>JAVJGI010000040.1:76127370-76202650 GCA_035590275.1 Ibycter americanus | reverse complement strand
ACATCACAGCCAAAACACAGCACAGCACCAACTACTAAGAAGAAAATTAACTCCATCCCAGCTGAAACCAGGACAAAGATCAAGTGCCTTGCTTATCAAATACTGGTCTGGGTTTGCTCCCATTCAAAAACAGCTTCCAGGAGTCTCTAGGATGGGGGGAAACCTCTACTTTAAAAAGGAACTCAAATGAAGGGTAAAGAGTTCCCAGTGAAATAGCTTGTCCTGAAACGTAGATGTGGTATTGTAGAGGAATGAAGGCAGTGGGTTGATTAGCATTGATAATATGCAGCTGTGGCCTTGCCTCTTAGGCGGTGAGTTGATTGACATGGATGATGTGCAGCTGTCGCTCGTTTGGCTAAGTAGTTAAATAGCACTGAGGACTGTGGGAAGGGGGCTAGATGGAGGAGGAGCAGTGTGGTCTGGCCTCTGGAGGAAGGAGAAACAGCACGGATGGTAGAAGCTGACTGATGGTAAAAGCCTTGTTACAGCCTACTGACCTGCCTGTGCTGTGACAATTGGTGCCCTGTGTGAGGCTGAGTTGGACTCTGACTACAACATGATACCAGGTAGGATTAGGGCAACTATCATAGGGTGGGGATTGTAGGAAAAGAAACTCTGGCGTGAGTGGGAATGGTTGCTAGCCATGAGGTGGTGAAGGAACTAGGGGAATTATCAGGAGGCAGGTTTAAAAAGAGACACAAGGAATTGCTCTTTCACACATGTACACGTAAGCTGTGAAACTCACTGGTCTGAGACATTGCTGATGCCAAAAATAAAACTGGGTTAAAAATGGGATGGTAAGACAAATACAATAGGTTCAGCAAGGGCTTTTAAACACATGATGCAAATACACGAAGTCCATGAACCAGGGACTGCTAGAAGGTAGGACAAGATCAGAGAAAAGATCACCCTGTGCTCTCTCACTTCTCATATGTTTTCCTTAAACCTCTGCCACAAGCCATTATGGAGAGAAGATACTGAGTGAGATGAACTTTCAGACTGACCCTGAATTGCTGTTCTTATTCCCCAAATTCAATACAGTTTTTCAGCAAACACTTGTACCAGCATTTGCTTCTGCTGTCAGTGTTCTAATGGAGTATGCCAAGATGTATGGAAATTAATTATCCTTTTTTATTTCTGGAATGTAGGCTGTGGGGATCTGACATTTAATGCATCAAATGCTCTGCATACATTCTATATCTGGTAAGTGCACTTCTCACAACTTCATCAACAAGTTATGGTTCACAGTCCTGATACGATTATAACATTAATTCCTACTGTCAGAGTGTGTTTACTGCACCAGCTTCATGAAGATGGCTCAGAGCCACTGAGTGCAGAGAAGTTCTGGTTCCTCTAATCAGTGACAAACCACAATCTAAACTCAGAAGAGAAAGTCTTACTTTTTCACTATCTCACATGTCAAGGGGAAAAATAACACATTCCTCTGAAATGACTGCATTTAAGAAATCCTCCATCAGGATTTAATAATGGAGGATGATAATATCTTTATCTTTCTGTTATGCTCTGGCCTCAAATAATTTGACAAATATTATCTGGCAGGATGGGGGGAAAGTTGTATTTTTCTGTAGGCCAAGCTCTTCTCATGCCAAAGTGCATTCATTCTTCTTGGGGCACTTTTGTGTTCTGTCCCCATCCCCTGCCACTTCAGTGTTCCCCAGCCACTCCCCACTGTAACCCCCAGGCCCTGTATCACACATGTCCCTTTGTGCCCTGATCCTTACTTCTTCGTGTACTACCTGCCGACGAACATGCCCTACCACCACCCTGCCCTGGCTGGGTCCCCTTTCCCGCTGCCCCATGCAGGCGTGCTTGGGCCACCCCTTCCACACAAGGCCAGCAGGGGAACTGGGACAGAGCAGAAGTTAGGAGGTCTGGTCCATGACATCATCCAGCACTAGCCACTGCCTCAGTTAACTGCAATGTGTTACCTGGGTTTGGGTGCCAGAGAGGACCAGGCACATTGCAAGACATCTCTCCCTCTCCCTCTGTCAGCTGTGGAAAATGCCTGCCATAACCATGTGTGCCCCCTACGTCTAGGCTGGACCCTTGAATTTGACCACATATCAGAGATTTTCTGTTCTCCCTCCTCCCTCCCTGTTCCATGAGCTTTGCATACCATTGCCTTCCCTCCTCTTCCCTTTAGGCCATTGTCCAGTTCTATTCCTTTCTCTGCTGATGGCTCTGTAGACCCCACTTCCCCTAACAAAATTATTTTTATTTTCTCCACTGAGAGGGCATGCTATGCATGTTATGATACATTATTCAATAGAGCTTACATAAAAGTAGCAGTCCGAGAGTGTTAACTGGGGTAGCTTCCCACCTCCTCCTTATCTTTTAAACTCCAGAAAAAAAAACTCAAGAGAGTCTTGAAGCAGTGTGTGTCCTAAAAGGTTTAACCTCTCTGCTTTTCTTTGCTTAGTGGTTTATCACCCTGCAAAATTTTAGTTCTTCCCCTGAGCACCCAGATTGTCCCTGGAAACCCTGGAGTTAATCAGGTGCAACATTTAAAGCACATCACCACCACCATGCTTCACAGGCCACTTCACCTTAACAAGCCCTTCTTGGGGTGCTCCTAGAAGCAAGGTGCAACAAAAATAAGTCCAATGGAAATAAGCCAGTGTTCTATGGGAGCCCTCACCAAAGATGGCAACACAACCTAAAACATCTTTTCTTCCAGGCCAGTGTTCAGCTAACAACACCTGCTTCAGTTATTTTCAAAAGCTGGATCATTTGCTGATGAAATAGCTACAGACATTTTGTGCACATTTCATATTTATCAGCAGGTTGCTAACAATGCAGAAATGAGCAGAACAGCAATTTGTGCTCTGATACTGCAGCCCTCCTCCTTTTGATTTATGATCTTTTTTCTGTATGGATCTGTCGTAATGACATTCATTTATTGACAAAATTCTGCCTTTTATAGACTTGGAATTATTTAGAGGTCAAAAGAATAATTCTTTTAATAATACAGTTTCTGCTTCCTCAGCAATAGTATTTATGAAACCATCTTTCTTTTCCTAGGTTATTTCCCTGTCTTTAGAATAGCCCATTTCCCTTTCGCTCCGTTAGGCATATTTTAGCAGAAGCAAATGGATTATTCCCTCATCACACTTGATCGTTCCTCTTGACCTGATGTCTGAAAATAACAAAGTGATGAGCAAGAAGCCACTTAGAGTTTAACAGATAATCCTTGCTGGAATGTCTTTTTTACCTGCTTGGGAGCTGGAATGGCTTAGATAGTTTAGGTAAACCCTCCACAAGCCCTTGAAGATGTATGGAGTGTGCCCATACTGCAGTAAATGTGTTCCCCTCTCAGCAGAGAGACCTGGCTGGCTGTCCCAGAGCTTTGCGTTACAAGGGTGGTTGTACCCGCACTTGAAGAAAGCTCACTTCAAGCTAGCTCACACCGTTATCCTCCAACATACAACACAGATATGACCCAGAAGCATCAAGGTGAATGCTATCACACGCATAAGAAGTAGCAGGAATTTTGTGTTAAGGCATGTATTTTGTACTCCATAGGGGAAAAGTACTTCTCCTTCATTTCAGCCAGTTCAGGTTTCATCTAGTCACTGGGCAGTCCCAGCTGTGGGGCAAGCCCCATAGGATGGTAAATGCTGTGGCCAAACAGTATGGCTCAATGTGAGTTCAGCTGCTGATGCTGACCCACTGCCCTGGCTCTGACCAAGGGCTTCACCTCGCTGGGCTGCCCCCTCCCCTCTCCTGCCTGTCTGGATCATGGACTCTTTGCATGAGCATCCCATCCTCTATGTGTTCACACTTGCAGGAGCTTGAGCTAGGAGACCTCAGACCTAAATTTTATAGCAGCTGATGCTATACAAATAATATTGCCATATAAATAATGGTATGACTGTCTAATAACAAATATTGCATCACACTAAAGAGACTACATCTATTGCTAGTAGAATAAAAGGAGGAAGGATTCCAAGGAAAATGAAAGTCTAAAAAAATGCCAAGAGCCTCCATAAAGTCTAAAACCCCAAGAAGACAGAACTAGCCATCATGCATGCAGCAAACAAACCGCCCTTAAAAATAGCATTTTTATTCCCAGCTTTGGACTAACAAAAACTCCATCAAGCTATAGGCTAGAATAGCTAAATTCTTAATATTTTCTAAGACCCTCATGGCTTCTACACAGAATTCGTTATTCCCTCTGGAAGATTTTAATTTATCAAATGGCAATATCTCTTTCCATCCCAATTTCAAGCCTATCATAACAGAAGATAGGCTTATACCAACAGACTCCATCTTTCAATAAAGGAGCTGCTTAAAATTAATGCTTTTGCAAAATGTATGTATTAAAATAATCTGGATTCTTTTTTGAACAGGTGTAAGGGTTGGCCATTTTTAAGATTTATTTTTTTTCAGAAAAGATACAGCAAAACAATAGTAGTAGTTATGCGCTTCCACTCCCCAAACCAAACCAGTTTCCTTTTCATCATAATTTTCCCTTTCCTTGTTCTTCTGTTGTTTTTTTTTTCCAAGGAGAACAAAACAAGGAAGAATGGACAAATGAGGAAAAAGTTGCAGATGAAGTTTCCACTTGAAAATTTGTGATAAATACACTTGTGAAACAGTGATACATTCAAACTGTCTTTCTTTTTGAACTTGAAGAATGAATGAATGACCTCCACTAAAAAAAAGTGCAGCTGTTGTTTCCATTGTTTACTATGTCTAACAACAGAATTTACAATAAATTTTAACTACCAGAGAGTCCAAAAGAAGTCTGATGCAAGATCAAAATAACCGCTCTGAAACCTTTCCAGTTATCCACACAGTTTTGTGTTCCTGGCATTATTCATACCTGCTTATTTTTACTTTTGTGCTAGGGTACAGTGCCCACGGGGCTGCACTGGGAGGGGGGCTGAGCCAGGGAGACCCCATCATCGGGTGCTGTTCCCTGGGGTCTGAGCCAGGCGGGCAGAGCTGTGGGCAGGTGATGGGCTCCAACAACAGCCCTGATGCGTCCAGGATGAGCCAGGTCCAGGGTCCAGCTGTGAGCAGCAGGAGATGGGGCTGGAGGCAGGGCTGGAGGGGGACCCTCCAGCAGTCCAGGAGAAAAGGTCCAAGACCAGGCTGGAGACATGTTGCCCACAGCGAGGGTCTGACATAGGGCGGTGTTGGATGAGGCACCCTCACCTGACCTGGAGCCCCCAGGCCCATGGCAGGGTGGGCAGCAAGGCTGCCCAGAGCCACCATGACCTAATTAGTGCCCTCAGGGACATCTCACCTGAGATGGTGAAATGATGTTATGATCCAGCTCATTAGCATTACTCATAGTGTTTCCTATTGTTGCTTTTGCTGGTGAAAACCGAGGGGAAAATCCCAAACTGGCTCCACCTTGGCCACGAAATGCAAAGCTTTGGCGTGGAGCAAAATCTGGACTCCCCGGGGTTTCAGTAAATTAAGACCAGGATTTAGGCTTAGGCCTGTTTCTCTTTCATCTGTTGACTTTTCCTGAAGGGCTGTCCTGAGTTAGGGGAAAAAAAAAAAAACCAAGAAACTCTCTGAAGTTACCTGACCTCAATCTGAATTGAGCAGATTCACACTGCTCTCTAATTTTTCTCCTCCATTCTCTGAAAACCCCTTCTTTCCCTCTTAACATGAAACAGTCTAATAAACGTATTTTTCACTGATTCTTTTATTTTTTCTGTTAAACTCCACCACTTCACACCTGCCACCTTCTGACTGAATGGCCCTTAGCCTGCAAGTTAGAAAAGGAATCAGAGAAAGAAAAGGATGAGGGGGGATGGATCTCAAGCATTGCAGTCATGCTAATATAGCATGTAGCACAATCAGGAGCTGCCAGGGAAGGGCTGATTAATAACAAGAGGAATGTAAGTCTTAATTTCACAGACACACATTATTTCTTGCACAGATTTAAAATTTAGGGCTCAGGGCTGAGCAGTTAAGGGAGCCGAACAACCCGTAAAGCAGGCAGAGGTTATAGCTAGTTATTGACAGCACAATCATCATATGCCATTATAAAGCAACTGAACACAGTCATAAAAACTCATCCATCACATACCCAAGGCCACAGACCACGTGTTAGGATTATATTGAAGGTGAGATATGATGATGCCACAGTGTTTCCAATTTTTATTGACATCCCGGCCTTGAGAATTAAGAGGTGTCAGAATGCATCTGTGTATTCAGAGGAAGACAATGATATCCCCTGCTCTCTCTCAGCTATACTTAACAGCTTACTTGGACCACAGTGCAGGTGAAAATGAGAAAAGCAAAGGAATGCCACATCAGAGTATCAGCAGCCCAGATAGGACCAGGCAGTCCAGAGTCATCCACCAGAGCATGGACCAGAAAACCAGTTATTAACTACATGACAGTACAGTACAACCTCAATTCACAGTAGCAGGCACTGCACATGGGCATAACACAAGCCAGCTTTGATCCACATTTGAAATAAAAATACTAGAGGACAAACAACAGGTGCAGACAAAAAAGATGGTGGAGTGCGATACAGCAGTAAGATAATGTAGACCTGAACACTAAATAACATCAGCATATTTGATGCTTGTGGGATTCCTGAGCATGACAAGCATCAAACCAAATTTTAAGAAAGTTCTTAAATGGGGCTGAGGAAGAAGGCAGTTGCTCTGAAAGAAGTTGCTCTGGTTCAGACAATGTATCTCTGCTACTAAATATTATCTCCAAGTACTGCTAAACCAACTTGATTTTTAGTATTTTTCACTTCTAGGATTGCTCCAGAACTATTTTCAATACTCAAAGGCTCATCCTCTGCTGCCATTCACTACAGTATGCTTCCAATAAGCCAGGGAGACCAGAGCTCACGTTTATACAGTACCCATTGTCTCCAGAAACCACACTGGTCACATGCCCTTCACAGAGAAATCAAAATACACATTTAAATTACTTGCCCACAGCCATTAGCAGGACCAAGCACTGATCTATGAGTTCTGCCCACCAGTTCAGAGTTAAAATCATTCAGCCATACTCCCTCTTGAAGGCTGGGGCTCGGTAATTATTTTCTGCTTGTAATTACTCCAAGCCTTGTGCTTCTTTATACATTATCACAGTCCACGTGGGCAGAGTGAGCTGCGACACTTTTCTTGGGGCTCTCATTGCTGAATAGGCTTGGGTAACACAACTCATTAGTTTTTGTCTGATGTCAGAGCTGATGAATGCGTTTTCCTCTTGAAAAATTATAATGAGCAGAGAAAGCACAACAACATAAATCTATGGCAGCGACAGTGATTGTGGCCAGCATCAGGAACAGCTCACGCTTAACCAAAGTCTGAATGGGCGTTTGGGATTGTTGCTCTGAAATTCACTGCCTGTTGCTGGTGGAGATCTGTGCACTTCCCAGCTCCCTTCACCATCCTCTGGTTATCTAATGAGATGAAAAATAACCTTATTGACTCCAAAGACCTCTCAGTGTCAGGAAAAGAAAAAAAAAAAAAAAAAAAAAAAACCAAAAAAAAACCAGCAAGTTTAACTTTGCATTGGGCCATTAATTTTAAAAAGAATACTTAAAAGACATGCAATCACACTGCATGACCCAGAGCAGTCAGTTTTCTTCTGTTCTTTGAGGAAATTGCTAACCCAATTTCAATCCTGCAGATAAAAGTATTTTATGGTTCCAAAAAGTCTCTCTTTCAAGTGGGGTTTAAGCACAATCATGGGAAAAGTCTGCATCTTGTGTTTGCGCCCACCAGATTCACTCAGTGCCTGTTTCATCTCTGAGTTTGGGGGGACCAAAAAAAAAAGTAGAAAAAATTTAATCTTGTCAGTAACTTTCTTGTTAATCTCAAAATGGAGGCCAAAAGTTAATCCCCAATGGAAGAAGTCCCTGGGATTTGGATGGAAAGGTCTAGCACAGGGACAAGGGAGGCAGCCATTTCTGGCTAGCAGGCTGACTGCTGAGGCAACGTTTCCGTAACTCTTCTGATACTAAACAGCCTTCTCACAGTAATTGTCTGGTGTGCAGTACGTGAAACACTGTTACGCACTGGCAGTTTTTGAGGCCAGGTTGCTGCCGTAAGAAATCCACAGGCAGATCTGGGGTGGGACAGAGAATATAAACTAATTTATTGTATTTTTTTCCAGAGGTTTTTTTGAGCATTGCCTAGCCCCTAAGCTGGGGCAGGGTCTGCCACATCACGGAGGCACAGGCGCCCATCCTCCTTCTTGGAGCTCTTCATTCCAGGAGGGAAGGTCAGTTCTAGAGCCGCAGGGACAAGCATGTTCCTGCATAGATGATTGCCCCCTCCTTTTGTGGTCCACAGCTGGCTTTAACCTCTCAACAAAATGATTCATGAGTTGGGCATATCCTGTGAACTGTGAAAGGGCAAAATTGCTGGGAAAAACTCAATGCAGAGCAGCGCTAGAGGACAGCAAGGGGTTATTAAAGCCTTGGGCCACGCTCCTAGACCAGATTATTTTCTCCTCTGCTCTTGGATAAAGCAAAGCCAAAACTATTGATCCACTTATGAAAAAGAAGTCTCTAAGAAAAGCTTCCTGGGGAGCTGCAGAGCCAAGGACAGTGCTGTATAACCTGCCTTAACAATCCCAGGGCTTTGCTTGTGTTTGCCACCTCCTTGGTGCAAGAAGTGAGAGCCTTCATAGCCATCAGCCTCTTGGGAGAACCACTCAGCACCTATCAAGTCATTAGAGATTCTCTTTACTTGCATAACAGTGTGTAGGATTTTAATGTAACCTATTCACTGAGCATCCTGACAGATGATAAGGGACTGTAGCAGAAACTTCAAGAGGTGAAAGCCAAGCAGCCATCCTTGCTGCCAACGCATCAGTATGTCTATGACAGGTTAGTGGAGGATTCAGAAGGAACCACTTTGCCTTTAAACCCTTTCCCTTCAAACAAGTGCCAGCTCCGTTTACAAAATTACATGCTGCTGCCTAAAGCAATCCGTACAATTCTGCCGCAATCCCGTTATTAACTGGTGTCTCTCATTAGCCACTGCTGATTCATGGCTTTGTGCTCACAAAATAAAATGATTGCTGTGATGTTGATCATCATATTCGGTGTTTTGCTGAGGTGGCCACATTGAAGATATTGGCTCCCATCAATACCTTCCTTTGCCTCTAAATTTCAACAGCACTGACTGCAAAGCAGCTCCCTGAAAACAGGCTGTTGTCACTATAGATTGCTATCTGAAATTAATACCGGGTTTGCCTGGCAGTCAAACTCACAATGCTTCCTAGAAACTCTCACATACACATTTGTATATGTGACAATTACCCCAACCATATCATTTTTAAATATTTTTCTGAAGCTTCGTGACCAAATCAGTCTATGCCAGCTTGAAGTTGTTCTTCCAACCCGTCTCGCTTCCAAAATGGCTGAAATACCTTTTAGAGCCAAAGAAAGTGCATCCCAGGCTCCAGCCTGCCTGGAGCAAACAACTGGGATGCTCTTTTTGAATCCACACTTCAAAGCTCATCTGCACTTATGGAGGGATTTCACTTTTTCAAATTCCCTTTTACAAAAGGCTGAACGTTTGCCAAATGGGGAGCTTTATTTCCCGTGGGGAATTCATAGGCGAACCATCCAGGTTTGCTTTGTTCCTTGTAAGCCACTGGGTACCTTTGGGGCCACTGGTGAGCAGCCACCACTGCTTCGGTACCCAGCCAGGGCAGCCCTGGTGGGGAGCACATGCCCCCCCCTGCCCAGCTCCAAGTGGCCATGTGGCAGAGAGACCCAGCCTGTGCTCTGCTAGTTCTCATTTTCTGATACTTTTCCTCCTCTGTGGACTCGTGTTGAAAATCTACAAAGACAGATGTATCTATAGCCCTGCTTTTCATATCACGTTTCCGGGACCGCCAGCACACAACTCACTTGAAAACTTCTAGTCCCCTTCTCCTTGGGATGGTGTCACAACACACCTTATTCCTCAGCCAGGTGTTTTCTTTCACTCGAACAGGTCTCTTCACCAGACTCTCTCCCTCTGCAAAATGTTCCCCTCCTTGTTCTCCTGCCCCCACGCCAGCAGAGCTGCTAGCACCATCCCAGCGCTCGCCCTCTGCCTGGAGGCTGGTGTCCCAGGGCTGACTGGCCACCCGCATCCTGCGCTGCCCATGAATAGAGCAAGGTGCCACAGCCTGCAGGTGAGAGCAGTTATTCACTTCACTTCCCCCCATTTACCTCAATTCCCTCATCTGTAAAACATAGATAACATTTCTCTAGCTTGCAGGAGACGATGATCATATTATTTATATCCAGACTCACATTCAGACTACGCAGCTATAAACACCTAGTGATATTACATAAATGTCATTATTGTAACTACTCACGAGAATGCGGGAGGATTTGTGTAAGGGCACAAAACAGGGACATTCAGTGGAGGAGGAACGCATTTCTATTCTGCATGGGTCTGAACACAACATATATGGCAAAAATCAATCCTGGCATGCCTTTTTTAATTCCCTCCTGCCAACGACTGCAAGAAATCATTTCTGTCAGAAAGTTTAACATTTGCATTAAGTTGATTTGAATGAGAAACAGAAACAAAGTAGTGAGGAAGGCAAATGTTTCTCTGGTATTTGCCACTCCTTGTTCCTAAAGTCTGCTCTAGCTTACAATGGGAAAATCAGCAGAGGTTTTTCCCCCTCCTTCGGAAATCCCCTTCAATCCCTGTAAAACAGCAGTGGTGACTGGCGAAGGTTTGAATCATGGACAGACACCTGTCCCCAGCCTCAGGGCTTTCAGAGTTGCTCAGCCAGAGCCTGGTCAATAGACACACCAGGTTGTGCCCAATTGATTCCAAAGGTTTTCTGCAGAGACTCCAAAAAGACAGGAGTTGCTCTATTGGATCAAACCAATGGGGCATGCAGTCCAGGATCGTGTTTTCAGTGGTGGACAATACCAGATGCTTCAGAGGTTAGATGCCATTTAAGCCCCAGCGACTTCTTTGTACAATAAATTCGAATGGTGTGGAATTATATTGCAACATGCTGAGAAGAAAATTGAAGATATGGAAATTGCATTTTGTGGCTGAAATGCAATTCAGACTAAAGATATTGTGAACTAGAGGGCCGTGAGAAATGGTTTGAAGGTCTGAAAAAGCAAGAGTTGTGAAATCCTGTGCGGTAGTGTAGCCATCTAGTGATCATTTCGAGAAGTCTCTCTATTGCTTGGGAAAATGTGATGCAGCACATTGAGAGACAGGGAAGTTGATGCTGTTTGAAATGAAGAAGCAACAGTGAAGATCTGAGAGTAACAAGAAGTTGTACGTGTGGGGGTGACATTTACAAAGCTGGAAAATATGATTACAAGAGGTTGGTGATTCCGAAGGATCAAAAGTTTTGTCTGCAGCATGCCTGCCACCTGCGAAAATATTTGCACAACACAAGGAATCAAAAAAACATCATCCAGAGAAGGAAGAGCTCACATGCAAGAAGGTATTCAGAAGTGCTTGCAAATAACAACTGAGTGCCTGAAGAGTGAGGCTTGCTCAGCAGGACCAAAATTCTCTGCCTGGTTGCTCACAGGATGCCTATTCAACCTCAGCTGTGAAAAAACAACAGCTACCAAACACCCTTACCTGGATCTCAGGTGAAAAATCTTTTTTTTTTTTAGATAGAAAAATGAGAGATTCCCTGAAGTGCAAACTCTCCCAGGGTGTCAGGAAGAAGGACTGTATATTTCACTGACGTAGCAGGGATAATCAACATATTGATGCATTTATGTCGAGGCAATGCATGGCATAAATCAGTAGCATGTTGCTGAAACCAAAAGCTCTGTGCCGCTTTACACTACATGAAGAAGGAAAAACCAGCCAGGCAAGTCCAGAACCTAAGAACTGAGGATACTAAACCAGGACCAAGGTGAAATGATCCCATGTCTTGGCTCTGGCTGTGGCTGGCACCTTACCCCACCACAGCTTCCCTCCGAGCCACGTTCTGTCCCCAACAGTTCTCTGGTAACTGAAGATTAGTTTAAGCCCTGAAGCAGGAGGTTTAAAAGATCTGTCCACTCTTCAGCACTTTTAACAATGGTCATTAGGACCACTCTGAGCATTCTTGATAGGCAGACATATGAATATCAAGAGAATGCAGCATGAGCTACAGTAATTATCATAATGTAATTCAAACACACAGGCTTAATAAAATATTTCAGTATCAACCTGTGGCAATCTGCTCCGTAGTTTAATTACAAACAGGCAGAGAAAGAAAGTATTTTATTTTTTCAGTTCTGAATTCCCCCTCCTTAATCTTATTGTTCTTACTTCACAAAACAGGGAAAACAAATTGCCACCCTGTCTCACTTCTGGTCCATTCTTTATTATATTATACTTTAATAAGTAACTAGATCTTCTTCCAAAGGAAACAGACCCTGTCCCATTTGTGCCACTTGCCCCCTGCCCTTATGTCACTGTAGCTGCCATTCCTTTTCTTGTTTTACACTTTAATGTAACAAACAGAGTAAACTTATCTGGGAATTAACATCACTAGTTATACTGGTGTTATACTGGGTACGTTGCTGCTTTACTAGACCTCTCCCTGTCAAGGCAACATCACAAGTCATCTGTGGGTCATTTAGACTCTCAGATCCAGCTGCAAGTCTGGTTGCTCCTGGCTTATTCTTAGACTATTCTAGGTTCCGGCTATATATAACAAAAGCACCGAAGTAACAATAATCGTGTAATTTCCACTACATCACAACGTTCAGAAAATAGCTATACCCATGGAGTCTCCACTACTCAGCTGGTTGTTGCATCCTTTCTCTTCCTGTCCTGTCTCTACTTCTTACAATCTAGTCGAGACTTTGTGAAGCAAACCCCCTCAGCGGGTTGTGACAGGCATTGAAACTTGGGCTGGTTAGCTGGGAGGGTTTGGACTTGCAGCCAGTCTGTAGCAGCTAGCAACGTCTGGGCCCAGTCTTAGAAAAGAGGAGAAAAGTAGGTATTACAGAGTCTGAGAATAAAAAGAATAATTGCGCGTACAGTCATTCAGGCTTACTTAGAATTAGCGATAGGGATTGTATTTATCCACCGCTGAACAATAAAGGAGCTAGAAATGTTAAACCCGAGATTAATTTCCATCCTCCTCCTCTGCGCAAGAGTTACATGAAATCTGCAGAGTAAAAATATGAACTAACAAAAGAAAAGCAATAACTGGGTATGATTCAAGTTTTAAGCCAGTCCTTTATTTCTTTGCAAATGCCTCCTGCTTCCTCAGAATTTTCCCGGAAGCATTGCTGATCACGGACTTCAGCAAACTGTCTTGCTAGTCCAGCACATGGCACTAGAAATATGAAATAGGGCTCTTAATTTTCTCAGTACATATTCAAAGGCAGCTTTCAGCAAGAAGATCCAAACATGGGCCAGTGGGTTATCTACCATGTGGCTTCTTCATAGTTGCTATCTCTGAGGAAGCAGCCCCTAATCCTGTGTGACCTAAATTTTCTGCTTCTGGATGCGTGACCTTGAATCAAAAGGGATTTCGTTCAGAAAAGTCCAGCCTTATCAGTAATTCAGTTCAGTCTGTAGAACTAAACTGTCCTCATTATTTTTCACCTTTATGTCACCCACAAACTTTATTAACAATGATTTTATACGTGCTTCCGAAAGACTGGGGGAAGATGAAGGGAATTGAGCCAAGAAGGGATCCCTGGGGGACCCTTGTGTGATATGCTGCTTTTGCAAGATGATTCCTTGCTTGCAATTACTATTTGAGATTTATCAGTGAGCCAGTTTTAATCCATTTGATGTGTGCTACGTTTAGTTTACCCACTGTTAACCTTTAATTAGAATCTTCCCTGGCACCAAGTCCGACACCTTAGAAAAGTACATCACGTGACCATTTACCATTATGAACCAAATTTGTAATCCCATCAAAAAGATGTCTAAATTCCACAAGACATGTTTTCCACAAAACAATATTAAAAGGCATCAGTTTTCTTCCTGCTTCTCTTCTCTAATTATGTCTCTCTTTTTTGGGGGACCAAATTGATAGGCAAATCAGCCTTTAGTTACCTGTGGTTTCAAAGTGTCTTCTTTAAAAATTAGTATAATCTTATGCAATCCCAAGGCCTCTCAAGTTCACGTATGTGCACAGCCTTCTCTGATGTGTATTTCACCGCTTGCTCACAACCAATATGTGCCCTTCTTGGCTAAATCTTTTCTGAACTCCTGGGTGTGAGTTATTTGGACAAGTAAATTTTAAGATGTTCAGTGACAGCAATGGCTCGCTAGCATTTTCATTACCTGCTTTCAGAACAGATTTCAGTATCACTGTGACTTCCAATTGTGTGATAAAGCATCTTATCCAAAATGAATATTCATTTAATAGTTCATTTTTTTCTGCAGCAGTACCAATTGTACAAAGTAATGAGCTTATGTTTTCTTAAGAGATGGCTCTCATTTCAGTATCTGAATTCTTACTGTCCTCAACCTCCTTGGCATATGTACATAGAAATGTTAATTACTCTGTGTCAGTTTTGACTGAGGTGGCTGTATATAATCCAGACAATTCCAAAACTGAAGTAAAAATCAAAGTCAAAACATACATGTTTCTTTTCAGCCTTCACAGACATTTCTGCTTTGCACTCAAAATACCTTATATTCTAGTTATTTTCATTTCAAAGCACTGTATGCACTTGAGAAATTTTGCCAGCATCTCCACAGGAATGATGTCATCCTAGCAGGAAAATTGAGTGTACCTTTGCTATTTTATGGTGAGCAGCAAATTTATTTATTTGATTTGACTCACTCATGGGAGATGTTTTTCTTTGAGATATCTTCTAAAACTTAATTCTACTGAAATAACCATAAAGAACATCTAACACATGACCCTGTAAATAGTTGGAAGTAAATATTCACAGGATTGTGTCATTACTCTAGCTAACTTGACAGCTGTGCTTGACTGTCAGGCCATTCCCAGATATTTCCCGCCCCTGCCCCCTGAAATCCAACTTCACTCCCCAGACATACTTGCCTGGGAGCCAGCAGCTCACCTGAGCTGTCAGGAATATCGTTGACCTCAGCTCTAGATCCCACGTGTGCCACTTGGCACAGGGTGGCTGGAAAAACCTCCTGGCCCTCAGGGCTGGAGGCGTGAACTTCCCCAACTGCAAGCCCTCTGCTCACTGCTGCCATCCCTCTACCCTTCACACTACTACCCCTTCGCATCACCATTTTGCTGCCCACAAAAGCAGACAAGGCAAGCTAATCCCCAGAGAGGCCTCAGCTCATGTGATTCACAGTGGCAGAGGATACAATTAAAACTGACTTTAAACACTGGTGGATGATGTGTATGGGTGTCCAATACCCCAGAGCAGAAAAGTGAAAACACAAAAAGATGCAGGAGTGCAATGCAAGCTGAAGCCACTAAAACCATGATGAAGCAACATGGCACAGCCACAGGGAGATGTGATGAGCAGCACAGCGTAACTGATGATGAACTGATACTACTTTTTGGATTAACACTTTGGCTATGGGCAGCACTTTTGCTCCTCAGAGCGTGTTCAGGTATGAAAAGGCAACAGAGATGGCGTAGGAGTCACATTATTGCCAACAACAAATTCAGGGAGAATGATTAGATGTGGAAGGCTGGCAAATGCTAATAATAACTAACCACTTACAGTGAGGATCACTTCTCTTCCACTGCTTTCTGCGCCCTCTAAGGGACATTTTACAGGTAGGGAACTGAAGGTTAACTTTGTGTGTTTCCCAACATGCTAGCAGATCCCACTGGTTTGAAAGTTAACTCAGGGAAATTCAGATAACAAACTCCTGGTCACCGGTTTCCCATCTGAGCCACACTTCCCTGGTGAGAAATGATGCACTCTAGTCAGCAAACCCATTTGTCAGTGGTGAGTGATGCAAACTAATGTTTGTCATGCGCACAACTCTCCCTTTTCATCTCCAGCTTCTGGGCAGAAATATTAATCTCTTCTCTCTTCCCTTGACTGCTTCAAGCCCCTCTCTCAGCTCTTCACCTTTAATATCTCTGTCTTGCCAAAGTAGGGCATGAAAACCCAAATGATGCTGAACAGAAAGCATCACTTCTATACTCCCACTGCAATGACAGCTCAAAACCCACTCAGATCAGTTACACTGACCATGATCATATCAATCACCGATTTTATCAATTTAGGATGTTGTCTTGAGCTGTAACATAGACAGTCCTGGAAAGCCAGTATTAAACTTTTTATTTCTGTGTTGGGTACTAGAAATGGTCCTGACTGGCAAATTCAGGTGCAGACCCCCAGCTCCCTCTCCCTGCAGCTGAGGGGATTTGGCTTCCAAGCTCTGGTTCAGGCCTCTCTCCTGTACGGTGGGAAACTAAACTCAGCAGGTTTGTTAACAGCCACTGTTCTTTCTATATAGTTCACAGAAACCTTCCCCATTGTCCTGCCAAAAAAGTGAGAAAGAAAAATCAATGTGATAAGTTATCTACGCTGCCAGAAAACTCACTACAAACACACACCACAAATAACCAAGTGAAGTAAAGACAGAGAGAGAGAACTTAACAGTGACAGAGAAACCCATGTGCAATTTAGTACAGTCTATGCTCCCATTTCCCTCTGCAGCACAAACCAACACACCAACACCTCAGTCTGGCCATATTTCCTCATGGAGAGTGCTTGCTTTTAAAAAAACAAACCTTTCTCCTCTCTTCCTCCTCTCTCCCATTGCATTTTTCTCTCTCCTGATTTTCTGTGCACTCATCTGCATTCATTTTATTCCATGATTTGCCTTTTTGTAAAAGAGTCAACCTCTGAGCCTACACATATCTGTTAATCTAACCCATCTATCAACAGTATCTGAGCCATCTCTTCAACCTATGCAGCCGGGGATTTTAGCCAGGCTTTTATCATTTTTATGTGCACTGCTGCCGCCCGCTGTCACAAGGTCACCCTTGGAAATGATACTATGCCTCAGTGGGTACTTTTTCACCTAATAAAATATACAGCACACTGTATATCAATCGTATCATCTAGGGACCAAATACTGAACAGTCAAAGTGGGGTAAATGTTTCCCTTCGGATCAATTTCTGAATGCATAGCGAGGGTAAGCTCCTTGCCAACAAGAGACAGAAAGTCCAGCATTAGACTATGGGGAGCCTCTCGAGTCATTTTGGAAGCACAGTCCCTCTCTGCTCTCATGTGTTTAACGAATCAAGGTATGTGACAGACCCAACCATCCAAGTGAGTTTCACCACTGTCACTCAGGGGCTGTTTGGTCCATCAACATCCCTTGGACACAGAGCAGCATTTGGATGGGCCCCTGCAGGGTTTGGAGCTGATGCTCGCTAAACTTAGGAGGAAAAATTCACTGAGCAGCATGTACTCAGCAAGGAAGCCCACCCTGGGGAAACTCTCAGCATTTTGGAGTGCCTGCCACACAACTGCAGTTGGCCCATGGTTTTCATAAGCAAACAAGGAGCAGCTATGGGCAAACCTGCTTTGGCCACTCTGTTGGTTGCAGAAACTCCCTGGACACAGAAAAGGCACTTGGTAGATGTATAGGAGGGTTTTCTGGTGACCTCCTTTTCCCCTAAATTAATGCCTGTCTCTCCTTTTCTTTCTGTTTGGCTGTAATGTAGTTCTAAAAGCCATTAAGACAGAAAAGAAAGAACACCAGGAAGCTGTACCTCCCAATTTATATAAATCACAGTGATATAAAATTTTCTAGAGTGACACAATTAAAAAAAAAAAAAAAAAAAAAAGTCCAGATCTGTGCAGCACTTTTTATTCAAACTCCAGACAAGGACCACACCAGGAGGAGAAGACAAGAACGGAGCTTTTGTCGCTGCCGCTCGTAGCATCACAATATAGCTCACATCAGCATCAGGACCGGGCAAGCCTGGTAACACAGTGCATCAGGTGAGCAAGTACGAGCCCAGGGGTCCCACTGAGCTCACCCACACCTGGGCAAGTCTTTGTGCTAACTGAGCACAGACTAGGCTCGAGCCGTCTTTCCAGCATCAGCTCTGGACATGCAGCCCAAACGCTGGCTGTGGGTGGTGGGGGCTCTGCTTGCCTGTGTGTGCCCAGCCCCATTCAGCACCCACCCTGACCCTCCCATCCCTGCATTCACACCACTAAGTCAAGAGCAGCTTGGAGTCCACACACAAAACTTTTCTCTCTCTCTAGCTGGCTGGCACCTTTCCTGCCCTATTACTTCCCTGCCCTATTACTTCCCTGCTCCAGGAAAGTAATGAGCTCCCTGCCTCCCAGAGTCAGCAGAATTCATTTACCCCCTTCCCAGCAGGGCCAGTGCCTGTGAACAGCATGAGATGTTTCTCACAAGCGCTGCCAGCCAGCTCCATGCTGCTTTAAATGAAACACTTCCATTAATGCTACAGGTGGGCTCCAGCTACAACGTTAGCCTCTGGGTCTGAACGTGACTCAAATCTGGGAGAAGCTTGTTGCAAAGATGGGCCCAAGCTAACATGCCTGTCACCTAACTGGACATAAATCCCTTCCTCTCCATTTAAGAGAGGAGAAACACCTTTATAAGGAGGGAAACCAAGTCCAGGTTCGTTACAGCACGACTGCTCTGCAGTCAGACCTGGGAGACTTGCTAGCTCAATGTTTCGGAGGACCTTAGTATTCAATAAAGGTCTCTAAAGAGTGCATACAGACCCTTCCTTTGGCATAATCCAGGCAGGAGGTAGCCTAGCACAGCAGCCAGATGAAGGCTGAAAGATCACTGCCTTAAGCTCAGCATGTGCCACGTCTTTGTTTTACCGGGTCCTTGAGGATGGCAAAATTCAGTCCTGCAAGAGCACATCTGTGAGGTCCCCTCCTCCCTGCTTGGCCGCAACAACAGTTTGTTGTGGTGTTTAGCCAAAACATCCCTACCTCCAGCAGCGCTGGCTAGCTGGGACGAGGGAGGCTGATCAGCCCTCCCTTGCAGCTGGCAGGAGAGGCCACACAGCAGAGCAGCAGGTGGGAGGGCAGGGGATAAGGGCTGGAATCTGGATGAGCTCCTGCTCACCAAACTTCCCACCTAACAGCCTCCATGTGCCAGGGGTTGCACAGCCAGGACCGCTGTGGGGGAAGTCTGAGGCCCACCTCACTTCCCTGATGTCCCCTCCACCACCAGAAGCCACAGACAGGCAACATCCAGGGACTGGGCACGCGGAGGTGTTGGAGATGTTCCTCTTCCTCAGGGTGCTCTCGGTCTGGATCAGAACAAGGAGGAGGTCTGAGTCCAAGAGGGAAACTGAGCAAGCAGCAGATGTTTCTCTCAGATGAGGTACTAATAACATGGATGCAGGCAAGAAAAGGCATTTCTCTGTGCTGAAAAGAAATTAATAACCTGGCCTACCAGTCAGACACAGCAGGGGTTATCTCCGGGAAACAGCACTGTTTTGTATGTTTCTGGCACAAAACAAAAATCAGGACAAAGGTAAGAAAGCCAACAAAAAGGTCAACTTTTTAGCCAGGTGCTCAAGCAAAGAAGTCAGCATAATGCTTCAAATTCACCTCATGCAGGCCTAAATTCACTTCTAAAAAAGGCATTAGATGATTCCTGTCTCACTACTGTTCCCCTCCAAATAATTAATTGAGTTTATTCAATGGATTTTCGAAGAAAGACTTAGAGGCATAAACTCTTTAGGGTAAGGAACACAGGTAAGTTTGTAAAGCAGCGCATAAATGCACAGTGCTATAATAAGCTTTTACTAATACAAACAAATAATTTGCCCCTCTCCCCCCAGATCTCACAACGCATAAACCAAAGAAATGGCACAGGACAATGCAGGTCACCTGCCTGGAATTTTATCGGTGTGCACCGAGCATCACTGAGTGATAACTTGAGCCCCTAATGTCAGTCATTAGCCACCCATCTGATTCCAGTGAGCAGCTCTCCCCTGGCACCAGCAGCGTGGCCCTTCCTCCCCAAGCTGCAGCTCTCCTCTCTGCTTTCTCTCCTGTGATCTGAAACAAGAGGGACTAGGACCTTAAAAATCAGCATCTACTTTTTTTCCTCTCTGGCACCAAATCTTAGTCTATCATCCTCTCCATCACATCACTAAAACTGACTGTAGAGATTGGCTTACCCAGGCATTAACCAATGCAAAAACGTAGAGGGAAAGAGGCTAGGACTGGCAGCCCATAGTGAGAGTTGCACTGTGTCTGTGTCTCCAAGGGCAGGAGAAACCATTGTGGACCGCATGCATACAAAATATTTGCTAGTGTTACAACATTTTAAATCTCCCTCGTGTCTCTTAAAATCATCAGGGATCCCTTTGCCCCACTCCCATACTGGCCTCTAGGACCACCATAAAGTGAAACTGAAGATGCCTGGATGACCCCAAACGTGGCTTCAGGTCTGTCAGACTAGAGGAGGGGACGCGGACCAGGATTCGCAGCTTTTCAGAAGAGCAACATTACTGGCACAGTTCTGGGCACTCAGGGGTAAATTTTCCTCCCTTTCTCCTGCTGCTGGAATTGATATAATTTCCACAAAGACTAAAACATTCAATGAGCCAGATCAGTTGTCATCTGGTGAGGGCACTTGGCTCAGAGGAGAAACCCTTATGTTCCAGATTTTGTTCCAATACACATTAAACTGCTTTATAGATACTGGAAACCATTAACAGGAGAGACGGCATTTCTCTGTCCCAGGATACTGCCTGATTCATGGTGCTTGCTAGGGGACTCTCTAGGGACATGAGGGTGCAAATGACTTCCCATGAAAGACGAGGTTAAACTGGGTTCTCTAAGTGCTCTGAGCACCAGGGGAGGTGACTTCACATTCAGTTATATGGGCTAAAAAGCAACTGAAACCCACAACAACCTGAGAGATGTGCCTAAACCCAGCATTTGCTGCATTCTCCTTGCTTTTGCCAAGGGATGCTCAGAATAGAAATAAAATTAAATGATTTGAATAGAGAAATCCTTTTCTTCCAATCTACAGTCAACGGTTTTCAGTTCAACAGGAGTACAATAAAATATTGTCATTCTGGATTGGATCAAACTGGTTTTTACTTTCTCCCCACCCCAAAATAAAAGCCTAACTATTCACTCAGGAGAGAGAACATCTCCTGCAGAGGCAGCATCCTCACCAGCTTTTGAAAAGATGCAATGTCAAATACGGTATGCTATGGATGCTTAAGCAAGACAAGATTTCTCAACAAAATAGATGGAAAAACATTTTTTGTTGAAAATGAAGATATTTTGACAGGAGCATGTTAACTTCAAATAAGTTGAAAGAGAAGAAACTTGGGTGTGGGGGTGTGTGGTTCTAACTACCTCAGTTTGTTTAGATAGTATTTCAATATATCATTTTGGTTTCATCAGATTATTGGGCTATATTCTGCCTGCTGTCACACTTTAGAATTGTACATACCCATTTTATAAAACATTATGATTTTTAATATTTTGACATGACCAAAAAAGGAAAAAAAATTAATAATGAAGCAACCTGAGATGATCAGAACTCATAAGTATTTTGTTACTGTTTTTTCTTTAATTTGCATTCCACAGATATAGTCACAACTTCCTACTTTTCTCACCAATTTGAAACAGAAGATATTTTGAACTGTTTCCCAAGGGATAGGATTGCTATAATCCACAATGCTCTAATAGAAATATGGCACTAATGCTCTTCACCTTGCAGATTATGATATGCTCTAACTGCCAGGGCTACGGGGAACACTCTTGGGGCAGAGTGATGGCCAGGAGCGATGCTTGCAGGTGAGGCAGAGCGCTGTGCAAATGCAGATCCGTGGCCTCTGACAAGAAGGATGTACCTCTGGGCAGTGGGAAATCATCTCCGTGAATTCCCGTGCTGACTGCCAGCCCCGTGGCAAAGTGCAGCTGCATGCTCTGGTGAGGGCTTCCCGTGCCCCACGTGAGCAACACCTGCAATGCAAGTGGAAGCCCACACCACTCATGTGAAAGAAGAAGCCTCATTGTAAGGCTTATTTTAAAAAGGAGCCATATGGTGGGGCAAAATTCTGGTTGCCATTTTGTCATCCCAAGACATTTCCACAAATTCTACAGCAGCCTCGGCTCTAGACCCTTTTACCAAGCCTTGCAGTTATACTTTCTCCCTCTGCAAAAGCTAGGACCCCATGCTACGGCATCACTGAATGCAGCCTAAATGCTTTTCAAGGCTTTGCTTTTTAAAGCGCATTAGCCACTTGTCCAGCCCTTGGCTTTCAGCAGAGGTCCTCCTGAAGGCCAGCCTGGGATCTTCTGGGATCTGCCTTCAGTCACCAGGAGCTCACTGATTCCATTAAAAAAAAATAAAAGAACCCACTACTATATTGACATGTGGCCAGAGCATCCCCAATTTGACACAATTTTCAGCTAAGGCTCAGGCAGCCACCCTACCCCAAATAAGAGGCAGAGTGTTTGTGCAGATGGGGAAACCCAGCTCCCAGGCCACCTAATCTGCAGAGGGGACTCACCGTTTACAGAGAGGCTCTGGAGCCCCTGTGCCCTCTCAGCCAGCTGCACTCAGTGCCACTCCTGCCCAGCCACTTCTTGATTTCAAGGCAGGTGTTTTTTTAATATGAAATCCACCACAAGTGATTTTGTGTTAGGACTGGAGGTATAGCAGGAAGGTGGGTTGTTCTGCTTTGCTTTTTTTCCTAAGAACAGACTCAGTCTCTAAGATGATCTGCAAATGACAATGGTAGTGACAGTGTGTATAGGGAATAGTAATACCTACCGTTTTCTACGCCGAGTGATGAGACACGAACTGAGGATGCAGCTGTATTTACCTCAAATTTATATTATTTTCAACTTCCCTCTTGAATGCTGTTCTGATATTTCTTGTGAAAACACATAACCAACCACATGATTTGATGCCCAAAATGTTGGGAAAGGAGATGGTGTGCAGCTGAGAAATATGGCAGAGTAAGAAGAGATCTTAATAGCTGGGGGGGAAGGGGCGGGGGGCGGGGAGCGGTGGTGGTGGGGAGAAGGGGAATGGCTAGGAAAGAAAACTTCCTCATTTTAAGTAGCCAGCAAACACAGCAAGGGGAAAACAAACAATCGAATGTGAGAGGGGATTTGTGGAGAGTTCAGTTTTAAAATATTCTCCAAGAAGATCACTCTGATTTTATAAGGTGAGACAGGGATTGCTCTCCACCTAAACTGGAGAAGTGGTATGCAAAGGGCTTCCAGTTTAATCCAAAAATGAATTTTATGCCCCATTTACATTTCCATTATTTATGGAGTTTTTCTCATAATCCCTCCTGCTGGGAAGGAGATGACCACAGTCCCACATCTGTTTACCTTTGTTTACAGCTGGGAACACAGCCATGGATTTGTTCTGCTTCAGTGAGAAGACAGACTGATTTGATTATTGCTTTCTAACATACAAAAGGGTTGTTGCTTAGAGTCTCACTTAGGAAATAAATGACAGAAGACTGGATGTAGCAAGTTATGGGGAAAGCAGAGATGAGAAAGCTAGGGACCAAGATGACTCTTTCACTCTCTGGTTCCCAGGGTGCCACTGCTGAGCTTGGTCAGCTGAGGTGAGACCAGGGCTGGTCCAGTTTCTCTTAGCAAAACTCCAGGTCCCACCACTGCAAAACAGTTTGCTGCAGTTTCAGCAGAGACAATACCTGCAGACATCACTCAGCTCCCCCTGTGGTGCCACGCTGCCCGCGGGGGTGTCCAGCTGCGCAGGGGCAGGTGAGGCTCTTGCTTGGGGTATCCAAAAGAGCCATGGGTGAGAGTCTCCAGTCCAGCGAAGTCCCCTTCAAGGCTGGCACAGGCAGATGTAGGCAACCTCTGATTGGAGGCCTTTCAGTTTGTCCTTGTCCTTAAATACAAGTCTCTTCTCTAAATTATTTAATTAGTCGCTGTCCTTGTTCCCTCAGGCCTGTTTCTGTCATCCCGATCTGTGTGGGGTAGTTTCTGTTCCTGAAGGAAGTCCAGTGGCATACCAGGAGTGACCCCAAACTGGAGCTGAGAAATTACACTGGGATTTCTTCAGCTTTAAGAGAAGTATACGGTCTTTCCTAAGATATCTGGGAAGTGATGTAGCCCTTTCCAGTAAAGGCTTCTTTGAATAATCAGGAGAGAGGAGAGTGGAATTTTAAGCACTCCCAGTTCAGCTATCATCTGCTACAGTCTTACATTGCCAGAACAAGTGGTAGATCAAAACCTGCTATAGGGTTTCTGACAAACCGGCAGGACTTTTCATAAAAGCTCCTGATTACATTGAGAAGCAGAAGCACTGATCCATATCGTGCAGCTGGGGTTGACCGATTCTTCTCGGCTCCCTCTCCTCCTTGCCCTACCTACCTTCCACCCAGCCGTGTTCCCACTGCAGACCCCTGTGAAGGTCACACATGTAATAGCAATCTACTCGTGGATTAAATGCTGTACCAGGAAAGGGCAGGTACCACCAGACCAGAGCAATTCAGAAATATCAATCAAAGCTTGGTTCAGCTGTAACGGCAATTTTTCTGTTGACCTGATGGCTATGGCTAATTTGCCTTACTTATATTTATCTTTGCATGATACAAGACTAATTTTATATAGACGACAGTAACAAGCAGTTTTTCTATAAAGAATGGGATATTTACAACTCTGACATGATGATGCACTGGAGAGGACAGAGGCCTTGTCTTTATCTGTTAGGTGTGCTCGCTTTTTATTCACAAAAGTGATTGAGTGTGTCAAGGGAGTGAGAATCACACCCTGGGCTTGGTCCTCACAGGGAGGAAAGGCAGCTGAGAAAGACAGCCCCACCAAGCCCACACACCAAAAACATCCTGCGCAGCACTCCACTGGCAGTTTAAGCTTCAGAAAGCTATAGTGCAAAGAGGGAAAGAAACAAGCAAATAGAAGTCTTGAGTTCAGAGTAACAGCTGCAGTGATCACAAGCGTGGGCATGCCTTGGCACCGTGTAACTAGCATTGGGCAAACAAATGTTTTGTTTCTTCCATGACTTGCATCACCAAAACTTGGTGTACAAATGCTATGTAAGCTAAAAACATTGAAGCTTTTCTGGAAAACAAAACAAAACAAAACAAAACAAAACATCTTTAGACTCTTGAATAATTCTCAAATTTTGCCAAATCTGCCCCAAATTCAGAAGGCAACTTTGGCTGAACTGAGCCAAAAAGTTGAAAAGAAAGGCACACTGAAAAAACTTCAGTTTTTAGTTAAAGCCAGGGATAAGACAGCTGGAAGGATACTAAACAAGAGTTTAAAAGTCTACAGGGCTTTGGCTGTCTGGGGCCTTGGGATTGGGAGGGGAGTTGTTGTTGTAGATTTTTTTTGTTTGTTTAGAGAAAGCAGACACTTCTTCTTTTTCTTTCTTTCTTTCTTTTTTTTTTTTTTTTTTTTTGAGTGATGAACTGCTCATGAATTCCTCTATGACATTTACTATCCTAGAGCCTTACACAGGCTGCTCTGAACACTAAATATCTGCATGAATACCAGGAAAGGGGTGGGGTGGGGGGTGGGGTGGAAATTCGTTATTAAATACACATAATTAGGTACATGGTTTAATAAATACATTATTAAAGACACAGAAAATACATCTGGCCCTACAACAAAAATGGTTGGAGAGTATTTGGGGGAAATACCACATATCCTTGTTCTTCACTGCTGCCCAGTCTTCCATCTGAGGCCATTGCCAGAGGTCATCACAGGGGATGGGGCTCCTTGCACCTTCAGCCTGACCCAGGACATCCACCTTTGCATCGTATGCAACATCTTGAGCAGACTGGAAAGAACCGTTACCCTATCTGTCTGAGTTGAGATGCAAGAAATAAGCCCACATAACAATTCTGTGGTAAACAGGGATTTACAAATGTCCTGTCCAAAGCCTACCCAAGGAGCCAGGTTATCTTTCCTCTCTCAGTGGAACACACAAACTGGATTTCAGGAAAGGAGAGTCTCCAGAAACACACAACCTCAGGAGGTACTGAAATCCTTAATGAGAGTGAGCCAAGCATCACTCTTAGAGCCATCCACTGCAGTTTGTTTGCTCAGAGGTATTTACCACCAGCCCCATGTCTTTGCACACCAGTTGCTGCTGCTTCTTCAGGCAGTCAGTCACTTGTCTGCTCTCCAAATACTATTTATTACTGACTTGTTCCCAAGGTGATTCAATTAAGAAGTCAGAGAAGCAGCCACATCGCTCACAAGGCAGTAAAGAATTTCTTTTACGGTATAGTTTGCCATGTGTTCTTCTCTCCTGTATGTAAAGGGAATAATAGGATGCAGTAAACTGCACTAGACAATAAACATCTGTTACAATTATTTAAATGCCTTAGACTGGCTTCATTGTTTAATTGCCTGCAAAGAAAGCCATTTAATGCCCTTATATATTTTTTCCCTGCCAGAAACACTATCCTTTTAACAGAAGATAAAACATTTTAAAATGCAAACATTTCTTACGGTCCTGCATTATAACTGCCATGCTGTAAAATATATCCTAGCTTCAGGTTTCCTGTATTCAGCACCACTCCCTCCTGCAGATGCACACAACTCCACGGTCTCAAAAAGTACAGTAGTGGGGGGTGCGGTGGGGTGGGGGTGGAGGGGTGGGTGATCAGCATTGCTTTCTCATCAGCCCTTATTCCCTGCAAGAGGAAGAAAGAGAAATTACGTATCATTGTAACAAACCACAGGTGGAAAAAAAGCAATGGATAGAGAGAAAACTACACAAAATAAAGAAAAACCCCAATTCAAGTGGGATTAAATGGGAGAATCCAGGATCATTTGAGGCAAAGCAAAAAAAAAAAAAAAAAGAAAAAAAAGATTCAATGTCATTGCTTGGTGCTGACTTTATAGGTTTCATGCTCAGCAAACATGCCCCAGTGAAATCCTTAGGTATCATGGAGGCTTCAAAAGCTGGAGAGAGAGCAGGGATGGCAACTAAAGCATCAGCTATGCAACTGCCAGCTGTCATTTATGCTGCAGCCTTCTCAAGGAGCTGTACAGATCCAAAGGCAGGGGAGGGGACCCTCAAGTGCCAGGTCATTGGTGTTGGATAAGCTTGTGGCAAACCCATGATGCTGGCCCACATGTGCTGTCCCAGAGAGCACAAAGGAGACAGCAAAAGAAATGGGGGTAGAGAGGAGATGAGTGTCAGGAAGAGAAGGGCATGA
Organism: Ibycter americanus; assembly: GCA_035590275.1. Classification (NCBI taxonomy): domain Eukaryota; kingdom Metazoa; phylum Chordata; class Aves; order Falconiformes; family Falconidae; genus Ibycter; species Ibycter americanus. Next base: position 76,175,568 of record JAVJGI010000040.1, on the reverse strand, counting down.
TTTATTTAGTGAGCTATGTCTGTTTTAAAGTAAAATATGTGCTTTAATGCAATGTTAAGCTTGTGTTTTGGAAGTTATTACCATGCCATTACATACACAACTACATCTGAAAAGCTACCTATTAAAAAAGCAGAAATTCAGTGACTAAGAAATATCAGAGCTAAAACCACCCACACAGTTTCCTTATTTCAGCTTCAAGTTAAAATACAGCCTTTAATTACATGATTGTAGACTATATTTTTACACAAAGCTCCTGTCTTCCTCAGTGAGTGGCTAAATATTTCTATTTATTTTTACCCTGCTACTATAATACACATCCTTTATCCTTATTTACTTCACATTATCCAAATCCTGCCTCAAACAAAACTGGTGTGTTCCTGCCAGCTGTTGCCACTGCAGCATCTTAGACTCCACAAATAGTAAGGATTCCTTACACTTCGGTTAGGGTATCTAGAAATTACATCCCTCATTTTACCAACAGAGGAACAAGAGATGGGGAAACTTAATTATAGGCCTATCAAAAACATCTGCAAATTTTGAATAACAAGGCTGAAACCCTCATTTTCCAGAGTACTGAGCTTTCTCGTAGCGCATCAGCTAGACGCAGCTCCCACCAACTGCCTCTGCAGTTAGCTCCTCTCTAAAAAAAGCCAGTCCCGTCTGCCTTACCTTGGACATGCAGAAAACAAGAAGCATGAACTTTGTGGTCAGCTTTTCAGTTTAAGGGATAGAAACCAAGCTTGTGGCTAAGCAAGATACAGAATCTAGTTCTCCAGAAAGGCGTCAAGCCTCCCCTCTGAGACTGTTTTATTACTTTCTGCAGTATCCTGCCTCATCCATTATGCATTTCCAGACTTCTCCAGCAAAAGCAAAGCCAGAGTCCTCCAGACAACAAGTGCCTTCACTACACAGTCCTGCTCTGTTTCGTTAGTTTCTTCTGCTGTTCTCTTGGGTACCTACTGAAGCAACCATCTGCAGAAAAAAATAACAGAACATGATCTTTTAATTAAAGTTTACATTACTGTGCATACAAAGGACCAAGTTACAGTTATATTATATTGCTCCGTCCTAACCCCCAGGACTTAGTATTTGAGCCCAAAACATTCTTCCCGTCCTCATTTCTACACAGGTAGGAGGAGATTGTCACGTTTGTTAAAAGACAGAAAACTAGGAGTCTGGCCATGCAGAAACATACTGGCATGTGTGTGACCCCTCAGCCTGCATGAATCTGCTCTGCACAGAGAGGGTTTTGTACCAGAGCTAAGGGGGTACCTCTGCCACTTGACAGTGAGTGTATTACATGGTGCATAACTAGAAGGAAATCACCCATACACAGCTGTTGGCAGTGGATTTCAGATGCATTTGCTGTCAAGCACATGGGTCCAGGCAGTAAGTGCCCCCATGTTTAGGAAAGAAGACATATGCTTATGTACATGTGTAAATATATGTAATGAAAATTTTCAAGTGCATTTAAAGACTGCAATGATGGGCAGCACAGCTGCAGCTTAAGTTACTAAATGAGCAACCACGTGGCCCTGGGACCACCGTGACCTTCTCCCCAGGTTCAGCACTGCTGTAACTCTCATTATTGTTCATGTACATGGCTCCAATCCCTGCAGAAGACCTGTCCTTCAGCCATCAACCTGTTGGCTTGGTTTCTCTGACGTGAACACACACAGCAGAGAGGTGTTATCTGGAATATGCAGAAGGGAAAACTGGTAAAAAAAATATCCTGCTTTGCTTGACTTTTCTAACAACTTTTAACCCTCAATAAATTAACCAGAAAACAGACAGAACCATTCAGAATTTTGTGTAAAAGAAAAAAGAAACTAAATACCCAAACTGTTCTGTGAGCAGCAGAACTAATGAAACTTTATTTCCCATGGTTTTCTGACCTGTCCCATAAACTTTCTTCTCCTAGGCACAATAACTCCTACTGCCTACTCTCATTTGCCTTTGATAGCACCAAAAAGGGAAACATCTGTGGAGGTCAATTTGAAAACACCTGTAAGCAGGTCAGCCAGCAAACATGCACACTGAGGCACTGCCAGCTGCTGAAGAAAGGATTCAGTAAGATCTGACACTTTCTTGACTTTTTGTCATTGGTTGCCCCAAGGCCATCAACAGGGACTTTGCTTTTTAGGGACTTTTATGTCCCTTTCAAATGAGATTGAAACCAGCCAACAGAATGGACAGTCGGTTAGGGACATGTGTCACATAAGCCTTGGGAGAACTGGCCAGCCAAGTTCCCAGAACCATTCTTTTGGTTCAACACTATATGTGGGTATCCACATGGCTTAGTTGGGGAGATGCTGATACTACAACTATTAATGCCATATAATATTAATAAACCCAGATGGATTCTCTTATCTTCTCTCCTATAAGCTTAGCTCAGCACAACATGCTTGAAAACGAAAGCCCATAGTGCTGGATTTGAGCTGTAACTGGAACTCTTATCTAAGACAACAGACTTTTTCAGCGAGGCAGTCAAACATTTTGGATGGACTTGGCACAGACCCTTTTATGGTGCCCCATTTAAATATGCACAATGGACATAGGATCGCTGTCCAGTCTGACTGCCTTTACATCTCTCCAAGGCATCAGGATTTGCTTCTTTGCTTAACGGACCTCATGCTTTTTATCCCATACTTAAGAAGTTTCAGGCTTTCAAGGGGAACAAACTAAAACAGTCTCCCTGTGCATGGCAGGACCTTGGCAGCCATGCAAGAACCATAACCAGAGATTGTCTGTTGGTGCAATCAATACCCCAAAAGCACACATTAGAGACAGATTCAAATCAGAGGGAAAATAACTTGTCAACCAAAGCAAACTCTGTGAAAGCTGCTGCTTTCAAAAACACACAGGAATTACTGCTGCGCTCCCCATCTGGTAGAAACGATGAATCAATAGATATTCAATTTGCCCTGAAAAAGGAAGAGAAAAGTTTCCAGCGTGAACACGTCTATTATTTCATCAGCTATTCTGTTTGCACATTTCAGACAGAAACTTGGCCAGAGCAGTCTGGGAGCTCTGAGTACTGTCAGTTTTGCTAGAGCACATTTAGGCACAAAAAAACCCCACCCAAAACAAAACAAACCACACAGAAAAAAAACCCAAGCAAACAACAACAACAACAAAAAAAACCCCAAATCCAAAACACACTGACAAAGCAGGATCCTAGTCAGCTAATTAAATCAGGTTGCCACGTTTAGAATAGCTGCAGTCCCCAAAATGAGCAAAACCTCATTCAGACAGACAGAGGCTCTAGACCAAATGTTGTTTTTCTTTCCCATCTGTTAAAAATAAAACCTGCAGAATGGCATACCAGTTTATCAAAGTCCATCCCACTGGAATATTAATCAGTGCATTGTATTTGATATTTATCTGCCTATAAACATTGCTTAACATTTTGTCTGTCTTTGTGCATTTTCTGCTTTTGGAAGAGCTCTGACTCTGCAGTTGCATCATCTTGCAAAGATTATCATTGCTACTACTAAAAACCCACAGAGCTTTATAGCTTTTAAGCAATATGGTCTCTGCTCCTAGATGGAATACAGTTGAGGTTTCGTGGATGTGGATAAACTGACCATGACGAGATAGAAAGAAGGGTAAAAGCAATGAAAGCAAACCACATCGTACTGTGGAGAGAACAAAACAGCTTTGTCTAGATATTTACTGAAAGAAAAGGAGAGAAAAAACAGGGCAGGGTGCATCCTGCTGGAAAGCAAAAGAAATGGGAATTCAGGAAGGATGTGGGGAAGGAAAATATGGAGCATTTAAGAAAATGGACTTTACTTAAGCAGAAGCAGAAGATGGGGAGAAAAGCTAAGGACAGTGGAGTGGCAACACACAGAGGCAGAAGTGAGCTTGAAGTTCAGGCAGCAGCAGGGGCCTTTGATGGTGCCAGAGGTGGCCAAAGCATCGAGCAAAGACCAGTGTTTTGGGCAATAAAGGCCAGGTAAGCAAGAAACAGAGCAGCTGGATCAATCTAAGCTGGAACAATTGGTGGTGTGAGCAGCACAGGGGACAGAGAGAGAGACGGACTGCAGAAAATTGGGAGGAAAAGCAAAATGTCTCAGTGAGGTTCAGTGATGGGTATAAAATGAGGAACCATTCATGCTCAGCATGACTGAAACCTCAGCAGCAGGGAGAGCAGTAGATTTATCAGTGGCCACGAGCAGAGATGTCAGGGAAATGTGGAGACATCACGCTATTCCATGTTCAGCCTGCTACATGAAGTCCTGCCGGAGATGAAAAGAAATGGTGGGAAAGGACAGAGTAGAGAGGGATCCAGGCCAGAGAGGTGTCAATACTTCAGCAGCTCAGCCGAGGTGGGATTTGTGTAGGATCCCAACCAGATCAGCACTAACCTACAGAAAGCTGCTTTGCTTCAGAACGTAGTACCCCCATCTGATGAGTCTGGCTTAATTGCCAGTTTTCCCACCACATAATCGCCTATTCCAATGTCCTTTTGGTTAATGTGCTAACAGTTGTATTGAGAGCAAACTGCAGTGACGATATAAGGACCAAATAGCCCATTGGCCTGCTTTGCACACCTCCAAAACCCATGCACTAAAATTTCTTACTTACACTACTGTACCATTCTGGGTCATATGCCACCCATAGGAAATTCACAAGGTAAAAGCAAACTAGTGACCATCATTGAATTTTAATGAGAGTCAGTCATCCTACCTGAGTTCTTATTTCCTCAGTCAGGCATGGGTTGTCAAACACTCAAAGCTGGCTTGAAGCCTGTATTGCACATGTAAATATTCGATCACAAGCATAAGATTCCCCACATTTCCTCATCATGCTGCTGAAACATTCATTGTATAAATTAGTTTACAGAGACGACTGGGTTAGAATTTCAATTAGAAAGAAGAGGCTTAAAGTCAATGGCAAAAAAAAAACCCAAAACCCAAACAAACCACAGCCTGGCAGCAATGCAACAGGAAAGGAAAAGGAAAGTCATGGGACCAAACTTTCAGAAATCTCTATGGTTCCTCAGTCACTGACAAATTTAGGAGGCCAAGTTTCATTGTAAATCCATGGAGGCTGGTCCAGCTATACCACAGTCTTTCTCAGTGATACCATTTATCATACCCAGAGCAATGGTGTCCTTGCTTTGAAATCCACAGCGACTGGCAAGGGGCCACTCTTTCAGAGAGAGCTCACCAGCAGGGACATGTGCTGTGGGCACCCATTCCCAGCCTGGCTGCTGCAGGTGCATAAGCATCCAGAGGTGACTTCTGAAGGGTGCTGTGAAAGGTACCTAAGGCAGTAGGTTTAAACAGAAGCCTGCACCTTGTGTACAAAATGCGTGGGCTATGCAAACTGAAGAAGGTGGTGAAGCATTACTGTAGGTCATTGACTGGTGCTTTTGACCTTACCCAGTTAGGTGTAAAGTCTTCTTGCATGATTGGGGGAGCAGGAGACTAGCATCCAAGGGACCAGCAGGGCAGCAGAGCCAGGCCCCCAGGCTGTGCCTCTCCCGTCCCCACCCATGTGGGGCAGGAGGGGAGGAAAGGAGGGCTAATCTCCACTGATGCTCAACGGGCCCATGCTAGTGCCTCGCTGCCCCAGGATATTCACCTCCCTTCTGCACCTCCCCAGGGAGGAATCGGGGTGTTACCATTGTTGGCATAGTGTGTTACTGCACAGGAAAACCTGAGCCCATCACACCGTCCCCAGGAGGAAATCCCATCTTTGGCCAACAGGTGCTCCCTGGAGAAGTTTGGGGTTTTATATGTATAAACACACACACATGTACAAAATATATGTATTTTATTTTATTTATATATATATACACATACATATATATACATATAAAAGTGCCGGACTAGATGTGCATGCAGACAGAGTAGCTTCCCCAGGGCCCAGCAGCCATGGGCACTGGTGGAGCTCAGGACCAAGCCCAGGGCTCTCCCACTGCCTGGAGCCATGCACATACATGGGGCATCTGTCAGGGTCAAGTGAGTCTGCAGGTCCACCTCAGCCTCTGAATGCTTCCTCATGTTACACCAGCCATCCTAGGAGTATCCTGCTATCTTCCAGAGCTAAACTATCTCAGAGCTTCCCAAAAACAGTGGGGGGAAACTCATTGTATTTCATCTGGAGTTTCAAGTGCTAATAACACTGATACAGTGCTCTCAGAACACTGAGACCCTTCACATCCATTTTAGGCTGCATGGTCCTGAAGGCTCACCAGTTTTAATAACACTTGGAAGAACCTGGATGGGATTTTGCAAGTGATATGGGGCCAGGAACGAGGCGAGTTTTGCCTGGTTACCTCACAAATAACTTTTTTCAGACTAGTTTTTAATCAGGGTTTACACACACTGAGCAAGCACCACTGAACATCAGAAATAAAAAGCTGTATTTCACATAGCAGCCTTCCCATTCCCATCAATAGCAAACAAGAATGTATATAAGAAGCCCACTTCAAACAAGCATAACTCTCAAGCTTCCTCTGACAAGAAAACTGTCGTGAAAGAAGTGTCTTGTTCATGAAAGACAGGAGCAAAAATCTGCAGGGACCTCCCTCCTTCCTGCACCTCCACCCTCCCCAGGAGGAGGGAGGGACAAAGAGCTTGGGGTTTTCATAGACAGATGGAAATAAATTTGGTGAATCCCTGGGTTAGAGACAAGGTGATGTTTGCCCAGCCCAGCCTAGTCCTGTGTCAGAAGCAGAGCACCGGCAGTTTTAATAAAAAGCACTAGATGGGAGTAAAACATCAAGCAAAGTCTGCTTGAGGAGCAGCAGGAAGGTTTTTCCAGACAGGGCAAGTGGGCAGAAGGTGTTGCTGCAAAGATGTGTCTTATTCTGATACAGCTCCAGAGTGGTCTAAATTAACTTAAAGTAAATGTGTCTGGAAGCACTGTAATAAAGTTTGGTGCACATACAAATAAGCAGAACTTCCTTGACATGATGCAGAGAGCTGACCATCTGTCCAACACAGAGCTGCTGCAATTAGAGTGAAATAGGGAGGCCACTTCACAGATTAAACATTTTCCTTCCTTTGGTGAGTGTCTAGGTGATGGTGGGTGGTGCTGGTTCCCAAATGCAGGTGGTATTTATCACTTAGCTGGCAGTGGAAACTGCTGACCAGAAGTCACACACCTGGGCCAGGAGGCTAGAAAATCAGCAATATGGGAATTTTGCAGGTTTTGCTTTAAAGGAAGATATAGCATTTACAAAGCAGAGATGTTTACACGCTTGCAGAATATCACCAACGCAGCCTCTTCCTCCTCTAAGCCCATTACCAGCAGAGAGCAATGCTCTCTCTACCTTTCAGAAAAGGCTAAACAAATGATTTCTTTTCAATGAATCCTCTCAATTCCCATACACACAGAAGAGGATAGGCTCATCCCCCAGATACGTAACTGGTGTTTGCAACACTCCCCCTCTCTTTCCCCCTTCCTTTCTGCCGGCGTTCAGGAGGAAGCTGTGTTTCCCCAGTGCACACAGCCATTCGGAGGGTACGAGAGCATGTCACATACCATACGCATCACTACGTTCAAAATCACGCACCCGGGCTGAACACCGCAAGAGCTGGCGGTGAGACATAGTTTCTACTTTGAATCCTTTTTCCCTTAAAAAAACCCCAACAACAACACAGTAACTTTAGGGCTGTTGGTATGACTTCAGAATTGATGAGAAAGACCCAGGACACACACCTTTGACAAATAAATGCCCAAATCACAGTAACTTAGCATCTCTCTGCATGTAGGTGCTACTGTCCGAGCACTGAAGTCAATCAGGAACAAAACCCTGCAACTTGTCCAAGCCCTGTGCAGCTCATGATGCAGGAGGGTAAGGCAAAAGGTCCTGTGGATATTTCAGCTTCCTCACCCTTTTTCCTCACCTGTTCAGCAGAGAAAGTGTCTTCCCTGGGGTGCAAGGTTAGGCAGGACATCCCAGTAGCTGTCCAGATGGATCCCCCCTGATGAAAGAGTCCCAGGTCCCATCAGCATGATGTGCAGCACTGTTCCACTCCTTTGGAAACAGCCAGACCCACCATCATTTCCAGAGAGGAAACACAACAGCATTTCATTCGTGACTGACCCGAGCTGGGTCGGGTATGTACGATCTTAGAGGAAAAGGAGAATCATATCTCTGGCCCATCACTTGCATTTCAGGTCCTCATGGGCAGGAAACAAGGCTAATGATGGGAGGCATCTACAAAAAGTAGACAGAAAAGCAGGTTGGGGAAGAGCGTTGTGATCCCACCGTGCACCAGGCCTTGCACAGACCCAGACTAGAACCCCTTGGGACCCACCTTCAGCCCTGCCTTAGCAAGCACCAGGCTTCAGGGGAGGTGAGAGGTGGTGCCCATCTGTGGCCAAGCCGGGAAAACGTTTTAGCAAGAATAAACTGAGGCACAACATCAGTGCCATCATGGGCAGTTTGGAGCCATTACACAGTGTGGGCAGGGTTGAAGGGGGAAGCTCTCCAGCAACACAAAAACATTGCTCATCTGCTGGCACAATGGAACACGTGCCGAATGGCACCCTCCAGAAAGGGCACAGCACAATTCATTGTCTGTGAAGGACAATTCATCTCCAGGTATCTGGAGCCATGTGGGTACCAAGGTCAGTGTCCCAGGGTAATCCATCCTGTTGGGAGAACAGAGGTCATGGAGGATTACTCCTCCTTCCCTACCTGCTGTCTTTGCTGCTGCTTGTTCCTCTCTCCCCCAGCACATTCCCTTCACTTCCTCTCCTCTTTGCTGACATTTCTCTTTCCCTCTTGCACCTTCCTTCTAGTTTATCCTCTGTAGCATCAGTCTTGGCTTGGCCCGACAGCGCCATGGTCCCTGGAGAGGCCACCACACCACACCCCAGCCCAGCAGCCCAGCCACCACTAGGTCAGTGCTTGCCTATAGCTCCATGCCAGCAGCACTAACAGTGCTGTCTCCCTTTCCCACTGCTGAAATAAAAGCAAACCCTGCTTCAAATGAAAGCCAGCACCTGCTTAACTAATAGTTCCTGTAGTATTTGACAACAAAGACCACCTCCAACACCAGCTGAAAGACAGTTTTGCTGCAAAGATTTTCCTACTCTCACAAGTAAGCAACAGGCAGATCAAGTGGAGGGCAATCTGTGATGGAGAGGCAACATTGGACTAAAGGGTGGGGGCTGGGGAACACAGCAATAACTCACAGGAGAGAAAATTAAACCCACCATAATTAAATAAACCTCCAGGATTAAAATTATATATGTTGAACAGGGCCAGTATGTTTTTATTAAATCAGGACCAGACTTTCCCAAAGAGTTGGGCCAGTAGTAATTCATCCTGTTTGTTTACTCAGAGTTCAATTGACTTCCACCAGTATTAAATATTTATTTAATTTCTCTGTGCATAAATGATGGGGCATACTAGCACAAAACAGTGACACTAAAAGCTGTATCCATTAACTGATGCTTTGCAGGGAGACGGAGGATGCTACCATGTATCTTGCATTATCATATAATGTAGGAAAGAGAGAGGAAATGGCCTTTTCAATTCTCCAAAGCATGCAATTTGACAATTCTCAGCAGTCTTATCTTGTGCAGAGATTAGAGCCAGGCAAATAAATTAAAGCAGTATAATCAATGAATGCATTCCTTTTTCCTGTTTGTGAAGAGGGGAGGGAGGCTGGGTTAACATCAGGCAGTCAGGTTAATGAATGTGTTCATGGGCCAGAATTACTAAACGAGCATTTGTGCACACACACATATACCAAGCTATTGATTACACATAACCCTGTTTCCAAAGAAAACTCCTCTGAATAGTTTGTAGTTCTGATTAGACATTGGACCTGTGAGCCACCTGTGGGGACTGCAATTAAAAATATCTGTACCAGCCTAACTTACCAAGTTTATTGATTTAAATGCACCAGTATAAAAATCTCACTGCTGCAGGATATCGAACGTGCATTACAGGTTAGCGCTCGTATCATTACATCAGGTCAGCTGAACACAGAAAACTTGCAATCCGCCCATATAACCCATGTTCATGGATCACTGGAGACCCTAGCTAAAGCCACAAGAAGATTGGTCTAAGCTACAAGATCAAACTTTGCAATCAAAAATCATAAAACAACACAGAGCAAAAAGCTAATGGGTGCAAATAGGGGTACCACCCGGGCAAAGATCCTGGCTGAAGACTTGTTGGCACATTTGTAAATGAACTGTATTTTGCAGCTTTAGCACCATTGCTTTGGATTCCTCGATAAACAAAGTCAAATGGGGTTAACATGAACTTGGGTTTAGTGCAAATATTCTTCCAAAAATAAGGTGATGGGAAGCATTTCTAGATCAGAGACTCAGGACTGAGGCCTGAAAGTTTTCTGCACCACTCCAGGATCCCGCAGGGGCAGTGGCTGCAGTGTTTTCTCATCAGGAAGCTCAGACAAGCACCCAGAGCTGCCTCACCTCCTGAGCACCCTGTGAGCAGGGGTACTCAAGGGTCACATTGCTCCAGTGCCGAAGGTAGTACCCATCCCCAAAAATGCACACATTAACCCAGATGGCTGGCAGACAGATTTATTGCCATAGCTGAACTATCTGATCTGGCTAGTCTGTGTGCCTGCGCGCTGGGGAGCGCAGATATCTCCTCTCTAATCTCCTCTCGCATTTCCTTAACCTGCGGACGGCTACCTGCAAACACGCACTGTTTGGACTAGTCTTAAACTGTTAGCTATTCACATCAGGGCCCTACTTTTTATTTGCTCACAAAGCCTCTGGCGCATTTTGACGTGACATAAATAGAGGGAGAGTCCATTCGATTTGCTCCTCCTGGCTGGCCGCAGCTTCCTCAGGTTACCTCTTTGTTTGGGAATAATGGCTTTTTTCATACCTTGGATAAATACAGCCAGCCCTCTTTTAACATTTCCTCCGTGTCTGCACATTCATTTCATCTGTTTGTCCTGGGACGCTTCCAGCTATTTTCAGTGTCTTTCTACGGGCGTTCACAGGCGAGTCTTTGTCTCCTACAGCAAGGTGCCCAGTGTAATGCAGAGCAGTGTCTGACTGCACCCGTTCTGGAAAGAGGCAGGTTTTCAGATTACTAGAAAGAGCAGAAGGCAGGAGGAAATACCATAACACAACTACAGGCCCATTTCTTTCCTTCCCAGGGCCCCACTGCAAAAGATGGGGCACAAACTGCAAAAGATCCCCCCCCTTCACCCTCAGTTTGCAAGTTTCCTTCTCCAAGACACCAGCTGAGTGGAGCCACTCAGATGGCAAACCACAGCCTGCTGTACCCATCATCGGCACCTTGCCACTCCCCATCACCCCCCAAGCCCAGAGCAGCACCCCTGCTCTCCCTACGATGGGCTTCCCTCCCTCCTCCGCAAGTGAAACCCACCGTCCCGGGCTCCACCACCCCCACACCAGGTGTTTCAACAAGAATATGAAGTAGTCCAATCAATAACCAGGGCTGTGTGAAGCTTCAATGTACGAGTATGAACTCTGCCCTTTGGTTTGTAATAACATATAATGTATTGCTAGAGGGAGCCATTACAGTAGCACTTAAAACTGACCAGTTTCTGCCCCCAGCAGATAGGATGCTACAAGAACAAAGCAACCAGGAACAGTTTGGTCATGCACCACTTTTTTTTCCATTTTGCATTGCAGTTAAATCTAGCTAAAAACTACTCCTAACACAAGCATTTCAGAACATTACGGTGACATCACGGGTTATGCAAGCCCTCAATTGTATTTCTGCACGGCCAGCTAAGAAAGAGTCCCACCGAAGGGTAATATTTGATGGTATAACTTTGTATAGCCTAACAGGGAAATCCCCCCACAGTGCTTTTCAAGTGAATTCATAATGTTCTATAATGTTTTTTGGGGGAAAAAATGCAGGGATAAAGTAAAAAGGAAATCAAAAGCACACCACAGCGTGCAAACTCCTCCATTCAGTCACTGAAACAGCAAGAACAGCTCATATTTGCATGAAATGGAAAGTAACGTCTGCCAAACCCTTTCCCAGGAAATTATTTCAGGGAATGCTACCGAATTCAGACAAGCAGCAGCACTGTTATTTAAATTAAACATGGAGCAGATATGATAGTTTGATTTTGCTCTATGCATCTCAGATAAGCCAAAAAGCAGCCGTCCCTGCAAGGGAAAGCAGCAGTGCTTAGTGACACACTGTAGAGCCCAGGGAAGACTTTGGTTAACTGTTCACAGACAACGAGCTTTAAAATACCATTAGACCTTTACTAGAGCAGGCAGCCTTTGATTAATAAGGTCTCATCCAAACAAATATTAACTATTAAATCCATTAATAATTGATACCAATGACAAAAACACGTATACACCAGGGTCTGCCTCTATGAGCTCCTTTCAGTCGGGAGAGGAAGACAACAGAGTTGTGTGGCTGAAGGAGACACAAGACCTGCTCAGATATGGAGAAGCTATGAGACCTGGTCCTGCTGAGACTCGGAAGTGATACTCATTCTCTGTAGCAGTAATAAGAATAGGCCGTAAGTCATCTGCATTGCTTCATGTTTCCTTTGGAACAGCAGACAAGGCTGGGAGAAACATGCAGATGCCAAAACCTTCTGCTAAGGAGGTGCCCAAAGCTGGCTGTTGATGCTGACCTCCCCTATTTCTTTCTTTTTGCCGTACCAGCTTCCCTGAATAAATTATGTCGCTGGGTCTTTTACACCTGAATTTATTCTTCAGCATCCTTTGACTAGGCTTCTCTCTTCGGGAGCAAAGTGCCCACAGTGATGACATTCCAAATCACCTCCCATAACCTCTCCACCCTCCCTCTGTGCTCGAGAGGCATGTGGTGGGGTGCAGGGACCTCTGCCCGGCCCCCCACTGACACAGCAGCTGGGAATTACTGCCTGGGCTCAACCAAGCAAAGTGCTCTGCCAGCCTTACTTCAAGGGTATAGAGATACCCTGGCTGCTACATAAACCCCAGCAGCTGAGAACTGAGCCTCACCTGCCTGTGGTCCTATGCTTGCATGCACATTCATGGTAACTGTGCCCCAAAACAGCTTGAAGGGGGGATGCCTTTAGAGGTGATGGGTCACTGGCTAGAAACAGTAACAAACAAACAAATAAACAAAACCCTGAACAACAACAACCACCCGCCCCCTCCACCTCAAAAAACTATACATTCAAAGCCAGAATCAGTAGGTATCAGCCAGAAATCTTAAAATCTTTCTACAGGACTTCATCCTCTAGAATTAGCAGCAAGAGAATGGATTTACTTTTTCCTCTTCTTTTAAAGCTGGCATGTGTTTCCCGCTCTTGTAGTGAAGACATAGTTGTCAGGGAAAAATGCAAGAGGGGTTAGTTTTTTGTTGTTCAGCTGTGATTATCCAGGGCAGGATTTTTCTTATGCTTTCTGTATTAGAAGTGTTATTTTAAGAAACAAGTTGGGAAATTTCCATCTAAATCACTACAGTTTATGGATAAAAATGAGCATATCTGTTTCATCAGGCCTTTAAAAGTGTTTGCCTGAAGAGTTCCCTACAAAATCACCTAAACGTCATGATGGGTATGTAACTATGTTTAGATTGTTACTAAAACATAATATCTATTACTAATATATGTATAATGTACATAATATGCATCCTATTATATTATATATATGTTATATATATATATCATATATATTTCTGACAACCCACTATCTTACTGCACTCTCAAGACACCTTTTCCTCCATATAGCCTCAGCAACTAAATGAAACAAAACCTGTATTACTCTCTTTTCTAAGTTATTGTTTACAGCAAATCTGAGATGAGAAGGACCATGGTGAGGCCACTGAGAAATTCTGTCTAATTGAAATCGGAGTGCTTTTCTTGTCTTCTTGATGGGTGATTCCTCCACAGAGCTGCCATCATCTTCTTTCATGAGAAAGGAGGACTTTTTCACTCTGGTAAACCTCAAAGGAAATCTGGTCCTGGTCCTCTTCCCCTCCCCAAACATACAGTGGGCTTAATGGCCCCTGTGGCCCTTATGTTCCTACATGCAGCAGGTGGTTTCTCAGTGTTTCTAGACAAAGGCTTAGATTAAATTAAAGAGTGGGGAACCTGCAGGTCATCCGAAGGGCAATAGTTCTGTGAGTGCTGAGGAGAACATCAAGGGGCCCAGAGAACCTGACCCAGTGGTGCTCTGTGGCTGTGAAGGGTAACAATGAGGGAGAAGAGAATGATGAGGTGCTTTCAGGATGACTTATTTCCAGAGAAGAATGGCAGACAGGGAGTTTGGAGGGAAAAAAAGTGGATATTAGTAAACAAAAAGCAGAAATGGAGTTTAACAGTCCTGCTCTTTATAAATACATTTCAAATTTTAGGAAAAAACCAACATTTAAACTTCAGAATCATTATGGACAGGTGGAAAGATCAGTGATGTGGGCAATCAGGTCTGCAGGTCACCAGCAAACAGCATGCAGAAGAAATTCAAGCCTACTTATGAGCCCTGGCAGGATACAGAGCACGTTTCCCCATGCTGGCATGGCTGTTACTTTCCAGGGACGGGACCCGAGCTTCTGCATTCATTTCCTCAGCAGTTATTTTCTTGGAACTCAGCAGAGTATTTCTTTTTTTTTCCTCCCAGACAGAAAAGCATGTGATGTTATTTAGTATGACAAGCCAGCTTTCCCATCATTTTAATTTCTTTCAAGGAGAAGCACCCCACACAGAAACATACAATGCTACACAATAGCCTGCCAAAGGGTCTGCGTGGGGAGTGGGGAACTCTTTCAGAGTGTGTCTAAGAAGGTGACATGTAATGCAGGGTTTTTTCATCGTTTTATTTTATTTCCCCCTCTTTGAAAGGCTTCCAGTCAAGTGACATTTTGTTTGATATTCACATCATTTCCCAATTACAGTTCTTTTAAAATTCTTCTGAACAGCTGAATAATTCCTGGCGTGGCTTTGTTACAGCTCATTTCACTGCATTAGCTTCCAGTGCCTCTCCTCTTTAGAGGCTGAACCTGGAGATGTAGTTCAAAACTTCCTCACTTGCATCCTTCCCTCTCCACTTCTGCTTTTACCAAAGCGGGTCTCCCTTATTTCAACTTCCATTTTGCAACATTGCTATTATGACCTGGTTTGGTGTAATTCTCCCCACATATGATAGCTAAAAGAAAGGCTAAAATGTATCATAGTGATACAATTGCCCCAGCAGTTCAGCACTACTCACCTGAGGCATTCCTGAGCAGGCAGGGCACTTATGAATGAGAAGGATCAAAAGCCATAACACGACTCTTACGTTCAAGACTCTCCAGCACACTTTTACAGTTGAAAGAGAGCAGTACGTTCAGGGTAGGATATTCAGAAGCAATAAAAAAGGAGCAATCCATCTTTTATGCCTTTGAAAAGATTGATGCTCGTTGAACATCTTTCCTGCAAATACTTGTACTTGCTGGCAACTTCATACATATAAGAGAGCCCATTGAATGTCACTGGCAGTCCTCTCTCAGGTTAGACTATTCACACAGGGAAGCATGTTTTTCCCCCCCAGGCAGAGCAATATAGAGTTTGTTAGCTCAGAGGCTATCCTAAATGGATGGTGCAGTCCTGGCCTTGCAGACCAAGTGCTTGTCAGTCTGGTTTCTCTCCTCTCCCTCCCCCCAAATTAAAATTGCTGTGCAAAAGCAGAGTGGAAAATGACACGCTCATGGAGAAGCTCATGGTCATTACTGAGTGCACCCATAGTTATATCCACTGAACACAGATTTCAGTGGTACCCAGCCACAAACCTGAAGGATTTTTCCAATGCACATGAAGATCAGTTTTGTATGCTGTGGCACCACTGACACTCAGCGGGGCTGGGGGGCAGCTTCCTGAAACACGAGGCTTATTTAAGACAGCTTAATGCCTAGAAAGCAATTAAGGAAACAGAGGTGGATATTACCTGTACACGTAGTGCCTCCATCTTACATGGTTAAAAAGAGATAGTAGGAAAGAGCCTCCTCGGGTGTTGTCCCTCATAGCCTCATCTCTGCAGACCTTTGAAGACAAGCTGCAGCCAAGTCCCCTGATGCCTGCTGACATCCAAAAAGCAGTAACATATGCATCATTAAGAGCAGAAACTGGAGTCCTAGGGCTGAGCATGCAGGACAGAGCTGATTTTCAGCTACCTGGTTGTTATTTCGTACCCCCAGATTCAAGTCTGTTCTCCAGCCCACCTGTCCCCCTTCTTTGTGGGGCTGTGGGAACTGCCTGTGGGCACAGATACTCACTGAGAAGTAGAGCACAGGTCAGGAGCTCACTGGGGCTGTTTCACTAATCCAGGCTACCAATGCCTAAACTCAGGTGATCTTTTTATTTTCCTGAAAAGATTGCAGGCAGAGCTTATGCTGCCACCTGGGCCCAGTAGAAAAGGCACCAGGCGCGGGAGCCAGGAGTCTTCAACTGCTGTCTCGGCTATGCTGATGATGCTATGCAACGATGAGCATTGCAATGATCTGGTGCAAATAGGGTCCAGCATCCACAAGCTGGTCTCAGGACTGAAGTTAACACCAGTTTTTTCACCCTTTCCCCTCTTGCTACTCTCAGGGAATGAATTCCTCCACCCAGGACCCAGCTCCCAGCTCACACCTGAGCTGAGAAGTTGAGATGCCCTTCCTTCCCCAACCCAAAAGCTGAGCAAAGATTATCCTGAGGTCACCTTTACAGCAAGAAGCATATTTCTGAGAACATTCCTGACCGCAGAGTCCCCACTGTGCTTTGCTTCTGCTGCACTGAGCCAAGAACCTATAGATTTCCTGCTCTTAAAATACATTAACGTAATAAAAGTCAGAATTACACAGCCTAGTATTCATGATTTACAGCCCTAGGCCAAACACAACAATTAAGAATTAAGAACATCCTGTGGCAACTCAAACAATCCAAGCCTGTCATGCAAAGGGGTGAACTTTTTAGCTGCAACGGAGGAAAAGAGGTATCGTGTCCATTACAGCCAAAACACAAGTGACAGAGAAACATCTGCAATACTTTTTTCTGGTTTTCCAGTGAATAGATCAACATTACTAATGACTGGCCTCGGCAGCTGTCCTGTGTAATTACCAGCTGCGCTCGGACATTATCATCTAATATTAATAACACTGGAAACCCTGATTACATTCAGTTTATCATGATGTCATGTCTGGCTTCTTGTCTTTCTCCTCCAAGTCTCATGGTTAACCTAGACTAGTATCACTCCCTGCTTTCAGACTGAGATGGCATTTTCTGAGTGTCTTTGCTGAGGGTGGTTTTAAGAAAAACATCACAGGGTGAGCAAGGCACTGCAGACATTCAGTTGCTCTGCAATTAGCTCTATTCTGTCCAGAGTCTCTTTTTTTTTTTTTTTTTGCATATCCACATCAGTATTTGATCTTTATGCATAAACTCAGCCCCAGCGACCAGCTAATGAACCTGAATTTTAATATTAATTTTAATTTTAATTTTAATGTGTTTTGACCTGAAGAAAAGTTCTTTTACTGACACTGACTGAAAGACTTAGGTGAGCAACCCGCAGCGCTCCAGCACTGCACCTGTAGCACCCAAGAGGAGCAGCCCAGATACAAGACCTTTCAAGCCTATGTATCAATGATAAAGCCATGCTTTTCTGTTAGCTTCAACAAGCAAAAAAGGGAGAATCGTCTCTTTGCATTTAAATGAATGACCTTAACAATGTTTCAGAAGGGAGACTGAGGAGCAGTTCAATTCAGGAGAAAACTTAGGCTAAGGATTACACCATACTACGTGTTTGAGGTTCCACAGTACCGAAACACCAGGAGAAGGTGCATTGGGTTGCTAACTCAGGGTCTGCGTACTCTCCCGAGGGCAACGTGGGCTTTGAACTTCACATTGAGACCGCAGAAAGCCAAAATACTGTACTAATCTCTAGGTTAAACATGTAGCAGACAAGACAATAGGAGCTTGTCTTTTTCTTGCTAGTGTGCTTCAGCAGCCAGATACCCAGAAGGATGCACCTGCAGGGATGGGGGGGAGCCAGACCTTGTATTCGAGGCTGAGTTTTGGCTTCCTGTTCGTGTCAGCTTCTAGGAAATGGGTCCTGTTTCCATGAGGATACATATAAACTGGGCGTTTTCCATAAGGCAGTTGGCTTGTTGTCACTACTTATGAGGCTTTTTCCCCCCCCTCCTGCCAGACCGCTGGGGAGATGGGCCCCACATTCCTTCAGCCTTGCCAGCTTGGCCCCCCTTCGTCCTGCTGGCAGCAGCTGCTGCGGCATCACATTGCTCCAGAAACCAGGTGCTTCTACCCCGGGGGTACAAACTGCATGACCCCACTCTGTATAAAAGGGCCACATTAGTCACAGAAAGTGCTTCCAGGAAGGCTAATGACAGGAAATGGATCCAGGCACTGATGCTTTGCATATTAATTATCTCCTACTGCAAGGATCTTCCCTGCTCTTCAATTAAATAATATCAGAGGAAGTACTGGTCACAAACCTTCTCTACCATCATCCTTAATAGCTGGTAAAACAGTCACATTGACCCCTTGATGATGTTGCATGACCACAAAAGCTGCAGAGGAGTAGATGCTGTCACCAGGCGCAGTGAGTTGGAAATGACTGTGCATGCAAGCTTGAAGTTTTCTCACGGACATCTGCTTTGAGGGCCCTAGCTGCCATGCACCCCTCTGCTGCCCTCCATTACAGTCATCTGCAAGAAAGCCAGCAGTTATTATAGTGCAGAGAACCTAACTCAGGAGCCAAAATTTTGTTCATGCTGCTAATATACACAAGTCTTCTCTTACTCCAGGGGAGGGCAGACTCAAGTCCTGAGCCGTCATATGCAAATTTGAGCACGAGTCTAATATGAAGGAAAACATTGCCTTTTTAGCATATTGTTAAGCATAATTGCAAGCCTGAATCTGAATTGTTACCCCAATCTTAAGAAGGAATAAGTTACAATTGAACATTGAACATTGAACTTGTGATGTAAGTTACAAGGGAACATCCTCAGCATAGGATCCTTCAAAATCACAGCGTTACTGTATCTAGAACATATGTATGCATACATACAACGTGTAGCTGATCAGCAACTGAAAGACCTTTTCCAACTCTTCTCCTGCTGTAAGTTTTGCTTTTTTCACTAGCATGGGAAGGAAGAAAGAATCCGATTTTTCAGCTAAAGCAAGTGTATTTGGTCTTCCTTTTTCTCTTCAGTGCAAGTGGCAAGAAATAGGGTAATTAGTTTCAAATATTTACACTATTTTGGTGGGGTTTTCTTAAGTGGATGAAGCAATATCAGAATATACATGCCACAAGCAAGGAATAGCTGAGCACTAAGGGTAAATGAAGATCAAAGGGCATATATGCATCTGGATGTGCTTACTTTAAATGTTTTTTGCTTGCACAGAAAAGTACTAGGATCTGTGCCTATCATATAAAAAATATAGAGCATGGGAGTCTCAGAAAGGAAAGTGGGGAAGACAAAAATGGTTTGATATCAAACATCACATTTGAGCTTTTCTTAGAAAATGTAATAATCCTCCAGAAAACAGAAGGTAAGGGTTTTCATAACATAAAATACTATTTTCTGAAGTAGGCTACCTAGACAAAAATCACTGTTTGGTGGCAAAAGAAAACAAAAACATGAAGCTGGTAGCAGCTGGGAAGTTCAAACAACCAAGTAAGGGTCTGAGTTGGGTCAAATTCAAATGGACTTATCTAACATAAAGCTGCTGGGTCTCCAGCCAGCACGTGGCAGTTGTACGAAGCTCTACCACGTTCCTGTGCGTCTAATGGGGCACTCCTGACTCAGGCACTCCAGTTTCCTGCCTCAATTCACTCACGTCCTTTTGATGGTTGGTGGTCTTCCATGCCTCTCTGAAAGGCTATAAAAAGATGTTTTAATGTTATAACCTGTTGGGAGTTAAAAAATATTAAATACTTTGCTCCTTCCAATGAGGTATGATTTTCTTTAAGTTTCTGATTTCAGGAGAGCAGCTGTGGTGCATGATGAGGATGATTATTTCTTTACTTGCAGAGCAAGTAAGAGTCCTAAACGTCTCTGCAATTACTTCAGACCCCATCACCGGTGTTTTACATTAATTTCAGTCCATTGGATTTTTTTCAGGTGAATGTTCTTGTTGCTGCTGGGTGCATTTTCTCAGGATCTGCAAACCTACACCTTTATGAGAAGCCTCACAAAACTGCAGCACTCCCCAGCTGGCTGCTTGCTCCCTTGGGATGCTCATGTATGTCTCGTGTCAATAAAGCTGTTCTCAGTCCACCTGTGAAAAGGAATTGTTATTTCCTTATTTGAATGTTGAAGCAACACCGGGTGAGACAACAAAATACGCCAGATGGAGAGGTCAGGACAGCACAGTCTCATTTACAGGACTCCAAACCACATCAATTTTTTGTCTTCTTTCAGCATACGAGTCCCAGCTGTGTCTCATTTGCTGGTGACAGAGGATGCTAGCAGTGAGAAAGGGGGGCAAGATGCCATGTGGGATCAGCCATTTCACCCCCCTCCCCAAGCCCGGGTGACTCTGACCAAGGACAAGGGGGCCCCAACAGGTTTCAGGTGGTGAGGGAGAGCAGATCCCCCCTCTGAAGCCTGGGGCTCTCGCTGACCTCCCTCCCCTGCCCCCCGGACCGGTGAGGCAGAGGAAGCACCGCTCCCCACACACAGCACTGCGGGCGTCTCCTCTGCCGCTATTCACACCGCCAGCCCCTCGCATTAGGCCACGACGTGAAACACCAAATGAGATCATGAAAAGCAGCAGTGTGCATGCAGCACAGCTAAAGGTCACTGCTGCATGTGAATTCACTTTTAAAAAGAATTAATTGAACAACAGCCTGACATTTACCCTGCAAAGGGATTTTTGAAAGTTTGCTTGCTGAAGCCTGATGTTCACAGGCTGCAATGTTTACTGCTGGGGGAGCAGAGGATCATTGTTATTCTAGAGCAAATAAAAGAAAATGGATCAAATTCAACTCTGAGTAAAGGGAAAAAAAAACACCTATGGGCAAAGCTTGCATTGCATTGCTCAGCTTTGTTCTTTCTCCCTGCTTTGTTTCATGGGACCAGTGAATACCATTAAGGCTGAACAAACATTTCCAATGCAAAAAGTAATTTCCACTTGCACGTATTGTTTTACCTCAGGGCTGAAGTTTCACACACCCTTCCCTACCTCAGAAATATTTTTATTAACGTTATTTGCAGTAATGAGAGTCTGAATAACAGTCAGGCAGTTTTTTTGAGGATATAGAGGAAGGAATAAAAGAAAGGAAATTGTGGTGTTCTCCTCCTCACATCTTCCTTTTAACTGGTAGCTCAGTTGCAAGTGTCTCACCCTTCCGTTTCACAGATGGGCTGAGCTGGGTGGCCTGAGCAGCATCAGTTGTGAGGGGCCAACCACCTAAACCCATTTTTTTTAAGTACTTGGCTTCTGCACGCCCATGGGCCATCAATTTCCTTCTGACTGTATGTGCCCTTTTAAGCCCTGGAAGGAACAGGCCACAGACGCATGATCAGTGACGTTGAACACAGTGGTTGCTCACCCAGAAGCCTGTTCCACACAATGTTCATTAAGTATTTTGTCTCACAGGGAAGCTAAAATGTGAGTTTTCATTGTGGACTTGGATCAGACTCTATTCCATTTTCAAAGCATCTGAAATTTGAATTCAGCGTGTATCAGAGCATCTCACCCTCTAACCAGTTTTCTGTCCATTAAAAAAAAATAATTAGACAAGTCTTTCCTCCAGTCCCACAGCAACTTAGTTTCTTTAGTGACCTCTGGTGTGGACCCTTGCCTAATGCTGCTAGAAAATCCACATACATGCCCCTCTCCTGGGCCCTGCTTATCCACAGGCTTAGCGACACCCCCATGGGACCCAGGAGGCTTGTCTGGTAGGGTTTCCCTTTGTAAAAGCCATGGTGTCTGCTTCCCACAAGCTGTGTTTATATCTACCTGCCCAACGCTCTTATTCCTTACTACCAGCTCTACCATCTCACTGCTGCTGGGAGTTGGGGTCACCGCCCTGCGGTTCCCAGGATGCCCTGGGAAAGCTTCATTTATAAAGAGGGTTTACAATTAGGGATTTCAACTCTCCTTTCAAGAAACAAGCTCTTTACTTGCAGTGATACTGATTTTAAGTTTTGGCAATGAAAATCTCAGTCTGGCGTCTGTAGGTTCCTCTAGTCACAGTCAAGCTTGTGATTCCCAGCACTATAGCAAGTGCAAGCACAAGCTTAATTCTTTACATATCACATGCCTTGCCTAATCACTTGCTATTTGTCGCGTAACACACAGTTTAAAGAGGATCTCATACGCTAGCACATTGTAGCACCTGGCATTAGAACGCATACATAGAGACAACATGTACGTCTCCCAAGTCACAATATAAACCAAAGATTTTCTTGAAACTATAAAATTTCTGACATATTTGCGTAATTAGATTCTGTATGGTTTATCACATAAATCACAAATACAATCTGCTTTCTGAATACACAACAAAATACACAACATCATACTGCAGACTGTGTGCAATACAAAGATACCCAAGCCAGACTTTCTAGGTCTGCTGTTGTATAGGTACTAGGGAAGGCAAGGAGGCTGGCTGCTGTGTCAAGGTGGTCCCTGCAGTCACATGAGACTGGCTGGATAATTTACCTCATTACTTCAGCTCTGAAATTAATGGTGCAACACTAACAGGCCAAGCTTAAGAAGCAGGTAGATTTGCAGATTTATTGCAAGAGCATTTAGGTCAATTATTTTAAAAAATCTTTTTAATTTCCTAAAGGTACATTAGGAAGTTGGTTAATCTTCTGGCTGGCAGGCTAGATATGGCCTGGGACCTCTTGTACCTTTTGGCTTTGGATCCCAGGTCTCCTATCTACTGGCCAGGGTTATTTATGCTTAATCTCTCTGATAAATCCGGGGGCAGCATCCAGCCGTCAGGGCTGGGGTCCTTTACAGGCGGCTTGCTCCTCAAGCACAGCTGATGCACAGACACATATGGCATGTTTCTGAACATCCAGTACTAACATTTTGCAGTTCCTTTATCTACATGCTCCATCAGCAGAGTTCCTCCTGTTTGCAAACTCTGATCCACGTGCCACTCTGAGCACGATGCTGAGCTCTTTTTTCACAGGTCATTGGCAAAGAATTTCAAAAGGAGCAGAACAGAGCTGAGCAGGCAGAAAGGTGGCAGGTGAGCTTTGGTGTCGATGTAAGCAAGGAAATACACCTAGGGAAAAACAGCCTACCTGTGCCTACACGATGTGAAGCTTGGGAGAAGCGGTTACAACTCGGAAAGGAAATCTCAGAGTGATCATTGACAGCCCTCAGCAATTTCTAACTCAGCGTACAGGAGCAGAAAGAAAGAAAACACCAACATACATTGGGCATCATCAGGAAGGGTAATAAGAACAAGACAGAAAGGAATGCTTTGCCACCACATAAGAAGTTGACAGCCTGCATCCTGAAAATGGCATGTGGCTTGGGTGTCTGCATCTCAAGGAGGATATAGTGAAATTAAAGAAAGTGCAGAGAAGGGTAACTAAAGTGATTAAGGGGATAGTGCAGTTGCCCAACAGGGAGAGATGGTAAGAGACTGGGACTCTTCAGCTTGGAAAAGACAAAGCCAAAGGATATCATACAATGCAATATTAATACAATGACATCATATCAAAGCTGTTGGCCATGCTGAAAGCCAAACTGTTGTTCACGTGATCTCATATTACAGGAACTAGAGGACACTCAAGGAAACTGGCTGGAAATCAGCTTAAAGTTAAAAGAAAACAATTCCTTACATAGAGGGTAGTGATCTTCTGGGACTTGCTGCCACAGCAGACTGTGGATGTTGAGAGTATGAGCCGGTTAAAAAAAAAAAAAAGAATTAAATTCACAGGCAATATATAAATGATTTCTGAAAGGACTGGGCAAAGTTGTATTCTGTATAATTTTTATGACGGTGATTGTGGATGTTGGAGAACTATGAAGGGCATGGACCAACACAAATGGCAGGGCTTGCATAACCTCCTTAAACAGCCCCTCCTGTTGCCATTAAAATCTATGCCAGTTTTGCAATCATCTTCAAATGAGGCCAGTATACCACAGAACCAGCGTAAGCTCCCATATATCATGAATGGGATTTGCTGGTAACCCTGTATCTAAAGGCTGTGATGGATTAAAATCTGCTTGATAAGTAGGTGCAACTCTCAGGCGCAGAAGCTTCGGAGGACTTAGACGGTTTTGACTGGACAATCCAGTTCCATCACACATGGAGCAGGGTAGACCTCATCAGATCTGAAGCAAAATTTGAATGCAAACATTACTACCTATTGCTTACCAAGATACAAGAAATACTAACACTCCACAGTGCACTTCATTGTAATTGAATACCGTGGAGCTGCACATTTTTCACATCCTAAAGATACTGCATCTTGACCTTCAAATTTTCAGACAGACAAAGCAACTCAACGTTTGGGAAAGAGTCATGAACAAACTGGGATTAATTTGGCTGCATCAAGGTTTATCTGAAGTTTTTGTTTTCTTGATTTAGAGGACTGTTTGGGAGTGCCCTGTAAGGACACTCTCTAGAGCAACGTTCCCATTTACAAGTATCTGCAAAATATCCCCTAACCTCCCTGCCTTTATATCATGTATTTTTAAACAGCAGGAAATCCAGGCTACAATAAAAAAACCTGCATACTCAGCCCTTCCAGCAAAATGCCAAACCACATGATAGCTTATTCATCTGGTTTGAGTTGAGCCTGTCACAGAGAACGAACCAAACTGAAGGAAGGGGCCATTTATGATGGTTTACTAAATCTCTCCTATGCCAGTTTTCAGTTGCAAGGGTAATACTAGTCACAGTAAAGAGCCTAAATCATGCCCTGTATGTCAGCTGATAATGTCAAAGGTAACACACAAGGGAAACATTGACCCTTGCAACTACTGTTGAGACAGAAGTCATAGGTTACTGATGGGTAAAGGGATGTCTAGCAGCAAGAGAACACTGAGAAATGTCGCAGGTAAAACCTCCAAGAACTTCTTGGTAACCCCACACCTGAGGACAAGACCACAGCACATCACACTCTGCTCACTAAGGTGTCTCAGTCTTGGACACTTAGTAGGTAACTCTGAGTCTTCTATAATTCAGGTAGGTTAACTGGAAAATACCGGCTTTGATTTTGCTATCCCAGAGGCTGTGAGGGTTGCAGGAATTTTCTAGGTCTAATTTATGTGTGCCAGCCTACAATTTGCCACCAACTTAGGTTGGTAAGGAGATCTGAGAGGAGGCTTGAAGGAATGCACGAGCACTGTATCTCAAGAATCAGAGCTAAAATTATACGCTTGATCCACTTACAAAACCTGTTTCTCATTGCAACACAAGTAATCACCCCCGTGATTCTGCTAAATTGACTGGTGTGTCCCAGTTAATGTCTTGCACCACCAAGTTTGTTTAGATTCCTATAGATTAACTTTGGCTTTTGGAGTTAGAGATAGCCATAGTTACTTCTCAGCTAATCACAGGTACTGGGTAAACATAAAATTGTATCGATATATTGTTCCAGAAGCAGTAACCTTCTACCAAGACACACAGACATCTTACTCCACGTGAACTTGTGACTTCTGGAAGGAAATACAAAACCCACCCTGTTTGCTTCAATTCCAACAATTTTCCTTGCATAAGTTAGTGTTAATGATTGGCTAAAAAACACCTCACCTCCTTACCACAATGATGCATTTGTGTGGGAGCAATAGTATCATTCCTCTTTAAGGTTCAAATTACACAAACTCCCCCTTTACTCATCAGCCAAGACACTCTCTGAGGAATTTCATAGGAGATGAATGAAGGAACAGGTCAAAACAGGCTGCTGCCCAGTGCCATCCTAGATAAACCCTGGTGTACGCACTTGCCTAGAAACCTAGATAGAGAGGATCTGTTCATATCATCACGGCTTTCTGATGTGGTTGCACATTACAGCATCCTGAACACTCGCTCCCTATTTCAAAGCCTCAGAAGCAGCGAGGCTGAGCTGCAACTTTCTACTCCTTTGATGGGAATTTGGATCCATGGGGTTTGTTGGGGGTGAGGGGTGAGGGCAAAAGAGTGCGAATTGCTAAATTAAAAGAGAGTTACATCTGTGGTAACAGACATTTTCCATTTGCAAGCCAAGAGCCTTTCCATTATTTTGCTTCCTTGAACAGATTAGCTCTGATTAACAACTGCTTTTTAGAAGCCTGTGTTGTAACATCAACTCCTCTCAGGTTTTTGGTTATTCCTCTCCACTTCATTTATAAAAATATGAGGTCACGTCTGCTGCCTGCTTCTAACCCCTGCTCCCTTGCTCAGACAAAATATGCCATATACCTCTGTGCCCTTGGAGGTGTCTGGCTGAAGGTCAGCCCTGGAGCGCACCTCCTTCTACCATGAACTGAGTGAACTTCACACTTTATGAAACCTTCTGTCTCTTCATCACACTATACCAGGGTAGTTAGGTGTTACATATTCTCTTAATGCAATCTTGTCCACCTAAATTCTGAGTCTCTCTTTCTGAGAACTGTTTCCACAGACACAGATTGCCCCTTCAGACAACAGCTTACAAGGTGGGGGAATGAATGGAGAAACATCATGGATCAAAGGAAGAGCCTCTAAGAGCTGAAGGCAGGAAGCAAGAGAGTTGCACACACAGAGGCCAGCATTGCTCCTGACTTCTGCAGCTCTTTTGTTGTGGTTTGGTTTGAACAAGTGCTAATCAGTAGAATACAGACATGAAAGATGCACAATGTGTCACTGCTCCTCTGTGGTCTCCTGTGCTCTTCCACCACCCGCACCCTCTGGAAAAATGGAATCCTTCCAAGCTGAGTTCTGAACTACTTCAGCTGAAAAAAAGCCAGAATATACTAATCCCACCCATGTGTGACAATGGTCACTTTTATCCATAAACATGAGTGCAGTATTGGCTGGTACAGATACCCGTGCGATAGATGGATATTACGTTACTTCCAGCATGCTGCACAGTACCGGTTCTGATGACTAAGCTCGAACTCAAAGTCTGGCCTGTTTAAACAAAACTGAACTCACAGTATGGCACTACACCTGCTCTCAATACATCTTCCCTTTTTTCTATTCCTACAAGCACTTTTTCCAGTTTGTTACGCTTCCTTTCCCCTTTTATGCCTCTTTCCCTCTGAAGGACTTGCCCAAATACTTGGCAGGCTACACCAACGTGCGCTTCCAGTCAAGTGAAAGGAACACCTGGGCAGCGTGAAGAATTTGCAAGTTGCAGATTAAGGCCTGAGAGAGGAAGATAGAAAGAAAAATGGACAAAGAAATGAGGGTTTTCCCCTATAACTTACTGTTGCAAACGTTCAAAGAACAAAAATAAGATTCATGAAGGCTGTTTGTGGAGGAGGAAAGGAAAGAAAATGTGGGGGCTGCACACTAGCTAAACAGAAATGCACATTGACGGTCACGTACATTCATACATACAGTCTGCATGAAGCAGATGATGTGTATTTGAGACAGTCAGCTGCTTTACCTGTTGGCATGTATTGACATGCATATACTCCTACTCATGGACCTTGCCTCGATGGAGGCAATATAATCCAAACTGCGTTTTAATAATACAACCACACTTTCAAAAAACTATTGATAACTTTGAGTGTTGTTATTATTCAAAACCCTTGTCATCTCTGGAGACTTTAATTTAATGTGAAACCAGAGCTGATTTTCAATGAGTTCATTCTCCTCATGTGAGAAGAATATGCCTTATCTAGTTAAAAGGAGCTCTACCTCCAGGATTAGACATCTGATTTCATTAAGGCTTCTGAAAGCATTTAATTAAGGATTCTTCCTCTTTCCACATTCCTGCAATCACACCATATTGAAGACACCAGGTGATTCTCTCATTTTAATTTTGTCCCCAATACCTTTCAACAACGGCTGCTTGAGCTGGAAAGCCTTTCTGCTGGGCCCTGGCAGCAACACCCTGATAATGGCCACATGATGTGCAACACAGGCACTTGTCTCTCGCATGTAACCAGAAGCAGCAACTGCAGCTCCAGGGCTTCAGGGTACCATAAGGAGGAAAAGGCCATCCAGGTCCAGTGCCGACCTCCCGTAGGCAGCATGTCTCCTGAGATTGTGGTATTGATGTAGTCAGTCAGGAAAGGCAGCAAAGAAAAGATTTGGTTTCAGTTCAAACCAGTAAACATCTCTTTACATGTTCATGTTTACAAGTTCAGAACAAACACTGAGAAACTAATATCGAAACAAACCTGATTTAACCCAGGCTTTTGCTTTTCTGATTTTTAAGGGCTGTTTATAGCTCTGACAAAGTTATAACATCATTCCTGACTTGGCATTAGTTCCACAGTAACGGAGAAAACAAGACATGTTACAAGGTCCAAGACAAGCAAAGCGTTCAGCCTGCAGGGCATCCCTCTGCCTTCGCTCCAGGGTGCTCGCAACTCCTGGCTCCTTATATCCATCAACAAACCAACTGCAGGGTAGCAGCCACAAATGCCCCCAAGAGCCTGGAGAAGGAAAGCAAGGGCAGGGTGAAGGGTACCACCCTTCAAGCAAGGAGGCTCCTTGGGCCCCTCATTGATAGGGACTGCCTAGAGAGACTGCGAGGAGACCCGCATTTATCCCTTGCTAAGGCAATTCATTTGCTGCGCATTGCACAGCCTAAAACAAAGCTCAGGGAATCCAAAGAGGACTCCAATGCTGCAAATAGGTCTGTTCATCTGTA
The DNA here is from genome assembly GCA_035590275.1 of Ibycter americanus. Lineage (NCBI taxonomy): Eukaryota > Metazoa > Chordata > Aves > Falconiformes > Falconidae > Ibycter > Ibycter americanus. Next base: position 76,146,884 of record JAVJGI010000040.1, on the reverse strand, counting down.
AAATCCTTTATTGTTGCTAGACCCCAGAGGACTCGTCCTGCTGCCTCACCTGTGTTTTCCCCTCAGTGTATCTATGTAAAACACAGGAGCAATTTCTTCCTCAAACGGTGATGACCTTCCAGAGCTCACCACCGACACCACGCTGTCTTAACACAAAGTCTGTGAAATGAAGTTCCTGCCTGGTATTCCTCAGGTACAATAACCCAAAATTTATTAATATATTATCTTTCTGAAAAAAAAACTCAGATCTATCTGGACAGATAAAAAAAATACAAACCTGGTGAATAAATATACTCCTAGAGAAAAAGGTCTGTGACGGGTGAGTTTCAGCTGCTGGAGGACACACGCTGAGCAGCGAAGCAGCCCAGGCAGAGGGCGGTTTGTTCCCTGGCTGGGCTGCTGCGGTGGTGCCCAGCAAGACTCTGCAGCACCCAGCCACCCGTCACGGCTGGGCCAGCTAGCCAAAGAGGACAGCTGGCTCTTCAAAACAATGCACATCATTTTGCCAAACACATAAATGTCACTGCTAAAATCTGCAGATGGATCAACTACAGACAGACAATTGATTAACAGTAAAATAAAGTGAATGAGAGAAAGATTATGCTCGATCTGCTTGTGTGCATGTGTGTTTACTTGTATGTGTGGGGAACAGCAACCAAACACAAAGGTTTGTGCAACATATACGAGTGGACTAATAAAGACTGCAACTAAAGATGTCAAATGCATTCAGTGAATACACAGCAGGTTGCCTATTTGGATATACTTCATTTTGCAGGCCATTTATCTATACCCTTAAAATAACTTTACTTACCAGCATACAATTCCCATCAATAAACACGGACAGTGATTCAATTTTCTTTTTCTAAATGGAAAACATGGTCTACATGACCCTAATCCCTCTGTAAAATACCCCACCAAATAGACATATAGATACCATATAGACACACATTTAAATATTTTCATTATTTTTGTATGTGCATATAGGCATATTTAATATGCACACAGAAGCTTATACTAAAAAAAATGTTCTCCAGCCATTTGACACCATGACTACTCATTAGGCTGTATTGCACACAGGAACAGTTTTGGAACTTGCAAAATAAATATTTCAACCACATTCAAAGAACAAACCAACTCCAGTCAGAAAGTAGCGGCTGAACCCATGCACATACAGTGGCCAGGAGGGAATTGTGAGCCCGCAAACAGGTGGCCTAGCTGCTAGAGGTCTGAGCGGGACAAGGGGGCCCGGCAGGCAGAAAATCACTTTCTGGTACCCGGATGCCCAGGGACCTGCTCGCTGGGCACTGAACACATGATGAAAAGAATAGTTTGGATTTACACAGCCCTGGAAGAATGAAAGAGTTGAATGCCATGGTATTGAGTGTATGGAGTCCCTCAGGAATGGAGATATCTAAGCAGGATTTTGCTGTGAATGAAGTGAGAACTTGCTAGCAACAGTGAAGAGGACCTCATCTGGCAAGGTGGTGTATGTGGTACGTTTAGCTACTGTCAGATGAGTTGGGCAGAGGAAGATAATAGGAAGGGTCTATAATGAGATGAGCAGTACAACACGGTTCTGAGTGTGACTGATTCAGGGCTTATCCTGGCCAGCCTCTCTGACACTGTTGGGGCCTGAAAAGAAATCACACTGCAGTGGGAACCCAAAGCAGCAGCCCTAGAGAGACTACCAGGAGACCTGTACTTATCCCTGGATTACTCAATTTAACTTCTACAGGTTGCACACAGCCTAAAATGAAGCTCAGGCTCTGATGCTGCAGTCAGGATTGTCTGCCTCCAAAATCCTGCTGAGCTTAAAACCAGTCAAGCAAGCTGTGGTGAACCCCACCGGCCAAGACAATATTAAAACATGGAGGAAAAAATAAAGGAATGCAATGGATTGCCTCATTTTTGGCAAACACACAGTGGACAGAAATGATCACCTCCAGCACTGCTAGCTAAGGGGAACTGACAATCTGTCCATAGCCTGCTGCAAAGCAGTCTGAAAAGCAAATGAGATTATTAATTTTCAATTGGATACTGTTACACAGTTACAAGTCAGTTGCCAGAAACAACAGTATTAAATGGAAAAAGAAGTTCCAAGCACTGAAAATTTGTCAGGGACTCAGCGTTTATCATGAAGAGCCTGTCCTGTAAGAGGAGAAAGGAAACTCTGCATGCTGGTGAGTGAGCCATCATCAATATTAATGAAGAAGGAAATACTTGTGGCTGTGCTCAGGAACACAGTGCTCTACCTTATACTGGATAAAGGATGGGAATGCTTGCTCATTGCTGTGGCACGGAAGCAAAATTCCAAGTGTTTAAATATATAGACCCTGAAGACCTGGTTAAGACAACTACAAAATTACGTGCTACAGAGCTTTACCCTCCAAATACTTTCCTTCTAGAATGACCAGTTGATTTGGTTAAAAATATTGGGAAGCATAAACAGTGATGACCAGCACCTCAGGAAAGAGCCAGAGCAAACACAAACCAAGGCAAGTTTCATATTACAGGAACTGTCTTAAATAATGAAGCAGCAACTGTTAATGGATGTTAGGCTGAACTGTGTCTAGTATAGCTAAATTTAGAGCAGATCTACCATATAATACAGGTTTCTGGTAAACAAAGTGTTTTCATATTAAGGACGGGGGTGGCTGTGATGCTGAAAGCTGGTATCAGAGGAGATGGGTTTTATGGACATGTAAAAGGTAGGTAAAACTTCACAGAAAGCTCTCTGAGTTTTCATGCTAGGTCCTACCTCCACGTTCTGCAACACAAGCCCACATCTGCTGGGGACATCAGTGCCTTCAGACAGCAGTCATCACATCAGCTTGCCACTCCAGAGGAACGTGCATCGGGAGATAAGAGGTAACACCATGCCCCATGTCAGGGCAGAAGGAAGCCAAGAGAAGCTGAGGACAGGACTCCTGCTCCCCTGGAAGGCCTCAGGCAACAACCAAAGCAGATCAAACAACTGCCTCAGGTCAGAAGAATGCTGCAATAAACAGACAAGGATGTTCCAGTTACAAACCCAGGCAGTCACGCAAAGCAGCTCACAACTTCATTGAACAGCCAGAGTAAACCCAGATGGAAGCTCAGGAGCTTGTGCCGTACTGCAGCACTCTGCGAAGCCAGGGTTAGCTGAGAAAAGATGGATGTGCTATGGGGACCACCGTCCTCAGGAGCCTACCTACCCTTCCCTGCTTCAAAGCCCCGAGGTAACAATTTTGCTTACACCTGACCTTTGTGTTATACAGTAACATCTTCCTTATAAGAAGCCACAGGAGACAGGGCAAGGAGGGAGAAAAGGGCCAGCTAACGCACCCTGCCTATTAGAAGACGACGATACTGATGTACTCCCCCCACCAAACCCCTCATGCAAAACCGTCTGCAGTCTGATGGAAATGTTGCCTGACAGGGCTCAGGAGGCTCACAGGGAGCAAACTGCTGGTATCAGCACAATGCAAATAGATGAAGGAAAAGTTCACCAAAGCGCTGCTCAAACAGAAGAACAATAATGCAAGTTTATTTGGTAGCTGGTGGTCAGGCTTTTACTGGGAAGTTAGCTACCCTACGAGTGGCTCTTGAGATGGAAACACTCCAAATACCCCTGTAATCCCTCTCTTTTTCTTTTTTAGTCAGAACTAGATATATAATATTAAAAAAATAACAGAAACACGTCCAAATAAGACAACAGCCATTGCACTCCAAATTATTTCCAAACGAAGCCTTAATTTCAAACAGATGATGATCATTACGTGAAGCAAACAAGAGTAAAAAATACTGAGTAACAGACTCTGAAATGTAGTTATTTTAAACAACCGAGTTAAATAATAGCTAGCACACTAAATCCACATGTGGACATTCAAGAAGGTGGAAGCACAAAGACTGAAGACTCACACTTCTTGACCCAGCATCAAAGATGTCAGAGGCTGATGGCGCGGCTGCATGCTCTGCTCCTTTCCCTTCATTTTTTTCCTTTGAACTCTGATATCATCCAAACGCAGCTCAGGAACTTTCTGCAACAAAAGCCTGATCTAACTTGGGGGGAAAAAAAAAGTCAAACTCATGGTCTAAAACAGTTTCCCCATCTTAACTCTTTGGCACATGGTGCAGTTGTCAGAGGACGGCATTTATACCCAGAGACACTTTTCTGGTAGAGCTGTGCATCAGGAAAGGAGTCCCATTGCATCATCACAGAAAAATAACGTTCTCTTCTAAGGGTTTTATTTAGTTTTTGCTTACAGGTTCAGAGCAGTATTACTATTTCAAAGTTAAAAGCAGACCATGTTATTTTATTGAAATCCTCTTCTGTCTTTATCTTTTCAGCATTCTCAGTTTACTGGAAATAACTGTAAACTTGCCTTAATCAGCTGAGCAATATGAAAGATCAAGTCAATTCTAGACCAGTTCTTAAGGCACAGCAAAATATAAGCACAGAAAGGAAAATTTCAAGGAATGACCACTATTTTCACCCTGAAAAGCAGGGTGGAAATCACATAAGATTCTGCAAATTTCTTTAGTTTTAGAACAAACGAGACTTAGTGTTCAAGTGCAATACTTCCATACACCCTGATCTTCAGGACTGAATTTCAGCCCTATTTAGTGAAGCAGAGAAGCAGATGACTTTCTTTTAAATCACAGGGAAGTTGTAGTTCTTGCAGTCTTACTCCCCCAGCAAGGGGCAGGGCGGTGGGTGGGGGGCAGGGAGAAGAAAAAGACCATCAGGGATACTGTCAGTTTACTTACCCACAGAAAGACGAGAGACCATTTATCAGCAGTGCAAATGAATAACTGGAGCTACCTCTACTCTTTATACTAGGGCACTTGGTGTCTTTGAAAGCAAAATCTGCAAACTAGTTAAAAGTCATGGATAAATGTCGTGAAAATTGTAACCACTGAAAACCATGCACTGAAGCAAAATGTGGTAGCAATAGCAGGTTGGTTTCACGTGGCCAGCTGCAAACAGTTTCTGTGCCGTCTAGAAAGCTGTTTGACATAACCTTGAAAGATTTACTCTCTCATTCTTTGTATTCCTCTGCTTTTTGGAAAGGGACTGGAGCCGAGTACTTTGGTTGGGGGAAATTCCATGGTTACTCCAGCATTTTAAGGCAGATATGACAAAGTTTGACAGGACAGCTGATAATTACTGCTAACTCTACAAGATCCTAAAATTTCAGATCACATTGTTAGGCATAGGAAAGACATTTTAATTTCTTTCATATGATTTTACAGCTGCTTGTGGCCTTGCACAGCTGTACTCATAGTAACTGATGATCCTGGCTTTAACAACAAAACAGAGGGTGCCAAAAATTGGTCCAATACAAACACTTCAAATCTGTTTAAAACAATTGTAAAATGGTTTTTGCTAAGATTTGATCACTTGCTGCTATGCAAAGATTTTGCTTGCAATGCCCAGAAGTTTTCTGAAAGGTTTTCATTACACAGAGGAAAAAAAGACTGCACATCTTGGAAGAAATTCACAATGCGACTCACAAGCAAGACTGCTAAAGAAAGAGACCTGGTTTTGGCTGGGTCACATTCCCTGATTTTTAAGTTAGCTTTTCATAGGTCTACTAGCTGAACAAAAACCATGCTGCAGGCTAACAGGCACCAGAGAGATCACTGGTGCCTTTCGTAGCACCAAACCAAAAGAGCACCTTTTTTTTTTTTTTTTCACCTGTAAAACATCGTCAAAAATCAAAATGCTTGCAGGCACTTTATACACTATCTGGAATGAACGCTGGCATCAACCTACTTTGTCTTTGCCACCAGTGTTAAGCTGTCACGTTGAAAGGGGTTGCAACTTAAGGGCAGGTACAGCAGAAGTTATTTACGCCAAGAGCAGCCAAACAATGGGAGGCAAAGGTGGATCCCCTGTGGGAGGTGGTGGGAGGCAAAGGCGGATCCCCTGTGGGAGGTGGTGGGAGGCAAAGGCGGATCCCCTGTGGGAGGTGGTGGGATGGCAGGAGCCGGGCAGCCAGCAGCAGCCCCAGCGGCCCAGGGACAGTGTCAGTGCTGGTTTAGCTGTGTCTGCCACAGCAATTCAGTCAAATAGGCAGTCAAATGAAACCACGGATATGGATCTGCCCTCTGAACAGGGCTCCAGTTCAAGACGTACGATACGTTTGCAGTGGGGAGGGAAAGCAGAGAGGAGATAATATCAGAGATACACCCAGAGTAAGGAAGGTTTTGAAATTTAATGGTGCCTCTGGTCCCTGGTTTGAGATCAGAAGGGTGCGTAGTTGCTCTGATTTGGTGAGTTAAAAGCCACATGAAGCAACTGTCTGTAAAAGTGTAAACAGTGGGAAGCAGAATTGCAAGAATAATTACAATCAAGCAAAGCGCAGAGCAATACCAGAGCAGCAAGACACCACACCTGCCTGCCTCCTGCTCTGCCCCAAGATTAAGCCTCTGATGTAACCACAGAGTTACAGTTTTGGCATACAAGACAAGGGGGAAGGGGAAAAAAAAAAAAAAAGTGAAAACATGTTGCAACGCCAAGAAAAGGCGCCTAGACCTAAAAAGGAAAAATTGAGCTCTTTTAGCTGTCATCATCTTCAAAATACTTTGCCAATTCTTTGCAAAATGATGTGTTGTGTGTTCTTCTTTAAGGGTAAACATTTCAAAATATTCAGCCATGGAAGTGTTTTTGGGTTTGGGGTTTTTTTTTTCCTTAAAAAAATTGCTTTATGTATTTTCTTTTCTTCCTGTGAACTAGATGCTCACGCTGACAGCTGCAGACTCCTGCCTAGCTAGGCTTTCTGTGCAATTCATTGGAGACACTTAAGACTAAACACAGTATCTTAAGAGTCTCTGCTTCCACATACATGCACCCTCCCTTCCCACAAAAAGGGAATCTAACCAGTTTTCCCTTTGTCTGTTAAGCAAAGCTTCCTTTTCTTTGAAAATTAATCTCTTTTACCTATGAGCGGAAAAAGGGAAAGACGAGCATTATCTTTTCAATGAGAAGAGAAGGATGGCTTTCCTGGGCTATCCCTTTCACGAATGAAAATTGAACAGAGCATGAAGCAACTGTGATGGACATTCTGACACAACCACCACAGCTGTACTTCAGAGAAAGTCCCTGTTACCAAAATTCCAGTCCTGGGGCTGGTGCTGCTTTGACCCTTAGAAAGACACTCCCCGAGCTTCAGCATACCCTCCTCTTTCAGGACATCCAGAAGCCCCTTGTGTGGAGAAGACACGAGTGATGCTATGAGTGTCAAGAAGTCATGATGAGCAAATCTTCAGAGGAATGCTTCTTCAGTTCACAATGTTTCATGTTTGTCTCCCATTGTCATTGTGTTTTAACAGACCTCTGCTCTTGTCTCTCAATAACCTGCCTCTGCGTCCATCACAACACTCCGGAGCCCAGACCCTGGGCTGTGCTCAGCAGCTGCTGCCCAAAGCAAAGTTCCCTGGGCATCTCTGCAGTGGCGACATGCAGAGCTGGCCCTTCTCACCGAGCTGGTCGCTCCTCACAGAGGTGACAGGCATTAGTCACCTACCCATAAGAAGCATGTGAGCTCAGTCACCTGTTTCAGAGGAAGGATCATAAAATCCTCTGAATCCTTAGTTTTCAATAAGCCTCATGCTCTGAATAATCAAGTTAGAAGTCAAGGCTCACTTCATCAGTTTAGAAAAAATCATACACAAGTTTGCATAAAAGTGAGATTTAAGTTTAGCTAAACCTTGTGAAGAAATCTCTTTATCCAGTAGTGATCCAAATACTGTTTTTTGGCTTTCCTAATTGAAAAAAAAAAAAATTTGTTTTTTCCTAGGACTCAACTGTATGTATTTATTGTAAGTTACTTGAACCAACAGAATGACTCCTGAGAAAGCATAACTTTTCCCTGTGCTGACCCTAAACATTCCCCATGTAAAGTTCTTGCACATACAGCAAATACTGGTTAAGAAGCTACACTATCTTGGACTTCAAAAGAAAAAAAAATCCTGCTTTCAATAAGTAGAGAAGCATTAGAAATTAATCTTTGAGAAATTCAGAGAAGCAACACATTCAATTGTTCATTGAGTTTTTTTACTATCCCCCTAACTGTGAGAGATTATTAAAACATAGTATGGTCACTAGCAGGGCTGGCTTTTTTTCAGCTGTTGGTTTTGTTTGTTTGTTTGGATGTGTCAGCAGGGAAAAAATCTGTTCCAAGTCACTTTTGCCCCATTACATTTTAATCCAAACCCCATCAGGTAGAATATGAGCTCCTATTCCTTCTCTCCTTGATTATATGCAGCTGTATTAAATCTATTTTAGCTAGTTAACATTCCTAGCCCAGGCACATCCTAAAAAATGTTAGCTGAAATTTACAGTTATCAAGCTACATCCACAGGATGCAGTAACAACCACTTCATTAGCATTTTGCAACATGCTCTGAATAATTAAGATAGTCAGAAGTCAAGGCTCACTTCATCAGTTTAAAAAAAATCATATGCAATTTTGCATAAAACTGAGATTACCTCTAACTGGATTTCTCCAAGTTGCAGTCTACTTGCACATTTGCATCTTGGTTGTACATATAACACAAATCTTTGTTTCTAGTATCCATATTGGGGAAAATAACTCTTCTGCTCTTCATATTTGGGGTACAGACATGCCTAGCACCATCTAAGTTCCTTCTCAGCCACTTGACTGATAGCCACAAAATGTAAGGGCTCTTATGGAAAGGGAAAGAAGAGAGGAAAATGAGCACACACACCTAATTAATTCCAGTTGTGGTTTTTTAACTATTCTATTATCAAAAGAAAGATGCGTGGAGCCACCTACAGTGTTAACATAAGGTGCCTGACATTGATAACTATGTGCCAGAGAGTTTCTTCTCACAGACACCTTACTGATGCCATGTTAGTCCTAGGTCATCACATAAGCTACTTGAGAAGTGGCAGGAAGAACACTTAAGATAACTCCAGCTGGAGTGAAGTACTCTGCAAAGGAGGAGGACACGGTGTATACACAGAGGCGACCATTCCCCTAGCTTTGTCAACTAATACTACAGACAACCTTGGGTGGGCTTGTCTAAAGAACCTCATACCATTGACAAAGGCAAAACTATCTGAGGTAATGCTATGAAGCACAGCTTTTGATGTGAGCAGTTTAATGAAAAACCTGGGTGCCATTATATCACAATTAAAATGGACATCAGATTAGAAATTTAAGCTGAACTACTGTATCTCAAAAAAGCTTGGGTACAGGTTGGTGCAGTGTATGGGAGTTATTATCCATAAGTGCTTTATCTTCTCTGTATTTCTGGCAGAATTTGTCCTTCTTGCAGACACCTTCATAGAAAAATTCCATCAGGGGACAAGTAGGATTCATCTAACTTTCTTACGGAGCTGGAATATGGAATGTGAACACAGCAAAGGACAGGAAACAAAAAACCACAAAACCCACAGAATGAAAACAAAACCCCTTACAACATGAGGTCCCTAAAACTGAAGGACAAACCAGTCTTTTCCAGTTCCCACTACTCTAACCAGCAATATTAAGGACTATAAGAACAATACTCTGAAAAACCATACAAAGGTATACACTGTGTGGTCCTTTTTGCCAATGATGAGAATACCTTGCAAGGCAGAAGAGATGCATGTTCCTAAAAGAGCTGTCTCTCACCCATTCCCAAGATCAAGTACAGGAGAACTGTTAGGCACAGTGCCCCACTGTTCTCCATCCGGAGGTCTGGGAGAAGGGACAGCATCACTGAACAGCGTTGAGAGAGCAGTAAAGACATTCCCACTATCACTACAGTCCCCACCAACCACACTGATTATTACTCCATTGCTGTCGTTACTATGAGTCTAGTTCTGTCATCTCTTTGAAAAATGAAGGAAATTTGTACATCAGCCTTTCCAGCCCTACAGCCAGAACCACATCTAATGGACCTATTTTTTAATTTCCCACACATCACTGACAGGATGAGAACAATTAATGTGTCTTGTTGATATCCAAGTCAAACATACAATTACCAGGCAGATTCAAACGGCCACATGTCTGGAAGACAGTCCATTACACATTCCTCTGATATTTCCTACACGAGATACGGAAACCTGAACCAATTCAGCACATGCACCAGAATATTCAGAGCATGCAGCAAATGAGCCACAAGCAAATACGAGGCTCAGCACACCAACACATCAGTAATCAACTGCTTCTACACCAAACCACAACATTTTGCTGTGTTGTGGATATTATACCAGCTGGTTACACCATGTTGTCAGCTGCATGTAACATCGCAGCAGATACTGATGAAACACCATGCAAAAGGCATCGCCTGTTCACTGTGCAGAATAATGTGGCCTCCTCCCCCTTTAGGAGCCAATAGGCTGGTTCTCTTCTAAGCAAATGCTTTACATGGAAGCACTTTTAACTAGTTACCCAGGCAAAAATGGGACAGAGGCTGCCACCTTACTGTCAGTAGTTTGTGACTTTCAAAATGAAACCATCCATCCATCCAGGCTGTTGCAAGCCAGGTCTGCAATCTCCATGCACCTGTTGTGGGGTTAGGTGAAGGTAGGGTGGGCACTGCCACCTCCCCACGATGTGTTGCACGGTGGCAGCACAGCGGTGGCAGGAGCAGAGAGGTGCTCACAGGGAAGCTGCTTCCAACACCAACGGCAGAGCAGACCAGGTGCGCTGAACTGCAGTGAGCAAGTAGCTCTAAAATGCCAACGTCTGAGCATAGCTGAAGAGTTGTCTCCGGTTACTGTCCTGACAAAGGCAAAAAATCCCTTCTCTACTGACAAAGTGTGTGTGTGTGTATTTTTGGGAACCTGAAGAAAACAATGAATCTCTTTTTAGTGATGTCAGTGATTACTTAAGATCACTCCAACATTTGTCATAAATCTCACTGCAGAAACCAACCAAACGAATGGATTATACTCACATGGCTTCTGCTTTCACAAGGCTGAAAGATCACTGATCCAATTGGATTGAAGCATCACAGAAAGAAAGCATGTCTTAGGGGACTCATCTTGACACATTCAAGAGATCCAGTCTCTGGCAAGTCCTTAGCCAGACCTTTGGGATCTGGTTTCTACAAAACCCGTGACTTGGAAGATACAGTTTCCTTCAAGACATCTTTCAGCACTGTTGCATGGGGCTGAAATGCACTTTTCAAGGCAAGAGTACAATGCAGAAAAGTGGAAATAGTACACAATGCCTCCTGGCAGTCCAGAACCATGAAAAGGAATGAGAACAATGACACGTTTCATTGCACAAGGGACCTGACTGAGCAGGCTTGGGATGGCACTGACTACATCTTACATACCAAGCATGACAGGCAGGGGTAAGCATGCCTACAGCAGATAATGCAGAAGTAAACCAGCCTCTGACGTGACAGGGTGTACACAGTCCTGCTGGGGGGCTGAACTTCAGTTATAATTGGTTGAAGTGGTTTAATGTGCTTTGTCTAAACTACTTCACATAAATACACACATATGCACAATATGCAATTAAATAGTTCTTTGCTATTTCTTTCAGTAATTCACATTGAAGATCACAAAAAATCCCAGGCCAGATCAGAAGAATGATTGGCTTTGACTACAAAGGGTAATTTTGAGAGCTACTACATTCAAGCAAGCCATAAATATGGGTAATAGAGAGTTGGTTCCTGTGGTTTTCAGCATCTGGGAATAAGAAGATTTTTGAGTTTCAGATTTGTCTCCAGTTCATTCACCATATTAGTAGAGCCACATCTGAATGGAATTACATGTGCAACTTGATCTCACTGCCTCAAGCATACGTTTCTTTTTTCATTTCACATGGGGAGAGGTCCTTTACCCTGGTAATGGAAATGACACTTTCCACTCCCAGCGCTTCCCTGACTTAAGAGACTACAGGAGAAACTGAATGCCAATGAACCCTTTGCTTGCAACAAGCCACCACTTACTGTATTACAGCAATCACCTACAGTGACAGCTGTTACATCCCGAGATCGTAGAATACTTACCATCAGAATTGGTCATTGAGCTGTGTCTATTTAACCAGCATAGATCTGAAACTATTACTTTGCTAATCTGGTTAGTTACCTGAAAACATTTTCAGACCAAAAAGATCCATTAGAGACCCAGATACCCTGATTAATCAATTCATGTACCTCAGAACCATGACAGAAAACAGCAGCTAGAAAATTCTTCCTGTTTTCACTGAACTTGAAACAGGGCTTCTGCTCTGAAACAATCCAGATCTCCTCGTTGTGCAGCCAAGGCAACTACAACTTACTCTCAAATTCTTTAGTCTGAATATTTCCAACGCTGAAGTCGCCGCAGCGATGAAGGCTGGGCTCCCTTCCCGCTTCCTGTGGACTGGACACGGACCCAACAGTTTTTCTTGGACGACTTAACAGGATAGGTGCCTCCCTTTGCCAAAGTTGTTTGTAGGAAAGGCATATTTCTAGAATTTAGGGGAAAGAGTGGTGAAGTCTCTGGTTTAACTTACTTTCTATTAGCAGTACACTTTCAGTATAGAAACTATACATGGCCAACCGGTTATAGTCTCAGAAAGAGGAAAGTGACGTAGCAGAGTATCTGAACAGTAAAGATTTATGATCAATTTTGAAATGCACAGTGACAGATTGTGAGGCAACAGACAAGTTGCAGGAAAGGAAATTCTGACTAGGCACTGGGTGGGGGGGAGCAGGAATCTTTACCATGAGAGGTGTCAAACACAAACAGGTTGGCCAGAAGGTTGTATCCTTCAAGACACTGAGAACTTGACTGGATGAAGGCTCTGAGCAGCCTGATCTAACTCTGAAGTCAGCCCTGCTTTTGCAGGGGTTTGGACCAGATGACCTCCAAAGGTCCGTTTCTATCCAAAAGAAAAGCCAAAGTGGGAATGTCAGAAACTTGTGACTGAACCACTATTGTTAAGTACTGAGAAAGAAGGCCAAGTTATTTAAGACAGCAAAATAACCAAAGCTAGGTGATTCAACAGCATACAAGGAAAGAAAGCAAAAATCTAAAAATTCAACTTAATGCAAAATGGAACACAGAATTACTTCTATAGTCCTGTGTTATAAGCTCAATGTTCAGAAGACTAAAATGCCACTGAAGATCACTCCATAAAAACATTTACTTAATGCACTATTAGAATGTGTAATGGATAACACAGAAATAATGCACATGTCTAAAGGCATTATATGAACTCACCAGTACCTTAAACACCATAATTCAACCTTTGAAAGAATAAAAAAAAAAAAGAAGACTGAGAAAGGTGATAAGAACGAGACAGAACTTCACAAAAGGTGAGACCAAAAAGCTTTTTTTGAATACAAATACAAAGCATGAATAACATCAAGGCTATCTGAGAACTCCTTAAGACATCCACCTAGTGAAAGAAAAATGCATTTAAAACTGAATGAAAGGAAGTTCTGTGTGTCTTACTAGTTGCTTCAGAGGCAAGGAAACTGGTAATGATCATTTCAGAGGCAGGTTACTGTCTATGCCCTGAACTGGTGATACGGCAGTTACTTGGTTTATCGTCAGAAGTAGCAGCTTGCTTTCATCTCAGAGTTTGATTTTGATATGGAGTATCATCACCTGGCTGAATGGATCAGCATGGCAAGGATCACTTGACACTGCATGAAATGCAACCAGAATGCTACAAATGCATTTTCCAAGATTTAAATGAAAATAAGTGAACAATGTAGTAAGTTAGTTTTCATCTCAATGTCGTAATTCCTAGTCTCCAGATAACCTACTAGCCATGTGCCAATTGTGTTTTCTACACTAAAAACTTTTATTATACAAAAAGTACTATCTTGTTATGCAACGCACTGTACACCATGTGCACCACCTCACCTTCACATAATATCACAACTATGTTTAGTTGAGCAATTCTCAGTTATTAGAGTGTTTAGAGTAAGACACAAGGTTGGGAACTATTTGTTTTAAGATGATTTAAGAAATATTCTTATACACCTGAAAGCAAACAGCACTATGATGTTGTGCAAGTTTGATCATTTTAACTTCACATATTCCTGCCTTACCCTAAATCTCTAGTATTACAATTAACCTCAAACAACAGGCAAAGTTCCTAAAGCTATTGAAATCTATTCTGTAACACATTTTACTGCATTTCTTCATTTGAAAGCATGGAGGAATTGTTAACGTTATGAAGGAAAGCTTTGAGTAACTATTTCTCAATCTGCTGAAGCACACTTGCATCTCCTTACTTACCTTGTAGGGGAAATACACCAGAAAAAATCTGCCAAGGTTTAGCTCATCTCTCTGAATGCATTACACTACTTGAACAAATAAGAGCAACCAAGAAGCATTCTGCAGAGTAAGAATTAGAAAGATTATCTTACTTTTGCTGCTAACTTGTAACAGAGATTCTTTGTTTACAGTACAGATCTCTGAATATGACCGTTGCTGTGATAAAATGGAAAGCGACTGCTAAGCCCTTTTGTATAGCACTACCATAAAAATAAAGCTACTAAAATACAACTTAATTTCATACTGATAAAACAAACTGGCAGATTGAGACAAAAACATTCACAGTTGTACGTACACGCAGATAACAGTTTTGTGACTTACAGCATCTAAACAGACTGAAGATGACCTAATCAGACCTGCACGGTGTACTTATCCAAAGTTTGTACCATAATATATAATATACCTCAACTCAGTTAAAGGGCACTGGTGTTTCTCAATAAATGTCTGCACAGGCAAATGAGAAAAGATGGGGAACAGAACACAACACTGTCTTTAAAGCATGCATAGGATATTTAGCTAAATACACCGAGCACAGGACAGAAGGACAAAAAGAGTTTACCAGCTCTCACCAAAATATGACTACTGATTATTATTTATTTTATTTACCCTGTGTGTATTTGCTATCAATGTTAAATAAGACAGCAGTGGTCTTTTTTTTCCCCTCCTACATCTGATCTGAACAAAGCAGCCATAAAAAGCAGTGCAGAGACACTGGAGAGCAGAGTGGGATTTCTACTAGAAATTATTCATATGCCTATTCACACAGGTATGTTACACAGTAAGAAAAACCACAATGATGCTTTTTTTTTTCAGAACAGGTTAAATAAAAATAGTTACAGAGGTTCTAAAAATTCCGTATGAAGACTTCAGTATGAGAGGACAGGTTCAGTGGAAAGGAATTAAGTATGCCTGTAACTCTGAAATGACAGAGTCAACTAATATTCGTATTCCAAGCTGAACATAGATGTGAACATATGCCTGCAAGTGGAGGACCACCACTGTGAGACTATAGCTAAAGTCACGAAGGAAGCTCACTTGCAGCAGGGAGCTCTGACAACAGCCACCACATTTGTGGTAAGAGAAGCCAGAAGAAAACTGGGGGCAGAGGGAGATATTCTGTGGCCACATTTGAGAGGTGCTTAATACAACAGACTATTTGAAATGCACATTACTAGAAGGACAGGGAATCCTTGCAGAATTCCTGTGTTATCCAGTGCAGTACAACTGCTGAGCACATGCTGTAGCAAGATGGGCAAGCTAAGCACAGCCCACTGCCAGTCAAGCAGCACCAGATACCCCACCACAGGACTAGTTGAGCTAAGGGGTTTTGGCCCACACACCTAGAGGCTGCAGACACCCTCCAGTCTGCTGCTTCCCCTCCCCACATTCAGCAGGTAAGGATCGGTAAGGTGTGAACTGGAAATCAGATTGCTGCTTCAGCGTTCTGAAGCTGCATGCTGGTTTTGGCCAGGATAGGGTTACTTTTCTTCATAGTAGCTAGTGTAAGACTATGCTTTGGATTTGAGCTGGAAACAGTGTTGATAACACAGGGATGTTTTGGTTACTGCTGAGCAGCGCTCACACAGAGCCAAGGGCTTTTCTGCCCCTCACCCACCCACCAGCGAGCGGGCTGGGGGGGCACGAGAAGCTGGGAGGGGACACAGCCGGGACAGCTGACCCCAACTGGCCAAAGGGATATTCTGTACCATATGGTGTCATGCTCAGCACATGAAGCTGGGGGAAGAAGGAAATGGGAGATGTTCAGAGTGATGGCATTTGTCTTCCCAAGTCACTCTTAGGAGTGATGGAGCCTTGCTTTCCTGGGGATGGCTGAACACCTGCCTGCCCATGGGAAAAGGTGAATGAATTCCTTGGTTTGCTTTGCTTGCGTGTGTGGTTTTTGCTTTACCTGTTGAACTGTCTTTATCTCAACCCACCAGTTTTCTCACTTTACTCTTCCGACTCTCTCTTCCTTCCCACCAGGAGGGAGTGAGTGAGCAGCTGTGTGGGGCTTAGTTGCCAGCTGGGGTTAAACCACAACAAGCTGACAACTCAAGACATGCATTTTTAGTTGTGCAATGATTTTTACCGCAGTTCTATGTGACCAACATATAAAATGACTTGTTGAATTAACAAGGGTAAACATAGTAACACTGAGGTCTGGCTACAGGTTTAGTGACGTTACAAGCCACGGCACTTAAGTTTTGTTAACAGAGTAACACAGCAGTAATCGTAAGAGTTACAAATATTAAGTGAAAATGATTCATTTTTGTGTGTTCAGTAATGTGCCATATACTTTTGAAAACTGAAACATAAACTAAGAAATTCTGAAAACTTACAGGACTTTTATGCTGCACTTCTGATGGTCCTGGTTCTCATTCTACAAAAGGTTACTCACCTTTGACTTAGAGCCTCTTTGCCGGCAATGTTTTCAAAGGGATGTATTTTGAGTTTCAGAAATTGTTTTTGAACTAATACCCTCATTTTTACATACCATCACACCCATGCACACCAAAAAGTGCTAGTTTGCTAAGATCAGCTAAAATAAAATCCAAAACATGACCCGAGCCATCACTGACCAACACACAGCAGAAAAGTGAAATGAGTGTTTTGGCAGCTAATATGCAGTATCAGACAAACAAGAACTTCAGAATCAGTATAAAAGCAGCAGGGACCACAGAGTGTCTAAGGAGCAGGAATATGTATCAATTACAAATGATGACATGGTCGCCCATCCCATCCTCATCATTATCCATACCAAAGGTATAAATCTTCTTACATAACCACTAAGACTTTTTTTTTAAGTCATCTTGGCACACTTTGATATCTTTCTGATAAACGTACCATACCATTTCTTTCATAAATCCACTTCAACCTTATAAGATTTGCAGGGCTATCCAAAGAGGCATCAATGAAAGATAGTTAGATATTTAGATGCTTTACCTGATATTAATCCCACCATCTCCTCCTATGTATTTTTAAAGCAGCAACATAATACTGTGATTTGTTAACATCTCCCCTGCTTAGTGTATGAAAACTCTTGTGTACTGCTGCAGAAATAATGGAGATAACACTGACTAAAGCAACTTGGAATAGCAAATCTAAAATAGCCATAACAGCCAAATATAATTCCACACAACTTTTGCATGAGTCTAGGTTTAATTTGCTTTACAGGACAGTTGGCCAAACAATGACATTTATCATAAAAATATCCTCTCCATTAAGCAAATCTCATTTTTCTTTCCAAAAGAAAATTCAATGTATACTCTGAGCATTCAGTGGCTCATTTTCAAGATTAGCCCACACAGATTTTTTTGTAACAAAACAAAGCAATTCAGTTAAAAAATGCAGACCAATGTACTGACATAGTCATATTGCTTTTGGCTATGTTAACTTTAAAAACCATGCCAATTTAGCTATTTTTCTTTAGGTTTTATTAGAAAAAAGCAGCAGATCAACATTACAATTCAGAGTCTAATCTAAATATGCACTTGACAAAGAAGCACATCTGAATATGAAGTGAAAAAAGATTCCAGAAAACCTTCGGTTTTGCCAGTCTCCTGCTAGCCAAATCATGTATCTTTTCCTCTGGCTTTCTGATGACTGAAATCAAACGAAACAAAAGATTTATTGCTATGAAAACAAAACCGTAGTACAGTAGTATAGGTCTTGGGCGCTAAGTGTATTCTGTCAAGTTAACTTAATAATTTCAAAGTGTACTTAAACCTTTTTTTTGGCCATGAAAGACCATAAGCTGACTGACCCAAGTATAAACTGAAACGAAAGGTTTGGACAAAAAAAAAAAAAAGTTAGACAGCATGTTAACCTCCAGTTTTCAGACAGTAATAAAAAGATACAATTCCAACAGCCAAGAAATTAAAATAAAAAAATGAAAAAAGTTGACCTGACATTCAAGAGCTATGTTTATTCTTATGCTCATTTTGTTTGCACCCAAAAGAATTTTAGACGCACCAGAAAAAAAAAAAAAAAGAGTATTTATGGACTATCTCACAATTGAAAAAGAGAAACAATTGTCTTTTGACTTGGTTATTTTCCCCCACTGAGGTATAAAATCTACATATAAATTTGATACTTCACTATAACAAATTGTACTTTTCATAGTTCTGATTTAGTTTCCATTAAACCCTGTTTACTTTTTGTTTTTAAATCACAGAATTCTTATTTCGTGTTACTGAATCTGGTTTCCAGCTCTCTCATTTATTCGTGAATCTATATTTAGTAGTCTGGTTACCACTGCTAACCAGGAAAAAAAATTCTTGGAACTTTCTTCATTACAACAGCACTTTCAGCAGAGGATACTGATGTGCAAGAAAACTACAACGATATGCAGCTCTTCAGAGAGATTATTTCATTGATTATGTTTCCACTGTCCAAATGTTCTTGAAATTACTTGCTGGAAGAAACTCTTTCGATCTTGTAAACATCAGTGGGCGCAGTTTCACTAGTATGTGTGGTAGTTTCACATCCTTATACAGGAAGGCTGGTTCACAGCTACTGAGAAGCTGCAGAAGTTCTAACAGCTGACGAACTGTGGATTCTGCCGAGCAGAAGTTTCTTCTGTTGCTACTTAACAGTGTAGCCCAAGTATCAGCCGAGGTAGCCCAGTCAATTTTTGCTTTTCTTTAGAACCTCTCAGAATATTTCTGGAAGGGTGACATTGCGAAGCAGCCACTGCTGGGAGCGGCTGCCATTGCAGTCTCTGATGCTGGGTACCTGGCTGTCCTCTTCAGTGGCTTTGTCCAGGCACTGGTTACTGTTCACGTGCAACAGAGTTAATTTCTTGAAGACAAAACAAAAAGAAATTAGTTTTACAAAATTCACCAGGCATAAGTTCACCAAAAAGTTTCTAGTGGCCATTAAAATTCTTCCATAGGTAAGTAGGGACTAGACAAGACCCCTTGATTACTGACTCCATGTCCCAATCCTAAAGAACACTGAAATATGCTATTTGATGTGGTAGATATTAAAAGCATTGCTTTGTGAAAAACAGAACAGTCTGAACTTTTAAATCACATTCTTTATCAAGCCATATCCACCATTCTTTAAATACGACTATATAGCTAGGGATCTTTGAGGAGTTAGAAATTAAAGTTTGGTAAGATACACAACTTCAATTATTAGTTATAAGAGTAGTTTTGATCAGAATGAACACATTAAATATGTATTTGAAAGATGCTAACTTAGAAAACACAAGTAAATCCACTAGTCTATGAGTGCTGGTGGTCTCTCAGGCTACTACAGGTTGATGGTACTGTTTGTAGGAAGAC
>JAVJGI010000040.1:76070679-76127270 GCA_035590275.1 Ibycter americanus | reverse complement strand
GTTCTTTTTAAAAAATATGTTATTTTAAAGAAAAAAAAAAAGATGTGTACAAGTTCACATACATATGTATGTTTTCCGATACCTACTAATCTTACTGATGCAATTATCCATAGACCACTCTGTCTACCTCAGCACTATCCTCGTGGACAATAGATCTTCGAAAGCTGCATTTCCTGCCACTGTACTGTGGATACTCATCAGTGCATCAACTTCTCTATGGTACTGACAGGCATTACTATCAGTATTTCTCCTCTCACTCAGCAGCACAACTGGACTGACAGACAAGTGGCAGAACAGGCAGGTCTTATGTGCACAAGCAATGAAGGGTAAAAAAAAAAACAACCAAAAACCTGAGCACATCAGTTTCCTGCACTCACACAGCACGTGAAGAATGAACATGGGAGTTGGAACAGACATAAGTAGACAAATAACTAACACACAGGTTTGGGTTTTGCTTCCCCCTCCTTTCTTTTTCTTTCTGGTAGACATTAAGGGAAAGGGACTTCTTACATGTCTCCTGAACACAGGCAAAAGGAAAATAAAACCTACAGAAAAATACCCAACTATGCAGGCAGGAGTTCTTGCTAAGTATTCCCTAACTTATTTTTGTGTTTTATTAGCCAGCTTTCAGTAAAATTCTGAAGATTATACCCAGATTTTCTACTGACAGAATGAAGAGAAAAAACAAATACAACCAAATTTATGGCTGAGGATTGACACGGGAAGTTTTACTGTCTTTACTGTTTTACTGTCTGTGTCAATCATTGCAAGACAGACTACTGCATCTTTAGACACCTAATTGCAATGTTCTTACCACTGATAAAGTAGAAACAAAATAAAAGGCACCTGCTGTTTGGTGAATCACTGCATATAGTAACATCACTCATCTTATTTACTTAAGTCATAAATCATGTGAACTAACTACATTATAAACAAGAATGAATGGTTCCCAAGACTCAAATTTAATCATTTCAATTAACATTTAATCCTGAAAGCCTTCAACAGCTTTCTTCAGTCTCCTACCAGCACCTGCCAGCAACGTGCAGAAATCCTAGTAAAGATCCACCATCTTCCACATTAACTACCATCCTAATAAAGAAATCATCATTCATACATATTTCCTTTTAGTCTTAAAGGCTGTAGGTTTCGTTAACACCTCAGCTACTAAAATCTACAGCAAGTCTATTTAGTTAGAAATACCTTTAGTTAGAAATACACACACACCCTTATTTCTTTTTCTCTCCCTTTTTTTTTAAATCTGTGAAATTACTTTTTAGTAGCTAAATATCCACGTTCTCTTTATAAAATAGTCATCATGATTATACTGGCAAGATTCTCCTTCCACAAATTGTCTCACAACTGTCCTTTGCAATAACTGATTTTAAATTAACAAGTTTGAGAACTATTTCTTACTAACTAGCCATGACTTAAGTCAGAGTTCTTGACTGCACTACTCAATCACAAGATTGTTTTTAGAGCTTGCAAATCAAATTCATGATGAATGGATCAACAGTCAATGATTTCTAGATCTGGCAGTTCAACATATGAACTTCAAATAAATTTGAACGTGATTACAAGAAAAAGAATGATTAAAACAAAGGTGTTTTAAGCATCTCAACCTTAAACATATCATGATTAGAAGTGTAAAATCTTCCTTATAATTTTGGGATGCTGATTTTTTAATTAGAGAAGTATTTCCTTTTAACCTTGGCAAGATAAGACACCAGGTATTATCTTTCACTGGTCCAGAAGATTCTTGGAATACTTTTCCATTGTTGCTCTCACTGTAACACAACACTACACTAGCATACTATCTTTCTCCAGGGGACCTAAAAAGCACATTAAAAATATTCTTCTAAATGCTCCCCCAAAATTCACCAGGTAATTAAATCAATAGAGATTGATTTAATGTCCATTTAGTGATTACACGATGAATTAATAACAGAGGGAACATAATCCTGACTTTGTTTCCTGTTTTGACTGTCAAATAGTGGTTCCACACTGGAATATGTTGCTCTGTAGGCTCACACAAAAACCCAGGTTGTCACAAGCCGTTAGAAGACTTACCACTGGATCATATTCCCAAAGCTGATTTCCTTTTAGATGGTGGCACTTGAGCATCGTTACTGGGCCATTAAGTTTGGATACATCTAAACACAAATCATCTGTTCTAATTTCCTTGTTGGCAGTATACGAGAAAACCTAGAGAGAAAAAGAATGAGAGGAACTGGAAAAAAAGTTCAACTAAAACTTCCTGGGTCAGGGGGAACATTTGTGCATTACTTCATTGATAGCCACAAAAAGTTTCGGGGTTTTTCTCTTTTCCATTCAGCATGTATAGAAAGATTATGGTGGGTTTTTTAGGGAATAAATATAAACACTATATGAACAAGCTCTTCTGTCAAAACTGACATTTTTTTGAGTTGTAGACTGCTTCCTGTACAGAAACAGGAGAATCCCCAACACAGGTAATCTCTGTATACTGGAAAAAAATTCATCAAGAATTATTGACAAAGTAGAACAAAAAACAAGATGTACAATAAATTCCAGAACTGACCTCCAGAAATATGTACATTAAAAACAGCACTTCAGGTACAGGCATGCTTTTTTTTTTTTTAGAAGTAACAATGCCAATAAGATCTAAACAGAAGACAGTCCCAGAGAACCTACAGGAGGTGAAAAGTCTAGCTTGCAGCAGTTTCCTTCTCTCCTCATTTCTTTTTTGACTTCAAAGTTGATCTAAAACCTATTGCAATAAGGCCTCAAGAATCTGCAAATGACAAATCACCAAGAAATCTTCTTGTGCATTTCCTCTTACAGGCATCTTTTTAAGTGAGGGCTTCCTAAACTTTACCAGTTCGGTATATTTTAAAGATAACTACTGAAAGAATTAAAGAATTGTCCCAATGAGGAGAAGTAGTGTTCCAAATAAATCAATATAGTAAGATAATTTAAAAAAAAATAAAATTCACCTGATTGCCACCCATTCCATGGCAGTTAAAGATTCCAACCTTCTCATTTTCTTTCCTTGCCATGTTATCCAGACATTGATTTGTCTCCACATTTCTTATCTAGGAGTGAAAAAGAGCACCTCACCAAAGTTTGTTATTTTTCAGAAGAGAACTAGGTCCATATCAAACCACACTGGCACCAGTTTTCTCTGCTATACACCAGAGGTTATGGGAATGAAATGTAAAATATAGCAGCAACTGTACTACAATGAGAGACCACTGTCTGAGACTCAAACTCCCAAGCAAATTCTCAAGCTACCAGGTTACAGAGCCATGTTTGTTTGTTTGCTTTCTTTCAGGGATCCTTCCATCTCGGGGACTCTCTTTGCTCAAAGACTCAGCTACAATAAAATGGACACAATTGAGTCTCCAGCCCAAAACCTTCAGAAGTTTTAAAGCACTCTCCTAAGCATGGTGGGTTTAATTCCCTTTGAAATCACGGGTGACTGGTTTCAATTTCCTCACTTCTTAAGTTACAGCCTTAATCCCTGTATTACTATATAGAAAGCAGACATGTATAGCAAGTCTCTTGACAGTCATGCAGCAGCACAAATGCCTGCTCCATTTTATTAAAAGCACTTCTTTTAAAAACAAACAGTACAAAATCACCCTACAACGGGCTCAATACTTGCCTCAACATGGCTTGTAGGGGAGAGTAGGTGCCTACTTATTTAGGAAAGCATCATCTGTACTACCTCTACAGTCACCTAAGAAACTTTATAGAGAAATGCGTAGTAAGGCTTAGGGATCACTGCAGTTTGCTGGACACTGGCAAGGGTTCTAGGGGTAAAGTTCAGAGCAATTGTTGGTCAAAGCCCTTGCTTGACCTGGTCTAGATCTTTAAGCAAAACTCTGTTCATACTCTACTTAGAGAATGTTATACAGAAAGTTATCCATAACTATGCGTTTCTGAAGGAATATTTCTAAAGTCCTTCTATGTAACATTTAGTATTGTAGTAAAAAACGGGAAAACATTCCAGTTACAGTACTGTATACCAAAGTTCAGTTTTCTGCCTCACTGAGAAGCCAGATGTATCATTTTACAGATGACAGGAACACAGGTGCAAGATACTTGAACTTTGCTAGAGATAACTTGTTTGCACTACTCAGTTCAGAACACAACATACTGTGCAATGTGCTTCACCTAGGGTAGGTAAGATATGTAGGATAAAATCTTACCTCTCCTAGAGAAAAGTAATGGCGTGGAATTTGGGAATCAGGATAAACATTCTCCAGGTACCAGGAGAAAGGCTTGCACTGGAGCTTGCGTCTTAGTCCAAGTCGTGACGATATGTCCCCATAATCAACTTTAGTAACACCTGTAGCAACAAAGAAAGTTTTGTTCAATGGCTGCTAATAAAAGTTATGTAATTCCACTTAATACAAAAATCATCAGTGTAATACACTGCTTGCATGAAAGACTTTCTCTTTAGAAAGTCATCTCTACACAACAAAATGATTTTTTTTAATACAGCATTATGCTGTCTGGATTCTCAGAGAGAACATGTCAGTCACTACCTGTGACTTCTTTTTCCAGATAATTATAGAAAAGATGGCATCGCTATGTCTGTGCTACACATGTCAATTTGTTACCTGTGGTTCGTGGAACAATTTGAATGCAGTTGCTTACTAAGTTACCAGAGGAGCAAGGTTAAAACCATTATAGTCACTAATGCCATTCTATCCCCAATGGCAACTGGGGTGCATAACATAGCAGTCTCCTTCTGTGGAGCAAGGAGAATTCCGTTTTAATTTAGTTCTGTAAGCCAGGTACCACCTGCTGGACCTTCACCATCTAACTAACTGCACAAAGAAACAGAAAGCAGCCTTCATACAGGGAACTAATCCTTTAATAATTCAGTATTTGTTCAATATAACTGCAGCATTTGCAGGAAGTACATTCACCATCAGGACTGTTATCACTTTTTTGTGGTATTTTGCTTGCCTTTTTTCTCCTTTGCTTCTCACTTATCAAAGTGCTCATTCTTCCTGTACCTTCCCACTGCCTTGTGGTTATTGTAATTCCTTCCAAAAATTAATTTGTGCAAGTCCCATCTGTAGACGGGTTAAGGAAGGTGTGCACGATCAGTAGATATTTTTGCCTCACCAGCATTAAGCACTATTGTCATTAATATTCCAGTAATACTAATTAATTAAGGGTAGAATAATTTCTAGTTTTCAGGCATCATGTTTTTTTTGTATTTTCCACACTACACTCCATAACACACAGGCCAAAAGTAATATACTACAAAAAAACACAACACCCAAACCAAACGAAAACCTAAACCAAAAAAGAACAAAAAATTCCTAGCAATTTAAATTCCCCTCACAGACCACAAATATGGCTCAACTGGCCACCACACTATAGACCTCCAGCTGCACACATTTTTCAGAAATCCCTCCACTTAGAGGACTGTGAATTACCTCTAAAATTGTTGAACTTTTGAAACTGAGTTCGAGACATTTCAAAGCTAGCATACTGTGTTATTACGTCGACCAACCAGCAGATGGTGTATGTCTACTCAATTAAGACAGATAACTGCACAGTTTCAGCTAAATGTTTGTAAGGATCAATAAAAACATTAGTAATTTCAGTATTCCAGAAATAAAAAATGTTAGACAGGCTTTTTGTTTTTTAAGCTAAAAGACTTTTTAACAAAGATGTCTGAGAACTACACTGGTAAGGGACTGAAAGCAAAGGAGAGCTTGTTTTTTTAATATTTTGAATAGTGTGAACGAAATTTAAAAATCTCGTGGAATAGAATACCAAAAAACTTCAGTTTGGGATTTCCAGTCACAAAAGAAATCCCAAAACCAAAAAGCACAAGACAAAGAAAACCTCCAAAAAACCACTGCGCTATCTTCACCAAAGCAAGTATCTGCTCTACACCAAAAGGAGCACTCATTCAAAAGATGATGAAGTAAGAAGAGAAAGGCTGTACCAACCACAGCTAAGTATGGAGTTCTTCATTTTTCAGTGATGAAAAAGCTGCTGATGGATGAAACAGTTATCATACCATCCTTAAAACAACCTTACAGTACTCAAAACTCATTCATCAGAGAGTCTGCGAAATTGACCACCTTCAGAAAACAACACTGTTAAGGCTTTGTCACATCACTGAATGGCAGTAAGAATTAAAGTCACAACCATAAACAATTAAATGCAAAGTGACTTAATAGCATACGTGCATGCTCTTAAAGTAGTTTTAAATGTCAACAAGTAGAAAGAAAAGTGGCAGCTGATTTTCTCTCAAAGGTGTGTATTATATTCCATTTAACCATTTTTAGTCTGAAAGACTTTTTAAAAAATCCTCTCAAGTTAGGTTTGCACCAAACTGTATATTGGCACATAACTGCAGTTAGCATCAGGTTAGCAGATGGACTGAATAGCAGAACAGGTATAGTTGCCTTAGGGGTATCCTTTAAAGAGGTTGAATTACTCCGTTTCCTAGATTTCTGGTACCTTATCTGTATTACTCAAAACTAGCTTGAGCGTTCCTATAGAGTGCAGTGGCAGTTACTTACGGGTTACAGTTCTTTTGGGGAGGAAAAGAAAAAAGGAAGCAAACTAGGAAAACTGCAAAGTATAAAGCATATAAAAAATTAAGTACATGTGTAAATCATTATTTCCTCCACAGACCAGTAAAATTTATATACACATATATAAGCACAACAGTGACATATACCTTCCAGTGTTTTTGTACTTGTTTTTAAAGGCTCAGCTAAAGAACCAAACCAAAAAACAAAGCACAAAACAAGAATTAGATCAAAACTTCCCCCCCAGGAGACAGTTATGCCAGACTCTACAGGTATGTGCATAATAAGGAAGACAATCATGTCTACTAGTTGTTCTTGCACATATTTGGGTTTCGTTCATTTTAAAAAATAAAAAAATCAGAAATAGTATTTAACAGTACTTGCTACTGTTGTCTTTTACTTGACCATGCAATTCCTGCACCCCCTGCCCCCAATTACATTAAAAGCCGGCACCTCCCTGATGATTCTATTTGTCACACAGCTTGCTGTGGGACAATTGCATCCTTTTTTTCACACACGTTTGAAGATGTACTCAAAATTAAATATTGATAAGGCAAAAACTCCCACATGAAATCATGCAATTGCACCATCACCAGTTCTTTTGTACAAATTAAGATTCATCTCAGCAACAGCTTATGCTACCACTATTCTTGATGAAGTTTGGTATGCAGTACCAGACTACTCTGATTAGTAATATATAATGGTCTTTCCTTACACCTTTAGAAAAACATACATATAATGATGTCTATCAGTAGAATACTCCTTCAGATTAATATTTAAGCAACCTTATATTTAAGCTTCCCATCGGTTGTGCTGCAACAGCTCTGCCATCCTCAGAATTTCAAAACAGCTGAAAATCTGCTTGCCAAGTTCAATGTGTGGCAATATAACTATGCTAAACTGCTTTGAAAAAAGAAAAAGTAGCATGATATTTTGATCAAGACTATCAATTGCTCAATCATTTTCAAAAGCATGAAAAGTATGAAAACTGTTTCATCTAAAACTAGTCTGTTAAAAATCACAGAACTTGTTTTTATTATTATGAAACTCGACAAGCAATAATAATTTTAAACCAATTTGAACAGTTCCATTATTTGCATTCCCAATTAATGCTAACAGGGAATACTAGCTGAAAACAAGAACACACAAATAAAAAAGTTATCCATTTCCAGTCTGTACATACGGAACCTTGACTTACCATGCTTGCCTCAAGACAAGTGCATGCAGCAATAGAAACTAGGTCTACTGATCCAGTTTTCAGAATAACACATCTATGTCTGCCTAGATGGCTCTTGCTCAGGTAATCCTGCAATGCTGTCTTTTCAGGCCTTCTGCCTTTCCACTTAGCCCCGGTGCAACGGAAGATACCTTCAAGAGCAAACTTTTGCTCAACAATAAAATTAATTTCTATACCAGCTAGATGAAGCTCTACCCAAGCGCACTGAAGCAGCTTTCCAGGACGCCTTCAGCTCACCAGCTGGGATGGGAGAGGCTGCTCAATGACAAGAACGCACACCGGACAAGGAGTAGGGGATGCATGTAGGAGCTGGCACCCAGACTCACATGCAGAATGGGGAAACCATGCAGTCCGAAAGTATTCATGCTTCACCTTTAGATTTAGATACCAAATTCTGCAACTGTCAGTTTATCAGTAGTTAGGAGAAGGGTAGGGGGAGGTAGCTGTCGTAAGCCTGCCTAATGCTTTGCAGCTGCTGCTGTGGAAAGGGGCAGCTTTCCCTTGCTCAGCTTCAGATTCCGGCTGCACCTCCTGTGCTGCCACAGGTGTGAACTTAACCAGTAGCGAGCCAACCCACAGGACAAATAACCCTGACAGGTTTGGCAAGTCAAATCAGTTGACACAGATGAACAATCAACAAGTGAGGGGAGGTGAAGCCCTATCATCTGCCATGAAAAGCAAGGCACTCTCCTCACAGCAAACTGTCAGACTGCCATCACCATCTTGCGAAGCCTCACCTTGGACAATCTAGTCCTAGTATTTTAGGCTGGAGAAAGTGATGTACGGCCAGCACTAGGAATAAAGAAGTGGCAGAATCCACCAAACAGAATGACTGGAGCCAGGAATCAGACTATTCATCTGCATGTGCTGGATCCATTTTCTGAAAGCCTAAGAGGAAATGGTCTGGGAAACAACACCTCACTATAACGCATGACTGTGAGGAGAACTGTCAACTAATAAGAAAAGCCTACAGCCAGTGCCATTACTGCCATGGAGAATAGCTGTTGTGTGCAATAAGACAGGCTTGATTTTGGCTGAGGAGCAGCTGCTGCAATACTTCTCTGCCCAACTTCCTTCTGTACCTAACCACTCCTAAGCAGAGAGATGGCTTCTAAAATGCATTAAACCTTAAAACAGACAAGTAACAATTTCTACTAGGCTGTACTTATTACAGAAAAAAGGATTACCGGCTTACTTTTCAAGAGGGCAGCTTTCCATTTAACTACATTACATTAATAGTACAAAGTCTCTTGAGTTTCTATCATTCAAGCAGTAAGCCTTTTTTTTCCCCCCACATAACACAGATTACATGAAGTGGGAAAGCTACCTGAAAATCCTAGGTTTGCTTTCCTGGACCAGTCTCTCTGTGATTCAGTATCTTAGGGGAGCAGAATAGAAAGCATATAAAGGAGGAAACAAATTTCTTGTTAGCTAGGCTCAATGATGCCTGTCAGTATATTACCTCCCTCAAAATCCAATTTTCTCATCCATGTCAACTAATAAGAAAAAACCTGGGTGCACAGAGGATTGCTTATTTTCCTCGCTCATCTGCACCCAGGCTTGCAAACCAGCAACAGCTTAAAAATCCTCACCTCAGCCCTTGCAAGGACTCATGAGAGTGTCACAGTAATATTGAAAGTACACATTGTACTAGCAAAGAGTTTCACATGCTGCAATACTGTACTCTGCCAGAGTCACTGCACCATCATTCTGCAAGAACCAAATATTAAAATTTTTATATTAGAAGGATACCTGGAGAAGCAGAGTATGGCTAAATGAGCTGATGCAGCAGAGATTCACTGAGTTTCTAAGACAACTATTGGCCAGGAGGACTTACTGAAATTCACACTGATGTTACTTGCTGTCAACAGGTAAGATCAGGGTCTGCAACACTCAGGTAAGATTGGAGATACCAGAATAACAACAGTAAAGTGTTTGTGAACTTCCCAAAACAGCAATCCTTTCTAGTTAATACCTACTGGCTCTCACAACTTACGTGGATTTGGGGGGTGAGAGGCATGAGTGGCACTGAGTATGTTTATGTGTTCATTCTATGAACAACAGGTATTACATCATAGCTAAGAATGACCCACAGTACTCTTTCACAGCCCCAGGCAACAAATCAGTTTCAGAACAACACAACTTACTCAGGTACTATATGATCCTATTCTTGAAATGCTTGGAAATTCTAATATCAAACTTCAGTGCAGTGTCAATATGGATAGGGGTATAGAAATGAGATTGTGTGCCAGTCGGAAGGTGTAGATGCTCTAAGAGGAGCTTGGCAAGAACACATCCCTATCCAGCAATCATTCAGGCTATCAGCATACTAACTATGCAGACATACATCTTTTGAAAGGAAAGAAAATATACAGTGCAGTTAGACAACTGCTTAAGTTACTTTCACCATTTCCAAATTTTTACCCTATTCTGTTTTAGATTAAATTCTTTCATTCCTTTCCTCCAACAGCAGAATGCATGTATATTCCACAACACTGCCAAGCTCTGAAAGTAATCCTATCAAAATAACAATCCTACAAAATTCAAACAGTATGACTCCTTTTGTAGCTTACACTTAACACATGAAATGGAAGGACTATAGAGATCATATATAAAGTAACAGAGCCTTATCATGGTGTTCAGTAACGTAAATTTCTTTTTAAGAATTAGATAATTTTTACAGTTAGGTGTTCCAGCTACTTAGTACATTTTAAAATCTAGCTTGACATGGATGCATAAAAGCAATCTTAAACAAAAATGATTGCACCTATTTAAATACAACTTTTCTGAATATCTATACATGTCATGTTTGAATTCATAATGCTTCATTAAAAACACGGGGCAGTAACCATAAGCTGATAGCTTCTGATTTCACCTAAAAAGCTTTAAGTATCAGTATGAATTATTTTATTTTTAATTAAAAAAAAAATCATACAGTCTTGAGTAATACATTCTCTTAAGACAAGAAAACCAACACAAATCTGCACAGTGACTTGTTCCTAACAAGTATTCTTAAAACCTGTAATCTGAAATTTGACATTGTTCAGACTCATACTACATTGTATTACAGTTTTTAAATTTGAAAAGTAATGCAGGTTTGACAAGTAAGTCATAAGGAAATACTAGTTTTAAAGATACATCTTTGGAAAAGCAGCAGACATGGTATATAGAACTACCACTTAGTATTTAAAGTCAAAAGCCTCTAATGTCTTAAGTATTTAGAAATTATGTCTGTTGCTACCCAAAGTTTGTCTCTCTTTGTTTGTCTTTTTGAACAACAACAACAGCAGCAACAATATCCTGTAGTGGAAAGTAATTGATCAGTATTTCCCAGGCTTCCTTTCTTTCCCTGAATATTTTTTTTTTTTTCAGAAATTTCGAGTTCATAGGAAATTTGCTCTCATATTTTACTTCCTCTTGTTTTTTTAACATCCATTTTAAGAAACATAATAAATACCATACAAACAAGTATACTGGCAACTTGCCCCTATACTCTGGCTAGTGAAGTGCAAACTCTACTAAGCCAGAAGATATTCACATTTTAATTCTTAATAGGTATTTCTCATAACCAAAGGCCTGCTCACCTGGGGAAATGATGTAAAAAAAGTTTTTGAATTCATCCATCCAGACTTCTGCAAGTCGCCTGTTATTTTTGTTGATAATCTGCCCTGTACCTCCTGGAAAAGTGTATGGTGTTGCTTTCCTGAACACATGACCAACATGTGAACAAGTTACAATTTCCAAAGTGCCACCACACTGCCAGATCTGAAAGTGATAGAACAATTATTGCATAGCTTCATGTTGTTAAAAAAAAGAGTTTAAAACTGTTAATCACTTGCTTCTGCTCAAGTTAGAGAAACAACATTAGTTGAGGTCTCGAACAAATACATACTGCATGGAAGAGAAACATATGCCTGTTTCCTGCTCAACAGATAAAGATGCTCACAAGCCTGAGTAAGGCACCATAAGAAAGTGTATATCAGGCCTCAAAGCACTAATGCATCAGCGAGACTACTTTGGAGAACTGGGCAAGTTGACAGCAAAGGAAGGAAAAGGCTGACATGAATCACAGGAAGTAACAGGTGGTGATCTGTCCAAAAAACTCTATTATAAAATAGAACATCCATGTAAAAAACCCCATACACTTCCCAACTAAAGATTCTGAAAATATTTGCATTTTTACTTTGGACCTCTAAAAATGGCAAATTCAGAAGGCTGAACTACTTCAGAAGTGTCCACTTATATATTCTGAGCGGATAAGTAAACCAAAAGTAAATAGTTTGATTTGGTAGGAACAAAAGTGAGTTAGTGGACTGATTAGGTCCACACCCAAATGAACACATGCAATCATTAAGTTAGAAAACAGCAAGAAGAGAGTTTTTAACAGAGGTGCTCACATTTCACTGACACATTAAACCATGCACTGATGATATCACCCTTAACTTATGCTCCCCAATTAGCTTTTCTAACTGAACTCCTTTTAACAGACACACATTCATTCTTCAGAATGACCATCCCAATCTTTTAATCACAAAGTTATGCCAACTATTCACCATGCACTTCTCAGTAACAGCTATAGTCTTTACATATCTACATTGGAGGAACATGACAGAAGCGAAGTGCTAACTGCAACAGGGGAGGAGACTGATGCAGGCAGCAGATCTGTATTTTACAGAACTCAAGATGCATTGTCCTGAGTAACAGAACACTGAAAATTTTTACCTACCCTGAAAGAAATTTCTAAGTTTTCTCCACCCCAAATATCCATTCCAGCATCATATGTTCCAATTTCCTGAAAGTAATCTCTGTCTATTGAAAAAAGACCTCCTGCCATTGTAGGTGTCCTGGGGGAAAAAAAAAAAAAGAAAAGACAAAAGATAAGTGTCAGTCATTATGAAAACGTATACTTAAATACATTGCACCCTTACACTGACAAAATATCTTTTTATTTCCCAAGTTCCTAACATGTTTCTTCTCAGTAGGTTACCATCCAAATTCAGTGACCATTGATGTACTTGTCAGCCCAGAATTTTCCAGAGATGGAACCAGTTAGACAGTTAGTGACAGTTCTCCTTATTTTCTCACTTCAAATTGGAGTCCAGATAAACAGCTCCTATAAAGCTGCTGCCATTCCAGAGAAAGACTTCTGCCTCCAATGCTGGTAACTCATAAAAAACCCCAACAGTTTCCAACAGGAAATTTATACTTCTGGCAACTGTTCTTGAAAAAGTTATGGGAGGCCATGAAGTGGCCTGCTTGCTTTCACTATTATCGCTTCATAGGGGAAAATTGTACAGTCAGGGTTACATCCAGATTTTCTTTACAAATTCCTTATTGGTAGAACAAAATAAAACTGTGCTAGTTTCTCCTAACTTTACCAACATCTCCCAGATTTCCACCTTTTTAGTCAACAAGTATATAATAGGTAAATTATACATTAGGCTGATGACACATCTTTGCAGTTCCAAGTATACAAATTATTCACACTTTTAGAATAAATGATTTTATATCGCTAGTCATTCTTCTGAAATTAATTGAGTTTTTCTGAAGGACACATAAAATATAAGCCAGGTCACAATCTAACAAAACATTTATGTGGCTTTTCTCCCCTAGAAAGGAAACTTGGTGGTGGTAGTGCAACATATATATATACAATTAACCATATCCTGAGAAGACCTCTTGATTTCTTAAATGAAAAAAAACCCAAGAAGCAGTAAAGGCCATATCCTCAACTTTATGGTAAGTAAATATTGCCCACTTTTCAGAACAGCAAGGCCAGAAAATGTAAGTTTACAACTGTTAGGAAGTATACATTATACACAAGTTATCTGTTTTTCTTATTACCTTTGTTACAACATCTGCTCGACATCCAAATATAAATTCACGTCTCATTCATGCACTTTGAAGACATTACATTTATATATGTATGCACACACACAAATACATACATACATATATATGTCAAAAATCAATGCACCTTTTCAAAATGTTGTTTACTTGTTAGAGTAAAAGATAAAAATAAGCTTCAATAAAAATCTGTGTATCCGTACAAAACCTAGTTAAAAACTAGTAATTTATCGGTAATTGACATAAAACTTAAAAATATTTCTAAAGTCACGGGCTGATTGCTTCCTTCATTGCTACTAAACCAACACCAGCCCACGTAAAAGAATTTTTATGCTGTTCCTTTGACCAGACAAAGATGATGCTACAATACAATTCATTAAATACTACTCACAAGATTAACATAGAAAGGATATGAGTAAACAATCAGGTGAACACTTTAACTGACTTAATATTTTCTCGTTACCTAACAGGAAGGGTTCGATCTCCTTTCCGTCGGTCCATCTCTCTCTGAGGAACAGGATACCAACGAAAATTCAACTTCCAGTTAAATCCACCATAGGTCATGTCAGATCCTGCCATATATTCGAAGGTGTCATCGCTAATTACATCAATGATAGGACACACCACTGTTCTCCTAGACAAAGAAGAGAATCAAATCCTATTAATTAAATTGCCAAAAAAGGTGGTGGTGTTTTTTTAATTTTGTTTTTAACACATGCAGTTTAAATTTTCATAATGCCATCTCTTAACAACAGCACTCAATAGATTACCATCACAAATCATACTCAGACTCTGTCTTGCTAATTAAGAGTTAATTCCCCTAAAGGAAAATGTGTTTTTCTGACACAATTTTGGCAATACTAGCACTTTTTAAAAATAATATTTGCATTATTACCAGTAATAAATAATCATCTCTCTGCAGATAGAAAAATTGATCACAGCTTTCTCAGTGCTACAGTGACTATATAGAAAATGAGGTTTTCATTTCTAGTTAAGCAGTCAAAGTAACTTGCATGTTTTGAAATTAAAATTTGGTCATTATGTCTAGGGAAGTATTCTCATATGCCCTCAGGACTAAGAAATGATAGCCATTGTTAACAAAGTATAACTACTGCATCAAAGTCGACAGAAAGAGGCCTCCTTGTCCACTCTCCTGACATTATTAAGACATACTCACAGAAACTAATTCTAATCATCTTAAAGACACTTAAGAAACCATCCTCAAGAAGGCTTCCTCTCACAGAAAGCTCTGTAAAAAGATTCAGGGGTTGCAACTAAATTTAAAGGACTTAGTTGAGCCATTTGCACAAATTGTAACAATTTATGTATCATAGTCTCTCAAAAAGTGTTTTAATGATAACTTACAGGTTAGTATTATGTCTTAGCACAGTGCTGAACAAAGATTCATTATCTGAGGCTTTTTCACTGTGTAATGCTGTATTTTGTAATGTTAAATTTTCAAAGTTATTTTAATCTATAACCATAAGAACAAAACAGAGAACTGTAACACCATACTTACATACTTAATATCTAGTCTATTTAATATGCTGTGCACTAACAGACTGGTGTGCATCTACAGAGTTACTGCTCAGATGTATAAATGCTCTATAAAGCAGACCATTCTCACACTTTTTTTTCCCCTCTCAATATAATTTCCATCACACTATCATGGATATAAGTGCTGTGAGTATTGACTTAAGATAGAAATATAAAGCTATGATACTGCAGTGTAGATCAGTATGACTCCAGTAGCTATTCTAACTCTAGAAAGTAATCACAGAAGACCAAGTCACAGCACAGATTTCCACAACAGAAATACATTACAAAATAAAGAAAACACAATGAGAACCTGAAAACAGTAAACCTGACAGTTCTTGCTCAGAGCGCTGGTATTACAAGAAATCAGGGCTACATTTCTTCCTCAATAACATCTTCCCAGATTCTTGAAGGAATGGGCCAGGCTGTATATGGAAGACCTCAAATTCCACTGCTTTTTCAACTCCATTCGTGCTCAGGTCTCCTGCTATTTAACACACTATCCCACGCATCCCCATATAAGCTTCAATGTAAATCAAGTTTTACTTTTTAAAAGCTGTACTGAATTAGCCTTTTATCCTTACACCAATGAGCATTTATCCAGCCCTTCAAAAAGCAGGTATTTGCTTGTAGGGTATATTGCAATACTTTGAACATTTCTTAATAACCAAAAAACCCAACATGGACCAACACACGGATAATTACCTGTCAGCTTTGATTCTTGCCAGCAGAGGCTCAAGCCAGCCTACTGTACATTCACAATGAGCATCTAAGAATGTGATGACCTGGCCTTTAGAAGCAGCAGCCCCCTTTAATCTGGCTCTAATCAATCCAGAACGCTGTTCCATTCGAATCACATGAACAGGTACTTTTAATTTTTTCACATAATTCTCCAGCGGTCTTTTCAAGAAGTCTGCAAAGAATGATCAAAACCATGGAAACTGTTAGTTACATAGTTAAGCTTTTTTTCCCCCCGCCTCTCCTTTCAATGAAGAGACTTGAATTAAGAGACATTTCCTCATTTCTTTTCTATCTTTTTCCTACTTTCCTCTGCTGCTTATTCTACACTTCACAATATGCCCCTCCACAGTTCCGTGTACTTCACTTGCTAGAGCAGGAAGTTCTTCCTCCTCTTCATTTCTTCAGTATGGAAAACACAAAAATGAAGAGAGTGTAGAATGCTGACACAGAAACCAGATGGGATAGGCAAGTTTTTATTATGGAGTAGATATGACTCTTACTTTCAAAAACATATGCATAGGTGCTCTTGGACATAAAACTTCTCTACCAAGAAAATACAGAAAATGATCTGACTAGCTGAGCATAATGAATTGCCTTTTACAGGAATGTAACTTACAGATAATTTCTTTGAAAGCAGCTGAAAACATGATCAATTTTTTTTTTCAATTTTGCTTTCTCTAGTTTTTTCTGGCTAATATTTTTTTCTATTAAATTATCACTATAACACCTAAAAACTAAAATAAAGACAAAATAAACTATATATAAATGAGTATCTGTAACACCAACAAACCTCAGCTTAGCTGAGCAACAACTTATTCAAAATAGAACAGCCATAACTGACTACTGTATGCCTAGGGACTCAAAATTGCTTGCATTACAAAGAGCTGCCAAATCAACAAATTTCCCATTGCCAGGCACAGTTTTTGTCTATCATGAAAAATAAGACTATAAAGGGTGATGCCAAAGGAAGAACAAAGAATTGAAGGGGAATGCAATTGACAGTCACACAAACAGACTTCTACAATAACTTGCAGATTCAAATCTGTACAAAAAGAAAAACAATCTTATAACACAGCTACAGAATATATTAGATTATGCACTCAAAGCACATGGGAGTTGTACTACACCAGTGCAAAGCCTGTAGTAGGATTTAGCATAAGGTAGTAAGTACCTCATACAATAATAAGCGTGACACTGGAGGGGAGGAAAAAAGGCACAGCATGAACTCTCAGTGGTTGTTTTGTAAATCTCAAGAGGCAGACCTGACCTGAGGGTGATTACCATTCCTTACCACTGCTCTGGATGAATGAGTTCTAATTGCCTCCTCATTTTTTTCTGTGCATTGTTGGACTGTCACAAAACCCCACAGAAATAAGTTCTGACAGATCTTGCAAGCTGAACTGTGCTAAAAGAGCATAAAAGGTTGATAGATCTCAAATATTTGTCTCCAGAGAAACTCAAAGCAAGTTAATTCTTATTTTGCGTATTAACAGAGACTCATAAATAAATGTTTATTAGTACAAACCAAGTGCACGTGTCTGAACATCTTGCAGGCCTTTTGGGGTTGAGCACAAACAGAGATCATTTGGCTGACTGAGTCTGTAGCAATCAGAATCTCATCTCTTTACAGTGTAGCTTTCCAAAGCCATGCATTTAAAAGAACTAATGATAATGTTTATAGTTTTAATGTATATGGCTTCCATGACATACACAAAGAGAATAAAACAGTGAAGCATTTCTCTCTATGCTAACCATCTCATGAGCATGTCAGCCAAATCAGCATGTTCCTCTGCACATTTCACGTGTAGTACTAATAAGCTTTTAAAGTAGTTCTAACCACTTAAAGCTGAATTAATACGGGCTGTGACATTGGTCCTTGAATGCAGAGTTACATTAACAGAATGGTAAAATTCTACCAAGAGGAAGAGAGAAAGAGACAGATTTCAATAATACAACTGCAGCCATTCAAGAACTAGCATAAAACAGAAAGTTACATTACAGAAAATCATGGGTCAACATATTTCATATAAAAATCTGAAGTTCTACCTACATTTTCTCTGTAAGGTATTTCAAATTTCAATTTATCTTTTCAAGTACTTTTCAAATTGTTTCTCTAAGAAACAATCACAGATGTGTGCAGTGTTTTCACTATGGTGGGAATAGGGTTAAGATCAGTCCTTCTCCCATGTTTAACCATGTCCATAAAAATATTCTGATGAACTACTACCTCGTTCAAAACTTCAGAAGGGACTTTCCCAGAAGCAAAACATTGTGACAGACATTCAGTAACTGTGCCCTTAAAATATTACTATAGTTTCAGTAAAATAAGCAAAAAGGTAAAGCTTGATGTTTCATCCCTACAAAAGCATGGAAAATAACTTGGGCATCAAGATTTCTGGTGCTCCTATGCTACCAGCAGTTAGGGCTAAATGCTCAAATCTAAGCAGTTATTTTCCTTCCAGAGCACTGTCTCTTAGAGCAATACACATCACTCACAAACTGCTCCCTTAGTTCAAGTAGCAAGAGCCTAGTGTTTTGGACTAGTCATACGTCCAGAAACTGGTGATAGTTTCTTGTAAGGTGAGACTTGCTTTTTTCTTTTACAAAAAAGAAAAAAAGAGAGAAAAAAGTATTTGAATAGTCTTTTAATGCAACACATTTTGGTCTACAAGGAATGCCAGAATCAAGTGGGAGAGATGATTTTCTATACAACCCTATTAGTCACATTTATACTAAATCTTGTATTAAACATTGGAATGAAAAGTTTTATGCATTACAGAGTCAGTTGTTTACAAGTCACTCAGGATGACAGCTACGTAAATTTTTAGCATTGCCTTATATGCTTCAGAGTGAGATTTGATAATAGTAAAAAAAAATTAAAAATCCACAAATACTTCTACTTGGGAAAAATAATAATTTAGGTATTTTCAGGGGTATAACTTTATTAACTCTTTCTGCTGGATATTCCTTTCAAATTTTTTCTGTATCAAAAGGATGCATAACTTTACCTACGACTACGGACAGTTTAAAGAGTATCTTCTGTGGCAGTAGCACAACTGTGAAAGCCAAAAAAGCAAATATATTCAGTTCAAGTCAAGTAAGTGCATAAATTGAAAAACACCTTGCCAGTTCTATTACTGAATCACATTTATATGAATATAAATGAAAAAATTTGTTTCAAACAATTTCTTTTTTAAACTACACTAAAACACTCATTTATCACATATAAGCATCCAAACACAGTTTCCAGAAATGTGAATACTTTTACAAGACATTATTGGCAGGAATTTAGTTTTGGTTAGGTTGTTTTGATTTGTATCTGTATAACTAACTTCTGTGAGTGTATTCTATCCCAATGCAATCTGCCTACCATGCCTGGCCATTCAGTGCTGACCTAGTTTTAAGTACTGACTAATCCTGATTTCTCCTGTTAACTTTTTTTAAATACTTAACAAGGATCAATACTTAAAAACTCAACATGCAATTCTGATCAGTAACTAGTGAATAATGTTACAGATATATCTTGTTTCTCCAAAGCTTTTCTTTTCTGTGTGTGTGATATTATGCAAATTCATTCTTCTAAGAGCATGACACTAACAGGTACAAAGTATGCTTCAGGCAGACTGAATGCCTACTTTATTCCAATTAAATTGACTCTGGTGCTAGAATTCAAAGTAGACTACTTAGGCTGAACATTTCTTTTTCTTTCTGACCAGCCGTCTGCTGTTTTAGTTCAACACAAACAGAACGCTTAAGTAGCACATACTAAACCCTTAAAACTTTCAGGCATCATACCCTTCTGTTTTACTTAATCTAAAAGCATGCTTGCTGGAACCATAAAAAGGTTTTGGAAAACAAAACAAAACTTTCAGTAATCATTAAAAATAACTATAAATAAAAGATGCCTGAGTGATCTGAAATGAAGATCACAGAGTTCAAAACTAAATATTGAAACAGGTTCAATAATACTACCAAAAAAAGTCTGAAATGCTGTATCTTTCAGCCTGGAATTAAGTTCCCTTGCTTTTATTACCTAACCCAAACCCAGAAAGAGAAAAGTTATTTAGAGAAAGCCACGTGTGTTTTTTCACTGGACTAAAATTCTACTTCATAATGAGGACATGGCTACTGCTATGTTAAAAACCATTTTTCCTAAAACAGAAATTGAAGAGGTAAAGCATAAATTATATAATGTCTACATTATTTTACTATTAGCTTGCTCTCTATTTCTAGGTCATATTGAAAGCTGACCTGTAAAAATTAATTATTAGCACTGATCTGATTTAGTGCCAAGAATTGTTTTGATAAATGAAACAGACAACACTTGCAATAAACTTAGTTTTCCTAACAAGAGTCTGCACACAAAAGCTAACCAAAACAAATGTATTGTCTCTGTTCCATTAAGGAAGCATATACCTGTACAATAACCGAGTATAGGCACCCAGAACCCAAATATCAGGATCTGTGTTAAAAAGGGGATTGTTCCCTGGGAACAACTTCAAGAGAGGTGAGCAGTTTCACATGCATTAGAACCAAAGAAATGTGGCATTTTTATATAAAGGTTGAAAAACCACAAGAAATTGAGGGGTGCAATTAAAAATTCCCCACAAGCGAAAACAGTGAAAATTTGACCTTGTGCCTTTCTAAGAGCAAAAGTCAATCTCACCTCTCACCTAATCTGAAACACATTTGTGTGGTAGCCTTGCCCTTTGCATGGGCACTCCTCCTCTGCTGCCAGAATGTAATTGTGTTTAAGGCCTCTGTCCCTTCTTCCAAATTGCACTGAAATTGGCTGAAGCAGTTAAAGTTTGTATCAGGTAAGAAAGCAAAAGCAGGCAAGGTGCACGAGAGAGGAAAGGAACACAGACTGATACAAGTGCAAACACAATCTGAGTGCATGAGCTATTCATCCTTAGGAAAACAGGTTGGTCAGAGCTCAGTTAGCCGATACAATCTTTCTTTTAGTCTACTCAGGTGTTCCACCACCAGCTAGCTGTACTTTAGACCTAGTTTGAAATAGGTCAGTTGATATGCTAAGGCCTCATACATACATGCAATCTGAAGAAGAAATTCATTATACTTTCTACCAAGTTAGATATGAAGTGCAAAAATCCCCTCCTAAAGTACTTCAGCTACAAAACCTCCTGTTTATGGTTACTAACTATCATAAAACCTCCTGTTAACCATTGCAATCCATATGCCATGCTGTTACTTAGACCATATGATCAGAAATCCAATATCTCTCTTCATACATATATGTCTAAACAACGTCTCTTGTTCAAACAACAGTCAGCCACTTTACTCTGAAGTTGGAATTATCATAAGCAGTAGAATATGGATTTTGCATCACTGGAATCAAAAGCATCAGGCAGAGATGTCAGCATGCTGGGCATAAAAACCTTCCCTGACTAAAGCATGGGAATTCCTGCTGGGACAGGTAACAGCCTACAACCGGTGGCTGCTAAGACTTTTTCTTCTAGTGGCTTACTAGCTATTAGTCCTAGTAGAAAACTTTCAGCATAGAAATATAGAAAAATGGGTGATTCAATACAAAAATATAGAAATGTTTTAGATGAAAAATAAACATAATACCCTCTCATCTCCATTTACAAACACAAGGAAAAAAAAATCCCTCAAGTTATACTTTGTAACCCATACCACCGAAGATTAAGCAAGAACAAGCCTAATATCAACTGTTAACCAAAATTAAATATAAATTATTGTCTAGAATAAAATTTTTATTTCTAATGTATTCTAATTCACAAAAAATATGAAAAGAATAAAATTAAATAAATCAGCTTCAAGTCTTGTCTATTAATTTCATTACCCATGGAACATTTCATTCTGTAGCACAGGGTTTTCATCTGGAGCACTAGTTATTAGAAAGTGGAATCTCTGACTGCACGGAAGCTGAGTTTCAACTTCCCATGAACTGAATAATCAAAATTAATCCCTGTGAACACCAAGCTTAATGGTGGTAGCGATAGTAAATTTGGATGCATGTGACGAACAGTCATATTTACTATTATTCATTGGGTGATTCAGGTATTAAATGCCCTCAAGCTTTAGGAATGCGTTAAAACACAAAACATGAAAGCTGTAACAGGATAAACCCACTGGCAAACACAAGCTCTACGCAGTCAACAGAAACATAAACAGACAGATAAACTCACACTAGTTTTTAGCGGAGAATGACCCACCTGTATTTCAAAATGGGCATCACTCACTCTGCCTTCCCCTGCCCCAGCTACTGTGTTACTGTGTCTTGCTGAGGAGAGCTAAGCCCATAGAA
The DNA here is from genome assembly GCA_035590275.1 of Ibycter americanus. Classification (NCBI taxonomy): domain Eukaryota; kingdom Metazoa; phylum Chordata; class Aves; order Falconiformes; family Falconidae; genus Ibycter; species Ibycter americanus. Next base: position 76,105,069 of record JAVJGI010000040.1, on the reverse strand, counting down.
GTCAGTCTCAGGTTTTGAAGTAAAAAAAAGCAGCAAGCTAAGGCACCAAGGTTATCATTACCTCTTTCACTGGCATCATCGACAAGGACAATTTCTTCCAGCATGTGTCGTGGTGACCGGTTTATCACACTATGAACAGTTCGTAGGAGTGTGCTCCAAGCCTCATTGTGAAAAACAATGACAACACTTGTAGTGGGAAGGTTGTCTACGTACACCTTCGTTTTACACCTATAAACAAAAATAAGGCATATATTTGTAAAGGCCAAGCCTTCAGTTAGAACTGCAATTCTGAGGTTTATTTCTGAGTATCAATATTAACATTTATGACATATCAGTCGTATGCGAAATATGACCAAGGAGCAAACGGTGCACAGATTTTTATTTTTACCTAAAAAACACCCTGACTTTTATGTATGCATCTATGTATTCCATCCCACCACTAAAAAAGGAGAACATCAATTCAATAACCAATTCTAGAAATGAGAGACATCCATACTGCTAACACACAGAGATGATAGCAGATTATTTATTTCCACTACCCCTGTTTTTTGAAGAGTAGCATGTCCAGATACACTAATCCAAGCCCCTAATTTAGGCTTGCATTCCCTCAGAGGACAAAGGAGAAACCCTAGTACTGTAATGGGGACAGAGGGGGAATTGGAGAGAGAGACACAAGATAAGAAATGGCAAACAAACTAGGAAGTAAATGCAGTAAAAACATGCAATGAAAAAACCCCCAAATAATAATTAAAAGAGGTAAAGAATTCTGGACATGGTTGATGATTGGAAAAAGCCAAGACTACATGCATGCTACCTATAAAACCAGTGAGTTAAGTACATTTAATAATTTAATGTGTTTATATTACATGAAGAGGTTTGTTGGGTTTTTTTCCCCTCATTGTATACATGTTGGAAGTACTATAAAGGTTCATCAAATTAAAAGAGAATTATAGACACACTCCAAAGTTAGCATGGAAGACCATAGGTTTAGCTCTTCTAACAGCACATGTAGGATATTTATGCAAAATATGACATATACTCCAAGTAACTCCACATGCAGTCAATATTTTACACTCTGCAATACTATTTTAACAGAAGTGATATTTTCAGTATCTCCTAGAAAAATCAAGACACTGTACATAAAGTACTCTTAACAATTCTGATAATACAATTCTGCTCAAAAAAATAACCATGCAAATTTAAGTGTTCTCCCCACAGATCTGTTCCTCCTGCATATTCAAAATCACACATAGAAACTTACATAAGACTTGATGGTACTAACTCCTGTAAGAATCAAAGCTAGTGTGATACATGCAGATTTCAAACACAAGGAAAACATTGAAGCAGAAGAGGAAAGATATTCAGTGGAGCTTTGTTCCAACAAAAAAGCTTTTATTAGATCCCAAATTATTGAGTTGATTCACTGTAATGTAACCTGATCTAAATGCTATTAAAATACATTAACAAGTATTCATGACTATCCCCTGAACAGCAGTGCTGTCTGAGGGCTTAAGTACCACCTAGTGAATATCCTCTACCCTGAACATATAAAAACAATACTGAAGAAACAGCCTGCCAATACAGGATCATGGTGTTAGCATCTAATCCCACCCCACCCAGTGACACCAGGAACGTCAGCCAAAACTGGGGTCCCAAAATGAATATTTTATTTGCTGGATAACTTGGTTAGCCAGAGCTCTTCTAAGTGAGAGCAGCTCTCATAATACAAAGGCATTTCAGCTCTGATGTGGTGACAAAAGCCCAGTGTGCCCAGAAATCCCAGAAAAGATAAGTAAGTCCAGGTACAATTGAAGAAATATCTGGAAGAGCTTCCGTGGAATCATGTTTCATTTCTAAGAACTGAAGCAGTAGGATCAGGCGCTATCCGTCTTCAATATTATACTTACTTATTATAAAATTATGCCCAAATTTTATTATTCACCACACTGAAGTGAACAGCATAAAATCTATAGGGAAAGCAGCCATATATCCCTATGTTTTCCAAGTGAATTCATGTGTAAAAAAACTTGCAAAGCATGTTGACTGATAATGTTATTTCTGTGGTATCACTTTAATAACTTTTCACAAAAATGCTATGAATTTCAGGTGAGAAATTCAATGACAAGCCAAATAATTTTTCCACCATGTTTGTCACTTGTTCAGTCCATTTTGCTACTTTAAAATCAAATTCTAAATGTTTTATTCCTTCTGCTGCATTGCTCCTTAAACCAGAAAATAAGTGTCTGATTGTAGACCTTCAGCTACAGTAGTAACACAAATCCACCAACTGTTCCTCTACTTTTTGGCAGAATATACGTAAAAAAGTTGCAAGAAACCTCTTACCAGTTTTCTGTAAAAAGCAGTAACAATGTGTCATTCATCAGGAGTATCTTGCTGCAGTGGCCACAGGATCCACCATTGCAATATGAAATCTGGCATCTCCAGCCTTGCTTTTTTTCACAGTTTTACAGAAGATTTTATTTTACTGAGCTCAAATCAATTAATTGATCTAATAAAAGCCAGCCAAGTGATCAGAGACTACCATGTTTATAAATGATTACACTGTCTGAAGCATAAATATATCAAAACATTTGAGATCTGTCTTTGAAGGGGAACTTTTTAGCAATAAGAGAAAAACAGGATTTTTTGGGGACACACCTTCCCCCTAAAAGGCATTACCACTGCCCTGTCCTGCAGAAGGTGAACATTCTCCTTTCCATAACAAGACTTGCCTATTCTCACCCACAGAGATCAACCCTTTCTGGGGTAAAAATTTAAAAGTGACCCTAGACTGGCTTGTTTACCAATATGTAAAAGGCTGCCATGCGTAACACAAGGGTGTTTCTGGCTTGGAAATTTTTAATGCTATTCTTAATAAAGTGTTTGGTGTGAAGTTTTTCTGGAAAGACTCACTGATGCAGGCAGGATAAAGGAAAGAATTAATAGCATGATACCTGATTTTAATACTGCTTTCCCTTGCCTTTCTAAATATGCCTTTTAGCTATATCTGTACAAATTTTTGTGAATACATATGAATAAATCCTCTTGTTTTTAATTTTGAAAACACTTACATACACTCTTTCCCATCCTCAGGAACATACCGCTGTAGAACATAAACCAAATAAAATAGAACAGCTGATACCTGTGATCAGAGCATTAGCCTTCTACTTAAACCTCATGTTTTATCCTTACTAACAAACATTTAAATTAAGAATCCTTTTTGTCTTTCAGTTGAAAACAAATTACACCAGACAGGGATTACTATAGAATTTAAAATAAAGCATTAGTTTCAACCAACAGTTACGCAACATTAGTAGCGGAATATAACCATGAGGGGTATGACACATAGGGTATGAATTAAGGACAATTTGAATTTTAATGAACTACTAATACATTACGTTCCTTTTCTTGGATCATGCCTCAAACAGTTTTAAAATTGAGTGCATAATATTAGGAAGGCATACCATCTCCAGTAATTTAATGAAGACTCCAAATGGCAGCTGAGCATGTCTACTTCATATGGAATGCATCATCCTTTCCTTAATCTATGGCATTCACCATGCAAACTCTCGGCTAATGTGATTCCATACATTATTTAGATTGTGGAAACTCCCCAAAAATGTCAGACATTTTAAATGCAAGCAGAGACTTACTGCCCTATTACCTAAAGACACAGAAAGAGAATAGGCCAGATCGTTAAAATATGATCAAGACAAAAAGCCTAATTAGTCTGCATTTCTTAATGTACACATTCCAATGCTCAAATCAGTAATGTTCTTTATTTCATAGCAAGTCTCCGTCTCATGCACTGAAATCCCCACCTTCAGCCGCATTAGCCTTGTATTCTTCCCTAATGTTTGATTTCTTGCTTTCATGTAATTAGGAAATGAAGTGGAAAATGAATTAGGAAATAAAATTAAAGTTATCCAAGATCTTTAATGCCCCATCAAAATCAGATTTGAGAAAAAAATTAAGTTTACAAACTATACTTTAAAAAGTTGTTGTGCAAAGGAACAGGACTATAAAGACATAACTTTGCTCCAACCTCTGTAAGATGTTCATACACATTCTTCACAGAATGTCACCTTTTTGCAACGTAGCATCATATATTCAGAATACTTTGGCCTAGTTCCTTATAACTACATGGTTACTCCTAGGTCCCTATCTCCCCAAGAGCACAAGGCAGTGTAACAGGTCCAAAACCATCATAACTTGAATTTCAGATCAATGGACTAAAGGCAAAGGAACAAGGACAGATCTTAGCATATATGTGTATAACATTCCTAAAGAAGATCAGTGACAGCAAAATAAATACAAGTTGTTGTCCCTAATACCCTGTAGCCTGATTTCAAAGTTTTAAACCCATTACAAAAGTTTTTAAAAATAGGAGGTCAAAAGCAGCTATGAGTTGTGTTATGCTTCTCTGTTACCGTGGCTTTTTGTGAAGGTGTTAATTCAATCATATAGAAGCTCTGCATGTTTTAGATGGGGAGATGTTCAGGGGAAAAAAAAATATAAATCTCAGAGAATTTTATTCAGTGGATTATGTACAGCCATTTGAAAACTACCTGATGCTACTCCAAACGCATCTGAAAAGCCTCTGAAGAAACTGGTTTCCTACTTTCTCTTTCACCCCAGGGTACAAATAGCCCACAGAAGAAATCACAAAAATAACAAGAAGAGACATCAAGTAAGGCAATTCTTTCCAAATAAAATTAAGCCATTAAATCTCATAGTTTAACTGCTGCTTCAGCACAATCTTGCACAGAAAGACAACTTCTCATTTTGCGTTTCCTACACCACCACAACCATGTACCTTCAACCCTCCTCCACATCTGGCAGAACTGGAAGCCTCTCTCTTCTCTCATGCCAGTGAGGGAATGAGAAAAACGTACTTCACCACTGCAGGGACAGAAGAAATGTACCAGGCAGCCTTACAAGATCCTTCATTTTAATTCCTCAGAAGGTGAAATACTTCTGATACCTATCAGCTCCGCTCAGTGCCCCACTCAGTGATCAATAAGGCTTACCTGCTCGAGCCATCAGCACCCAAGACGCAGAGATGCCGGGAACTTGGGACACCGCCCTTCACTATGCCAGTGCCACCTCTTTCAGTTTACTGTTGACACTTTTACAAACACTTCAAATATTACCTTAAAAAAATGCAACTGTGCAGCCATCTTATTACAGAACAGCACTTGGCATTTTATCAATATTATGAAATTGTACTCGTGCATCAATTTACTTAGAAATTATTCCTAAAAGCCAAAATTGAGTGTTACATGTGTAATATTGTCATATCTTGAAAGACAAATATTTAAATGTTAGCAGTGATCTGTTTGCATACCCTTCCAAGTCATGTTAAATCATTTCCAAAAGGAATATAATAAAATGGGATTTCATGTCCTGATAGCTCTTAAACACTTTTGTTTCACAGGCTAAAGAACCACACACCCCCAAACCCAGCTATAAACAGGGCAGAGGTCTTGTAGGAAATCAAGTATACACTTTCATACTGTTTATGCAGTGAGACACAATGAGGAAAACCTCATTCATTGAGGTGAACAATGGAACACCAGAAAATATTTTAGGTGATTTTCTAGAAAGATGTCGTCATCATTATATTCTGTATTAGAAATAAATGCTAAATTTCTAAATACTATAGGGCACGTCTCTATCCTTTCTGATGCTCCCAACAGGTCTATGAAGGAGCAATGAGAGGACAAGTAACATCAGACTATTTTTTTTTAAATAAGGAATTTTCAAAATGAGGCCACTTATGCTTACCTAATCACAAAAATTAACAGACTCAGACACTACCTGAACCATGATTTGCTATACCTGATACGAATTTTATTCCCAGATTCCACCACTTTTTCACAGAAACAAGGCACAACCAATAATATACAGTGGCTCAAAAACATTAACAGCAGTAAAACATGTATGCAATCCTTGTTTTCTAGCCCAGCACACGCAGCCCAGAGCACTCTGATAAAGGACAGAGATGGAACACAAGCAAAAGTGTCTCCTGTGCACTAGGCAGCTGAGTTGGAAAATCCCAGTGGAGCTCAGACCGGAGCTCGTATGTGCAGTAGGATAATGCAGTGCCAATGTATTTTTGAAAGCTGTACTAGCAATAGATTGGGGCAGGGAGGGAGATACATTTCGTCATCTTACAGATTTAGTACAATCTCTTATCTTGCACACTACAAACAAGAGTTATAAATAAAGGCTGCAGTTATAAATAAACTGCTTCCCAGAACTTAAATGTGACAAAGGAATAATCCGTGTCTTGCTAAAAATCAGGTTAGAGTTGAAGTTTTAAGGAAATGATACACAGAACAGCCCCTGTAATAAATGTGTTTAATATTACTGATGCAGTACAAACAGCATACTCTTTAGTATTAAAATATACTGGAGTATCTGGGATGTAAGCATCAGTATTCTTAAGACTTGAAAACACACATTTATTTTCTATTGAGGTTACCAAAGTTAATGCCAGATCAATAGGGAAGAAAATCAGGAAATCTGAGCTCCTCTCATGAAACGTCAGGCTTTAATTACTGATATCTGATGAATATTGCTGCAGTGCCATAAAATGTCAGTATTCCATTGTTTACCTGTCCATTTTCCATAATTTATAGCCTGCAATGAAATTAATGCAACAAAGCTGAGGCACAGCTATGCCCAATGCAAAACCTCCTCTCTACTGAAGTCATGGATGAAAACAGTTTTGAAACAAGACTGAGAGCCACCCTGAAGCTGCTGAGACTGACCTACATTTCCATCAGAGGGTAACGCCCTGTGGCAGGGGTAGCGCAGAAAGTGTCAAAACACTACAGCAAGAACCACCAGCACTCAAGTCAAGTGGTGTGTTTCTGGTAAACACTGACTTAGTCTTTCCTGGATATGAGCAGCAGCATCCTGATATCATTATGAACAAGGGTGTTAATAAATCTGCTGGTGACATAAATTTTAACAATACCTCAAGCTCCCAAATTGAAGACAATCCAGCTGGATAACGATCTAATTTTCACACAGAAGCCACATGGCTAAAAGGGCTAAAAGCAATACTTATGAGAAAGATGGAATCACTGACTGTCATAACGTGCCAAACCACTTCTGCATACAACCACAGTTTTAACTTGTGGCCACGCAAAGAGAAAGCGCTGCAGGTAAGGTTGCAATAAAACTTCATGCTATGCCTGAAGCTGCTTCTTCCAATCAAATCAGAACAAGTTGGTTTAGAAAGAGGTCTTCCTTTCTATAGTTTATATCACAACTCCAACTAATCTTTCTAAGCAGGTGACTTGAATGCAGGCAAATCCTTTATTCTTATTTAAACATTTCCATCCAGCCTGCTTAATGTCTCCCTTCAATAGTGTTACATAATTTACCTGACATCAAGAGTATGAAATTTTCCTTTCTTCTGATCTCAAAGATTTGGATATAAGAAAGGTCGCATTATCTCATGTGTCAAGTAGAAATCTTCTTTAGACCCTGGAAACAAAATCCAAAATGGTCCTTAAAACCATCGTGGTTACAGAATTCAAGCAGAATTTCACAAAAATAATTAGCTGCAGTTGCCTATTTTCCTTATCCTGAAAGTGATCACAGGAAAGCATCTCTTGACAGAAGCAAAACCAATTCTGTCCTCAAAAGACTGAAATTGAACCTTAAGATCTCTCGCCAAATTATTTTCCATACTTGACCTATCAATTTCAAAAAAGTTCAGGATATGGCTGCTCATCCAAAATGGAAGACACTCATAACTAAGAATAAGATTGTCAAGTGTTTGCATGTATATACAGACACACTTATGGATATTATGTACGTATATATATGTCTATATATAACGAAAAAAAAAACCCCAAACCAGTTTACAGGAAGCAAGTTGATTTTAAAGTGACTTTTTTCCCCTCTAAACTTTCTCTAGGAAAAAGATTTATAGGTAATTTCTTCCAGCTAACTCATTAAGTCAACATAAACAAGAACATTTCCAGATGTTGATTCTACAGTGGGCCAGCAACAAACTATGTGCACCACAAAAGCCAGATGAAAAAATATTCCTGTTTGAAAGAACTGTAAAGTCTTTAATGCCTCACATGCTTTCAGACTTCGAGCATGACATGGCTGAAAGTTACATTGCTAGTCATCAGATTAGCAGGTTTCCTTTACAGATGCCAGGTTAATTAACAGTCTGGATTTCTAGCTGGTACCAAAACATTGAATAAACTTCTGAAGTCTTTCACCACCTATGTTGACAACTTGCTCTTTGTTATTATCTTCTATGTCACTATGACCTGAGCTAAATGAATACCAAAAGTTCACAAAGCATATCACAATTTATGAAGCTATTAAAATCCCCATGATCTTATGGGGATTAAAAAAAAGAAAAAAAAAAAAAAAAAAGTGTGTCTTAATACACACGGGGTTTTTTTCCCCCCAATGTTTCACCTAATCTGGTGCAACTGTCAGCTGCTGCCAAAAACAATAATCCCACTTTAGACCATTACAGTTTTGTCCCATCCCCTTCTTTACGCCAGATCTGGTAATCATACAACTGCTGGGTGTGTTGCTTCAGTTTGCTGATTCAACAAAATATACTTTTTTCTCCTTTTTGGTGTGCAATCCTCCATCCAGTCAGTGAATGCCAAGGCCACACAATCATCAGATCAGTATGAACAGAAGCAGTGAGAACACTCCTTTTGGCTGCAGTCCACCAGATTATATGTAGTATAAAACTACTCCCTTAGCTATTCTCCTGAATTTAAATAATTAAAAGCAAAAAGAGCACACCTTCACAAGCCTCACATAGAATAAATACTTCAAGTGCTGCCATTTAAAAAACCCATAAAATGTCACACATCTGAGTTCTAAGAGCATGCTCTTGCATGTGTGGCCTTACTAAGTTTTACTACGAATAAGTTTACTCAAACTATTTTCCTCACACAGGGATTGTGTAAATTTTATGAATGTGTTATATTACAATTTAGCTGTAGTATCTTAAAATATACAGCAGTTAGTTCTGAGAAGTTAAAAATACAAATTCCAGTGTATCTCACACATATAATTCAGGCTTCAAAATAACAATACATTTTTAAAGTACATGTATGAAAATCAGATCACAGTCCCATAACCGAAAAGCATTATACTGTATCATATAATTAACAGTGCCTAAATCTAAACCTAAACCTAAATATGGTTCTTTCTAAGCAAAGAAGTGACAGAATTAGTCATATGACGGACTTACTCAGAAAGGAGCCCAGCATAATTACTCTAAACTCCACAACATTCATTTAGATTAGACTTAGAAGAAAGGCTTAACCCCAGAAAAAAAATTGCCTACTTCCTCCCGATTGTGAAAGTAAGCTTGGCAGCAGGAACTGAGCAGCATAGTTTGATTCAGCAAAAAGCCTTATTAATAACTTAAACTGACCACATTAACGCCCCAGTTAAACATTAAGGTCTTAGTTAGAGATCTGCATCTTATTTTTCTATTAAGTGGCTGAAGTCACAGTCTGTATGAACTTAGACTCTGTTCACTCAAATACATAGGGCCATCTGGCTATAAACTCTGATTATGCCCTGACACTATTTATACCACTCAAAACACAGCTACCTATTTCCCGGATACAGATAGTTTGAGAAAAGGACAGTTAAAAGATCCCAAATGTTATACAGAACCAACTGAGGTATAATAAAATTTTTGATACCCTTAACTCTGGCAAAATTACACTAAGGAAAAAAAATGACAAAGAGATCTTTTATGTGAAGTTCTACAGAACCTGAAGCCTTGGGGAAAAGACTGCTACGGTATCCCAAAGCAATCCACGCTGGTCCTTGCTGCAGGTTTGCTTGGGAAAGTCTATCATCTTTCCAAGAAATCTCCCCCTGCAAAATAGGACTCCCTCCTAGCTCTGCATCGTAAGCTCCAGCGTAGACCAGAGCTTAGATGAATGACAGTATTCTGTCCCAGCTATGCCTCCATTGCTTCCAGCCTTGATCACTTGTGCCTGGAAAAGAGCAGTGTGTTGAGATGCTCTTTTCTAGTTTAAAAAAGTCAGAATTGGGTTTAAACTCTCACACCAGGGACACAAATGTCTCCTTATATGTTTTATATATTCCACAAATTGTTAAATAATGAATACAGCCTGAAAAGCTCAGCCTTAGAACAGAGTACTCCTTCATTTTGCAAAGCAGCTTCCAACTAAACTCAAACAGCATTGAGAGTAAAACCAAATCATATGACACATACAAATATCACGCATTTAACCACATCATTTCCAGCCTGAACACCAGTCTAAGACACATATGCACAGCTGAACACTTCTTCTAGTCATTGATACCTATTTTATTCATTGCCTTCCTCATCTCCAGTAAAATCAAGGCAAGATTCCAGTGTTCCTAATCACCCATCTCTCACTTTGCTGTCATGTCAAGCCCACAGCTGCATATTCTCCTGGCAACTGTGAATCAACTCCCACCCTGATGACTGATTCACAGACCAGAATAAGACAAGCTTACAGGATTTATTCTATTAACAACTTGCTATCCCCAGCTGCTTGTTGCCCCACAACAATATCCCCCCAGAGGTTATGGCCCAGTCAGTTACATTAGTTAGTTACAATAACATACCCCAGTCCAGATTCCGGGAAGTATCCAGTCTAAAAAAGTTACTTCTGATTTAGCTTTTTCTCCTAAGCAAATCCTTCGGTTGGGATAATGATAAGAATAAATAGAATAATGCTCCCAATTACAGACACAAAATGACTAGCAATTCTGGCATATGTCAATGTTTTTAAAGGTATCTGTGTCCCTCAGTAATTTTTTGCCAAAGAGTAAAAATAAATATAAATCTGTTAATACAACTGGGTCACAACTCAACAGAACACAGATTTCAACTTCTGTAGATGTCTCATACTGAGGAGTTCCTTGAGTTGGAGAAATGCCTAGAAGTTATTAAAACAGCTCACATATTTGTTCTTCTAGTAAGGAAACAAAACTTCTTGGCCAAAATATAAATATGATGCCCGGAGTGGGTCATCTATAGACATTAACTTATGAGCACTTGAGGACTGAGCAGGCACACAAATGCACTTGCCTTTGCACAGATGACAGGGGGATTTGGCAGAACTAGAAATTAATGTGAAGGATAATGCAAACTACTTCAAAAGCTGCTCTCCAGCTGAGAGGTTATGCCACCCCCGTTAAATACATGTAGCAAATTGGTCCTGGCACACCTAATTCCACCAGCTTTTCAATGATGAACCGTTGGGCAAAACTTACACACTTCTGCATTTTAGAAGAACTGACATGCTGGAGAATTATACGACTTGAAATAGTCACATGTTCTCCCCATACTACATTAAAGGAAGCAACCTACAAAACCTGTGAAGAAAATAATTACATGGTTGAACAGCGAAGTGTGCCTTTGAACATACCCTGCTTTTTCAAAACCTTGATTGAAAGTGCTACTGGCAGCTGTGGTGTAAGTATATAAATGTGGTAAGGAATGATTAGCAATTACCCATTCTCTTTCTCCCCAAACTATTTCTATATTAGCAGGGATATAGATAGAACAAGTTATAACAGAAGCAACTCCACTAACACAACAGAAAGTGTTTCTGACCATGTGAGTATTTTGACTAATCAAACAAATACTTTTGTAAGACAAACACACAACACCAGAGCATATTTATAGTTTTCATAATTCTGAAAATGGCTACAGCGTTCTTGAAAAGTAATATTAATCCACACATACAGATTAAGATACCCTTGCACTGTAAACACAGTATTGTTCTCAAATCTGTTGGGGTAGCGTTAACACATTCCCCAACTTCTTAATTAGTGTGACCTTATAAAGTACATACTGAAAAGATGACAAAAGGAAGAGCTTTTTGGGGACCATTTTTCTCTCAAAATCTACTAAAAATGTACACAGCAAATAAATGTTAAAACTGTTGGCAGCAATTTACAAAAACAGAAAATCCAACTTTGCCCTGAAACCTTACCTAAAATTTTATTCTAAGATTCCACTTTCACACACATAATATAGTAACAGTATTTCTTTCCATACAAATGGAAAAGAGAAATAAATGCAACATTACTAAATCTATAATGTGTATCTTACTATGAAACACAGTAACGGCAGAGCATAGCCAAGTGTTCAAGACAAAAATTTCCTGTAGCTCAACTTGATTTAAAATTGTGATTTCATTTGTCTGCAAAAGCTGGAGTGGTGCTTAGGTAATAATTTTTTTAATAGTGTATAACAATTTCTCTTTCCAGTTTTGGTTTATTAGAAGTCTAGACTTCACAAAGCTTATGATTAAGTCAACTTTTTAGACCCACAAATTTATTTTCTTATCTTTGAACTTACACTATAAAAATGGTAGAATACATACATGCAAGTTTTCCAATATGAATGCTGATAAACAGATGATGCTACTTAATTTATTCCATACTTCCAGGATCATAATGAAAAATTACTCACGTTTACCTTCCACATAGCCAACTGTTGTAACTATAATTTCCCCAAAGTTTTGTTAATTCCCTCCATTCATCTCTTCCAGAAAAACCATACAGAAATTACCCCAAATTAGCATCCCAGGTTTGGCAAAAGTCTCCAATGAAACTTAGGATTTTTCTCACAGGTAAAGCAAGTTGAGAATACTAACTACAAGTTCTTAACCAGTGGAAGTCACCACTTTACAATGAGGCAATTTCTTATTCGATAGAGAGTGTGATAAAGGGGGCAGACACTATACATGAATCTGCATGAATGCCAAGAGATCTCATTGCCAAGTTATAACCACAATCAGAGCAATAACATGAGAGAAAAGGAAATAACCCCCCCCAACACGTTGCTTTTGAAAGAAAACCCTGCAAGCTCATGATTTGCATTCTTCCACCATACTGAGAAACAGGCAAGTAGTGACCATAAAATCTGACTCATAATATGTCTGAAAATCAATTGAAAAGTTGCATTAATTCAGATTTATGAAATCATATTTTGAAAAAGATATGGTTCAATTAAGAACACCTGCACTACCAAGAACTTGCACACTACACAGAATCACATTCATTAAAACAGATGAAGGTACCTACAAACCAGCTCTTTATCACTCACTAAAAATGAAAAGTGGTCAGAGCTTCATCTCATTCTTCTAATGTTATCTTCTGAGGTAGGAAATGAAAAGAAATTAATCCAGCAGCTAGGCCTTGTGTATACAGAAGCAACAGCAAAGCTTCTAAAGAAATGGGGTTTCTATAGCATCTGATTCATACAAGAGAATGCAGATAATTGATTGGGAAAATCTTGTTTCATGAGCTTTATTTAACTTGAGAGTCCCTTTCATAAATGAGGGGGGTTGAGGGTGGAGGGAGTGATCAGCTACCCTGCCACAGTAGCCCCAGGAGACTAAAGCAATCTTAGTTTTATTTAAAACAAGGCTACAATTTTCTTTTTAAATTACTTATGACTCAAATAGCTCTGAAAGGATCAATATTGCAGAGGCAAGATCAAAAACAAACCAGACGGATATTAGAAAATATTATAATACAATCTAAATGAGGCTTTGCACATTTCATTAGGTAAGAAATTTTTAAAGTACTTCTCTCATCATCAAACCTTTTATATTTCATATAACTCAGAACTTTAGTTTGCCTCATTACAAGCAGTGCATGAATTTTTCAAATAAGTAATTTCTTCCTGAAATGCCAAGTCTTAAGTTAACTTTGTTTCCTTCAACCATATTAATTTCTATTCCCCTCAACAGGCTTCATATTCATAATCAGATTCAAAGTTAAATAATACTGAAGAAAACTGGTTTCTGCTGTTCAATCTTCTTTTACAAGTAAGTACCACATAGACAGGAAATCCTCCTACTTTTCACTTCAACAGTAGGATCTTACAGAACTGAACTCTTGTTTTGGATCATTCTTAACACATTCTTCATTTAAGTAGAGTACATTTTTAATACAACATAAAGCACTTACCCTTCTAACCTGACATCAGGTAAAGATCTGTTGAGTGCAATCATTTCACTTGCCATTAAATTAAATTGATTTATTTTAAACATTTCTTTCATTTTTTCTTGCTCCTCTTTTGGAATGACCACAGGCTTCCCCATCTCTCCAGGTCCTTCATGTGGTTTTTGTATAGGTTCTGGAACTAAGAATAAATAAGATGTTGGTAACTAATTTTATGCTTATTTTTGTTTGTTGATACTTTATTGTATACTGCAGGAACATTCCTGTTTATAACAGAGTTCTAAACCCCACAGGTTTTGGAAGTGAAAACAAATCTTCATATTTGGGAGTTTAAAAGAAGTAGTTAAGCACTACTGTTAGACACCACAATTAATTTGAAAAAACAGTAAGGGTTTATATCTATCCAGCATCATGTCCTAATTGACTTTGCTGCTACAGTTCTGGAACAACAGACATTTATAACCTAGATTGTTCTTGCACACACAAGCTTTTCAGGAAAAGTTGAATTTTCCTTTATGGGGATTTTAGTAAAGATCAAAGTAAAATTATATCTTTACATTTATTCAACATTTTCATTTTGACAGAATGACATTGGCATTTACAGTTTAGAAACAATTTCTCTTGGATTTACTAATGTTATTTTTAGTCAACATTATTACATTTTGGAGTTTAATGTTAGTATTTGAAACAGAAACATTAACATTTGGCACGTTTAAACCAAAGAAATCTTAAATACCATATATCTGATCAAACTGATGAGGGAGACAGGAAAGAGAAAAAGAATCCAGACTCTTGTATTATTTGTTTTTTTAAACAAGTGAAAAACCAAATCATTAAAAAATAAAAAAAAATAAACTGTTACATTTTCTTTACAAATACTCATTTACTTTTCTCCTGAACTGGAATGTTTTAAAAGCCTGAATACTGAATTTGAAATACATTAATACTTCATAAATTCAGCACAGATTTTAATTAAAAAAATAGTAATTTAAAATCTAAATGGAGGAACAGGAGGTATTTTAAAATAAAGGCACCAAAGTCCTCAGTAATAAGCCTAGCTTCAAATTATCTTTAATTTGCATCTAGAACAGCACAGTGTAATTAAAGCTTATGTCAAGAGCAAATAGCCGTGTAAAGAATAAATATAAAATTTAAAAGAAAGTCCAAGACTTCCATCCTTGCTGAAACACTAAGACTTAAAATATATACCTACTAATAACTGAAACATTTTGCTAGTTTGCATTTAGCATTAATCTGTTACAAGCACAATGTGTTCCTTGAGAAACTTTCATTTTCAAGTACTTGAAGCGATTGCACTATTTGCATTAGCACAGTAACATTTAGCAGAGAAAATCCTCCCACCATAGAGATGCTTTCTTTTTATCAAAATCTCCTTGACTTCCAGTTTAGCTATACAATTCTAGAAGTTGCCAGCCATCCACACATAGGCTGAAAACTGATCGAATAAGTATGTCCATGCAGGTCCTGAGCAGACTGACTTAGGCACTCTTTTAACCATGGGCTAAAATGAGCAAGCAGTTTGCTTTGCATCTTTGCCTCCTAGGAAAGTACTATTGAACCCACATCAAAACTTGCTGATTAGCCATTGCATAACCTTTCAAACTAGAATTTTTTCCTTTTAGAGGGATAATTAATACAAAATTATGGTACACAATAAGGCAATTATTTGGGTTTAATTTATATATTCATCTTGGTTTTATTACGTGGACTACCATAACTACTTTTATTAAGTGTATAGCAATTAGTATATAGGTTCTCTAGGACAGAAAATGATTAAATGATGCACGTTCAACATACCAAAATGATTAAACAAAAGCTATCAGAATATAGTTATAGTCACCATGATTTTCAGCATTCTGAACAGTGAATACCATATTTGCTATTTAGAAGAAAAAATAATTTCCTGTTTCATTTACACTTGCAGTTGTTTCTTAACTTTGACTAAACCAGTAACACTGAATAGCTAAATTAACCGCAACCGCATCTTTGCTGTTAGATGCTACTTTAGGACATCAGTGAGTTGGATTTCAGGTGTATAAATTCTACAAATTCATCAGTTGAATTTTTAAATTTCACTAGCAAATACATACTACTTGATTACACATTTTACCTAAATAAAGTAGCCCCTGCTCCTGCAGAAAAATCCACCAACAGCTAATTAGACCCACAGATATTTTATGGAACTCACTAAATGCACAGACAGACAAGCTTGGCGTGCAGGCAGAGTGATGACTTTCCAAGAAAAGTTAACCATCTTCTCTCAGGTTTCTGCATTTACGGTAATCTGTTTTCCCACAAAAGCATGTAATTTCCATATAAACACAAACCAACAAGACTTTCCCAAAATTACAAATACACACTGCTAATAATTCAAACTGCAGGACTCTCTTGTCAGTTAACTATGAAAAAACTATTTCCTTTCAAGAACTGTCTACATGTACTGATGACATACTTGTAACAAAGAGAAATTTAATTTACAGCTACAAGTTTCAGAGCTAAATGAATGACTTAATCATCACTGATCCAATGGGAAATCTAGTAATGTTTTTCCAGACATTTCTCATTTGTATCAGTAAACCATTACTTTCAAAGAGGGCTTGATCTCTTCCAGATCTTCGTTAAAAATCAGGAACTCTTCATGTTTATGAACTACAAATTCCTTTTTACCAGGCAATATATCTAATGAAAAAGATACTTCAAAATCTAAGACCACCTAAAGCCAGAAAAAGGGATGGATTCTTCTGTGAGTTGTCTTTAGGGGCCACAACAATGGTAAACTGACCAAAACTAATCCAGTCACCTTTGGAGGAACCACCACAGTTACAAGAAAGCTGTATGGACAGGTAAAAGCTCAGAGAAGCTTTGTCTCGTAGACACACCTCAGCTTTTATAGAACAAGACTGGTTTCTGATGAACAGTTCCTCTTTTCAAAAACTAAATCTGTGTTTTATATCTTGAAGCTGCTCACTTTTCTTCTTAGGAATTTTTTATGCAGATGAGAATATTCAGAACCAAGTCACAACTTAAGAGATCCATCATTACCAAAGAGCTCAAAATTCACAACACAAGGCCTTAATTGGCACTTGACAAAAATGGCTGGTCCTAGTTTAAATTTGTCATTGCCCCAAGAAAAGAATGTAAATAGCAAGTAGCTGAGATGACAAGACTCTTGCAATACCAATTTTAGGTCTGAAATATTTTGTTTCCCCAGGGCTTCTAATCATTACATAATTGGAATGCCATTTGAGGGGAAAAAAGGTAAAAAGGATGAGTTTGGAAGTTTATTTAGAAACTGCATCAAGTGCCAAAGCTGAAAGTTCCTTTGCAGTCATATCTTTAAGAAGCCTGTAACTGGGGTAATAAAGGACTCGTTTGATCTTCATTTAAGTCAAGACCTCAGAGCTGACATACTGGACTCTTACAGAAATAAGATAGAGCTACAAAAAAAAATTTATTAGTAAAACCACAGTACCACCTGGGCATTTTTTGTTTACAGGAAGGGTCCCTTTTTGTATTGTTAGAGAACAGCTTGAATCCTTTCTTTAAGTCTAGAACTCGTTTACTCTTGTCAGTAAGTTCTATTCCAAGCTGTGAAATCTAAATTGTAATGCCAAAACCCCACCTGGAAACAATAATGCTCAACTAGCTATCCCATGATTTTCAGGTTTAGAAAAAACTACTACATAGCATGGGCGATGCTTACTAATGTTCAGTGATGGTCTTTCCAACTCATAACAACCTTTAAACTTACACCAACAGCCTTCCATCAACAACTACTCTTTGTGAATTTGACTGATGAACCATCAGGAATTATAAAAAGGGAGCCACCACCCAGCGGATGTACCAATAGAAAGAAAACCTGTGACAGTTTGGGCAAGGGGTATACACCATCCAGGTCAACTGGGTAGCTCAGAATAGGTGAGACAATCTCAGAGTTGAGCACTGAAGAGAGCTTCCCCCGACCTACTCCCACCTCTCTGGAGTGGTCACAGTGGGGAGAAGAGCGAGCAGCAGTACCAGCCAGGACAAGCACAGGCTCCCTCCCAGCTCCCACAGACTGATGCTGGAATCAACACTGCTAGATGTTCTGATCCCGCTTCCGCAGGCTACCTCCTGAAGCTACCACTGCTGTCTTCTGCCGTGGTGGAGGAGGTGGACAAAGGCTTAAGCCTATGGCCAAACCATCCCACACAATTACAGTCACTAGACTGTAACTATTGCTCCTCTGGTATCACTTTAGTTGCCCAGACCTGTACCACCCAGACTCCATGCCAGGTCCCCTTTTCCAGAAATATCTTCACCTCAGCTGTCTCGCTCACAGCCTGGTAAGTGCTTGTTCCTTTTCCACTTCACCTGTTGTCCCCTCATCTCCACATTCACGTAATTTCAACTACCAACTCTCAATCTCTATGATAGTGGACACAAAGACCTTTATCCCACTCATCTTACATTTCCCTATAATCATGTTCATAGATTTTTCCACAGATTCACATTCCCCTACTACTACTTATTTTGAGCAATTTGTAACATAACAGTGGTATACATACAATCCAATATTAGACGTATAAGCTGAAGCTCACAATTTAAGATGCTAGTATCCTATGCCATCAATACCTAGGAGAAAGATTTTTCCCAAAGGCAATTTAGACCATGGCTCTAAGTCTCATTCTGAAAAAAGAAACTCCCTCCATTTTCTGTATTAAAAACCTAAGGAAAACATTCTTTTAACTTCATGAAAGCCTGAACTGTCCAAAATTATGCTCAAAATCCTTTGCTCCTGCTGAAATATCTAAAGACTAATTTTTCCAACTAGGCGAGGACAGCCTAAAATAAACTTACAAACTCTTCAGAAAAACTTAACTCGTATGTCAAGTAGGTTCATTAAATGCCACGGAATTCTTCCACGAATTGCAAAGAGAAGCTATATACTAGAGTGACATGGACAAGAGACTATTAAATTCAGAACACTTACATAATTTATGCTGAATCAAGAAAACTAAATCAATTATGGAAATGAAGGGGGGGGGGGGAATGTGAAGTGCAAAAGCAGATTTTGGTAAAAGCTTAACAGAAAAAATAGCTTCAATGTTATCTGAGGAGATTCTAGGCATTCTGAGTGGGAATAAATCCACTACAGACTCTAAGTCAGTAAACTACTGGAACAAGCAGGAATACCTAAGATCAGGCATGCAACTAGGTTAAAAGGAAGTGCCACAGTGTCAACCACAACCATAGTTTCTAGCAGACATATTTCTGCATGTACTTTACGACAAGTCAGCTGTTTAAAAAAAACAAGACAAATATACAAAACTATACACAAGGTTTTGTTTGGTTGGTTTGGGGTTTTTTGTTTGTTTACAAGCCAACTATAAGGTATTAAAAAGATAAATGATTTTAATACACACAGGTTAGGGAAAGGCCAGAATGAAGACTGTACTCAACTAAGTAAAACCGATATTGCATAAGGAAAGTCAGAATCTTTAAAAACTGCAGATTTTCCCTCACCTGAAGGATCCCCCAATGACTTTGTGTAAAGTCATCTGAACTTTCAACACCACCAATATATCAAACCAAGTTTGATTTATATATTGACTTCAATTGCTGTTTGCCAAAAGCAGAAGAAATCCTGTTGCAACTCTAAAGAAGTCTGATGTAAGTTATCTGCTTAGCATCATGTAAAAACTTTGTGGGAACCCAAAAAGTGGATCCATTCCTTACCACCACAGTATCAGACATTATCTTACACTCAAAAAAATTTCCCAACTTTGGGGGCGGGGGGGGGAGGGGGAGAGATAAAAAACATTAAAAAAAGGAAAAGGCTAAGTTCCTACAAAAGACATACTTTCTACATAACCCTAGTTAATTTTCTTTTCGCTTTCCACTTACTGAAAAAGAAACCCGAAAGATGAAATGTAAGCCCCTGAAAATTTAAGTCCTTTCTGCAAAACCCAAGTGAACTAGAACCTCTCTAAAATGTTTGCATGCAGCTGTGGAAACAACTGTCCAGAGGTACTAAGCACAGAAATTCCACATTCCCTATACATTGTGTTTCCCTGTGGAGATTTATTGGCTTGTTTTCATCATGGGGGAAAAAAACTAAAACAAATCTAACATTTCCTAAGCATCTCCCCAGAATTATTCTACAACAGAGCAAGAGTGTTCTTAAAACATTTCAGAAAATTTCCCAAGAAGGTCAAAGTTGTCCATACCAGATGGGAGCAGGTGAAAAAGTGTTTTGTGATGGAAAGCATTAATTAATCTAAAGTACAGTTGGCTGATCGGACTTAACATTGAGCATCACTGCGTAAGTTTCCTATAGCAGCAGTGAAACATACAAACACAGCCTTGCCCATGGGAGAGACCCCATACTACAAAATTAGATGCTTCACAAATGAACTGGAGGCAGCAGGTGCCTGCAGTTCTAAATGCTTGTGCTGAGACATTGCAGAGATGAGAAGACTTCCTACACCAACTGTTTCTCCCATGTGATTAGCTATGACAACCTCCCTGAAATAAAGCTGGCAACATGAATGGTACTGGCTTTCCAAAAAAACCCACATTCAGCTCATCTAACTGGTACCCAAGAACTACGATGGCAGTTAACAAAACTGAAATCTTACCGAAAGATCTTTAGTACTGAATAATATGGCTCTCACTTCAAAGGAAAAGTTACGTAGATAAGTATGTGCATACGTGTGTGTATATACCCCCCCATATTTGTCACTTTTACATCCAAGTTTATTCTAGTTATTTTATAAATTTATTTTCATTACAGCATTTATTGTTCTTTATTGCTATTGTCAGCTAGATTTTGGCTTAGCTGGGGTTTTGTGGTTTTGTTTGGGGCTTGGTTGTGGGGGTTTTTTTGTGGGGTGTGGGGGTGGGTGGGAGTCATGTGGTGTGCGCAGTTGCAGGGGCCAGGGCACAAGTAAGTGTGGTCATTGCTTTGGCTTGTTCTACTACCAAGTCTAGTGAAGTTAATAGTGCCTTTGCTTCCTCACTGCTGGAAATTTAGAACATGCTTTAGACTATATTAACATAGTTCACATTCCTAAACAGCTTGCTGTTGCATAGTTTTATTACTTTTTCCATTCACATTCGTGCTTAGAATTCTACATCTTAAGGATTTAAGTCTGCAACATACATCTCAGGAACGTGCTTATTCCCTAGTCATTCAAACAAACATCGAACATTCTGCAACATCTAAATGCTGATGCAATGCTATATTGTTGGGGCAGAAAAATCAAATGTTTAAAAGGAGTGCAATTTTACATGAGCACAATTTAAAGATTATTCAGGCAGAAAACTTACCATCTCCAGCAGGCAGGCCTCGTTCTTTTTTCTCATCACATTTGTTGCATTCACTGAAGTACAACAATAGAAACATATCCAGAAGGACCCAAACCAAAGAGGTGGCAAGGACCACCTTGCAATATGCAAATTTTTTCATGGCACTTCAAGTCAAATACAAAAATAAAAAAGTATAAATAAAAATATCAACAAGTTGCTTTAATCCACTTTGAGAGGCCACGTTCTATATCTGGAAAAAAAAGAAAAAGAAAAAAGTCACAAAACGTTACCTAAGGACAGCAGCTGAAGGCAGAAATTTTATCTACTTTTTAAAGGTAACAATTTAATTACCAAATGCTGTATGTATTAAAATGAATTATCTGTGCTCTTCAATAAGAATAAGGGAACAGGGTCAATTAAAGCAGCATTACTCTAGTCCTTTGAAACGTTGAAACGAGTGACTAAAACAGAGTGCTCTGCTGAGCCACTGGAGAAGAGGGTAGGAACATATAATGAAATTAAAAGGAACTCTCTGGATCCTCTGGAAATCAGAACAAGCTAAATGAATGACAAATGACAAATCAGGAACATCTCAGAAAGCAGGGTATCAATCTGTGCTGCATGAAGCCCATGGCTAATATTCCTTATGCTCCTCCCATGTATACACTGACTTTCTGGGCCCATCACTAGGAACACTAGCATACAAATCCCTGTATTTTACAGGAAGTCTAATGGCATATTACACCTTCATCACAAAGAAAAATGCTTTGCTTTCAGCAAACCAAAAATAAACACCCCTTTTGGTAAAGTTAAACAGTAGGCAAAGTGAAGGAAGTACCCGCAAGCCACTGTGATCACTTACTAGGCATTCAAAGCTAAAGGTGACAACTAATAATTTTGATGCTTAATAGTTTAAATGATTATAAAACAAACTTTTATATATTTTTCAACATGCATACATTAAAATTTTAGAATGCCAGCCTTTGAAATTATCTTTTTTCCTACTGAAATTACAAGCAAATTTTGTTACAAGGACTGCTTTTTTCCATGACTGACATTTGGGTAGGGCAGAATCAAGAACAGCTTGGAGCTTGTTCACTTAAACTAAAATGATATTTTTTTTAGATTTTTCTTTTTTTTTAACCAACAGGTTCCCCAGCAGTGCTGACATGTTTCAAAGTACTCCCAAAGTATTTCCCAGTTGGAATAGCTTACTGCTTAAAACCAGATATGCAGATATTTGTAACTTACAATATAAACAGAAAATAAGACTCTTCAAAACCACACTAGGATTTTTAAAATTGACATACACACAGTTTCTCTTACATGCTTTCAGCCTAGACTGAAGAATTTATTGGAAAGGAGAACTTCAATCATAAACCGTGATTATGCAAAAACCTCACCAAAAAACTGCATCGTTAAGACTACCATTCCTTTAGTATTTCATTGTCATAATTTGATTCCTCACACACACACACACACACACACACGCTTCTTGAGTGAAAATACTATGACATCCCCCTTGTAAATACAGCTTATTCTTATAGTCAGGAGATATTCATGTCTCCATGCATCCCTATACACTTAAGTGGCATAGGTTTGAATGGCACAGTAACGTAGGAGCCTATAGCCTTCCACTTGTACAAGACTGGAAGTGTGTATATCCCTCTGCTTTCTGCATAGGTGTGCATCAAATGCCAAGAAAGAGTTTTGTTTGGGATACTCTCAGTTTGCATCTATATAGTTTTGGTATACAGGGATGACTATATAAAATTAGGAACTGGGAAAGTATCTGTAAGTAACAACTTGATGGTAAAATAGCAGATGAAATTACCACTACGAAACACTAAGTGAAGTATGTTAAGAAAAAATCCTAGGGTTTGGTTGTTTGGGTTTTTTGGTTGTTTAGTTTTTTTTAAATAGACACAAGGATGGGCTTGAACTCTGAATCTTGGAGTTGCACTATAAGCACCATCAGCTTGGTGATCAGCAGCAGTGAAAGAAAAATAATTTGTTACAGACTACTAAGAGAAGAACAGAAACTAAACCACCACTAAGCCATTACACAGTATCTGCTATCTGGAGTGCTGAACATCCAGTCTTGTAATTTCAAAAAGGATATAGAAGGATTAGAAAGGACAAGTGAGAAGGGCAAAAAGATGAAGACAACTATACCTTCATTACAAGATCTAAGTGAAGACAATAGCATTCTTCTCGGCTGGAAAAGGTGTAACCTAAATCAAGTGGCAGGTCTATAAAATCAAAAGCTGCATGGAGATAAATAGAGAACAACTGTTGCCTGTTACTCCTACTTCTTGTATTGGCAGAAATCAAGTGAATTTAGCAGAAAGATGTTAAAAAACGAACGGAAGGTAGTCCCCACAACTTGTAGTTATGTAGGGGAACTGCCTGCCACAGTACACTGCCAGCGCCGCAAGTCTATTCATCAGCTATTAAATACCCAGCCCTCACCCCTACTTCAGGCAGTCCCTGACTGTGACTCTCAAGTCACTGCACGCTAGGAGAGCACAGTGAGGAAGTGTCATTACAATTTCTCCTGTTCTCTTCCCTAGATATACACTATCAGCCACTAGCAGAAACAAATACTGTATACAGACAAAATCTGTCTGACATGGTAAGACAGTACTTAAACTCTCCATACGATAGCTTTCTTCTTTTGCTCTAATTTGATATATCATAGAAATGATCTGGCAAAAAATCAAGTCATACCACCACCCTGCTTGTACTTAAAGAAAACAAATGCTAATTAAAAATAACAAGTTAAGACTTGTGAGATATTAGGCTATAAAAGAAAGTATAAAACACAAAGGAGCACAGTGCATAGGGGTCCTCAGATTAGCAAGACACTGGTAGAACTGGAATCTACACTTTCTGTCCATAAAAATGGCAACTATATCAAGTGTTTTAAAATGCATAGGCTGGCACTATATCTGCCTCTAATGCAAGAAAATTCCTTTGAGAGTTCAGTGAAATGTGAAAGAGACACTTTCCGAACCCTTTGAAGGTTCAGGGTAGGAGTAAGAGACAGCAGTGCAAAAGTTCAACACACACTGCTTACCATCGATAGGGCCCTTCAGACAAAGGCTCTCACTCCACTGGGCTGTTTACCGTCTCAAGAATTACACTGTAATCACACTGTATTTTTACCACTGGTTTTTAAGACAGCACTTCTGCTGTCTGCGTACCAGCAGAATTCAGACAGCACAGCAGTGAAACAGAAGGGCCCAGAAACTCTACTGAAGCAACTGCTCTTAGAATACCAGAGCCTTGACCCAGAAAGCTCCAGAAAGAAGACTACCATGCACGGCTTGGGCTGTAAGAAACGCTAGGCAGCTCTGGCGCTGGCCTCGCTCATGGGAAGGGTGCTCTGCCTGAGGAGCTGCTTCTTCAGTGGAAGGGGCTACAGGACAAAGTGGGCACACTACACCATGAACAGGGGTGACCAGTAGGTAGCTGCATCTTCAGAAACCTTGCGGTGCCACAAGTCTGAGCGCCACGATGCAAGGAAGAAGAGACAACTAGGCATTGCAATCAAATGGTAAGTGGATAGACGCTCCCAAGGTGGTGGCTGAGTGAGGGACAAATCCAGGACATTAGTGACTTGCGGTAAGAGAAGGAAAGCCTGCAGACGTGCATTTCCAGAACAGTTATACTGCCTGGGATGGTGTTGAAAGACTGATGAGTCTGCCCAAGTTCAGCTCTTAGACAACCATCCCTTGGCTATTCCTTCATGTATGAATCAATGACACTGCCAGGTGTGAATCTGAGCGTATGAGCAGTGACTGCAGAGCTCGGAGAGGTAGAGTTTAGCAGGCACGAGGCCCAGACACTGCTCTCCTCAATTGCTCCAGCGAGAGGGCAAGATTCAGGCAGGAGTGCACACAGCCTGTCAACACCTGGCTGCACAGCTGGTGTCAAAGGCTGGCCTCTGAGACCATAGGACCTGCTTTGAGGAATGAGGGCTGCTGGCCAGGATCTGAGTGACAAAGTGAGGCAAGCAGCATCTCAGACGGGCTCTTGCACTACTTCTGTGAAGCATGCAGAAAGTGGAAGCAGAGCAACTTTAGAGGAATAAAGAAACATCTCCTGAGCATGTGGGGAGGTACTCAATGAACCCTGGAGTTCAAGTTCAGAAGAAACAAGAGCAGCAACAAGAAAGGCACCTGTATGGATAATGGCAAAAGCAAGGCTGAGAATAACACAGATCCGCTGATCAGTGGGGCAGCAGACCTGGTGACCATGGGTGTGGAAAATGCCAAGATACTCAGCGCTTTTTTTGCCTCCTTTGTTATTGGGTCCCCCAGATCTGCCCAAGGAGCAGACCGATCTTATTGTAGGGTCATTCTTTATCATCTCTGACAGGTCACAGTGATCCAGAGTTGCCTCAGGATTAGGAAAAAAAGCTATCATCAAGAAGGAAAAGGGTCTAGAGAACCACCTGCTAGTCAGTGTCACTACAGTCCCTGAACAGATTACGGAACAAATCCTCCTGGAACCTATATCCACACACAAAAAGAAAAAAAAATTTAAAAAAAAAAAGGGAGGGGGGGGGGCAACTGGGAACAGACAGCACAGATTCACCAAGGACTTGACCAACCTGGAAGCTTGCAGTAAAGAGAGGACTGGTTTGGTGAGCAAGGGAAGATCAGTGAATATTGTTTACCTTGTCTTTAACAAGAACTGTGATGACAGTCTTCCAGAGTACTTTGTCAGAACTGAATGAGGCATGACCTTCATGAAGAAGTGGGCTATGAGGTGGGTGGACTGCTAGCTGGAGCAGCAGGCTGCATGGGTTTTGACCAGCAGTATGAAATCCAGGTGACAGACATTCACTAGTGGCATCTTTCAGAGGTCAAAACTAGAGTTGATGCTGGTTAGCATCTTTACTGAGAACCTGGGGGATGTGAACAAATGTATGCTCTGCAAGGTCACTGGTGACACCCAACTGGGGGTGGAGCATGCAGATGATACCCTAAAACAGTAACCTGGAATAGCCCTGGGTGGCCAATCCATGTGACATCCAAGGGTTAGAAAAACAGGTGGGTTAAAAACCTCAAGAAGTTCAACAAATGCAAGTACAAAGTCCTGTACCCAGCATCAAATAACCGTATTACCCATTTAGACTGGATGTCAAGAGGCTAGGAAGCTGTTCTGCAAAAAGAAACCTTTAGAGCCTGATAGCAACTTTAACATGAGTTAGTGTAGTGTGTTCTTACAGCAAAGAAAGTCAACTGCACCTATAAACAAGTCTGGTAACCACAACAATAATCCCAAATGCATTGGTTTAATAATTGCCTTTGCTACTGAGTAATGTAATAAACGTGAAGATTTTTGCCAAACCAGGCATTTTTCCTCCCTTCAATATACTGGATAATAGACAACAAAACCTTTACACCATGGAAGTAAAAGGAGTACTAAAAACCACCTTGGAAGTAGAAACAGAGGCTGTAACTTACCAAGAATAAACTGAAAGGAGGAAAAATGGCTATGTTCAAGTCTTGTTATTTCTGAAGTTCAAGTGATTCCCTCCCCACCCCCCCAGCAAAATCCATGATACACTTGACACTATAGAAAAAGGTCATCTTTAAAATTACTGCTCATATAAAGTGCATTGTTTCACTTTACCACCTCTTTTACCAACACAGTTGGCATCAGAAAAAACGCTTACTCTTTTCAATATGACACATGACTATTCAGTCATTTTTATCTTTAGACCAACTTCATCTTTATTTATACTAGTGATCAGTCTTCAATACGACTTTGTAACAGACTTGACACAGGACTTCATTGCCGTTATTCAACAAAATCAGGATCCTACACTGGATGTGGCACTGACAAAACTGATATAAAGTTTGTTTTCCAAACTTTCAGATATGAATAAACAGAAGTTGGCACAAAGTAAGGGTTCATCAAGATCCTGACACATTTGCTATTTCTAAGCTATTAATATCAATTTAAACCAAATGGAAAGTGATTAACTGAACAGCATCTAAGGAAAGATTGATGGCCTATACAAAACTGAATTTTCAGTTTCTCAGTCCACTTAGTAATGAGGGAGAAAATACTGGCATACTCTAAGGTAACATATTAGGCATATGTATGGATTTTTGAGCAAACTTCTAAAAAATGAAGCAAATGCAAATTGTCATTGAGCATTGTCTAAAACTTCATATATCTAAATTATTAATGAGGCCTACCTAGTTGAGTATGTATATATTTGAGAACAGAAGTGACTAGACTCAGGTTTCTGAAGTAGTTTTTCTACTGTGCTGATGCTTGGGTTGTTTTCTTTTAACTGGCCCATGCTCTGTTAAATTGTTTTTAATGCTTTGCAGAGAGCTCATTACCATCAGCTCATCAGTAAACAGGTCCATTTGAGGATAAACAAAGCATTGCCTAGTTTCAATGGTACAAAAACAAATGTAAAATACCATTTGAATCAGAGGGTCAACCCATCACTGTGTAAAACAGGTGTATTCTGTGTCTTCTTCACAGAAACACAAACATATCTGGTAAATTTCAAGAGGCAAAAAAATATTCATGAGCTGGAGAATGCCAGTACTCTCTTCTGCTCAGAAATTAATACAAAGTACTCTTCATTGGCCTACTCTCATTTGATGGATTTTGAAAGGTTTTAGTATTCAAAAGTCATCTGCTCAATACAATTCAGAAACACTAAGTTCTGAAGAAGTGATGAGAGAAAACAGATCATACTAGTCTGAGCAGTATGACATTAATTCATTAAAAGCAAGCCTACTCTTCAGAAAAATCTGAGAAATGTAGGTGAGTAACATCAATTTCTATTCTTCTTGGTCTGTGTAGGAAGACTGAACTTTTAATTCATCAGAAGTGAATTTTCAATTCATAAGTCAATTTTTTAAATTGACCATTTGAAAAACCTCATCAGTCATGTTTCTAAAACTGGTAGGCCTTGGAATAAAGGAGGAATAAAATGGAAACATAGGAGTAGCTGACTACACTTGAAAAACAAGGATGAACTTCACACAGAAGCAGAAGTCATTGGTTCAGAAAGGCCTTCCTACAGGTAAATCAAAATGCATAAACATGTTTATAAAAGTAGAAGCTCTTATGAGATGAAATACTGCTCATCACATAGAAAAGCAATGCCAAAAATTGAACAACAGGTATGTACTCCATCCACAACTCTGTCAAACTGTATGGAACTAAGTCACTGTGCTCTTGAACCTCTGATTCTTCCAGTGTAGAATCACAGAACCATAGAATAATTTGGGTTGGAAGGGACCTTCTTATCTAAGTAGTCTTTACTTAACCTCTAAATTTTTATGACTAGTTCTAATATTACTTCTACAAATACAAAGTGAGGAAATAACATTTCTAAACTCAGAAGAAACACTTTCAAATCCAAGCTCTTCTTTCAGTTACTGCAAGAAAATTAATTTAAAAGACATTGCTATTTTGGTACCTATACTTTTCAGAAACATCTTAACTACAGTCATTTAACTTCGGAAAACAATGTATCATTTTGCAAATTATTGCTTAACAGTTTCTCAAATTAGTTTGTAAGCAGTATGTACTATCTTGATTAAATCTCAAAATTTTCCAAGAAATTGAGCAAGCATTTGGTCAACACTTTCAAGTAGTTCCTACTACTACACAGTCCTTCCCGATTCTCTTCCTAATCAGCACTATTCAAATAAAAGTAATAACTTGCAGATGAATAATTACCCAGTATGATCCAAATATTAACTATACTAGAAGTATAGTTTACCTCCATTTAATAAAGATGAAATATGTGAAAATTAATTGCAACAGGGACAAGGACATGGAAATGAAGGTAAATGAAATAAACCCAACTGAGACTACCTACTCTGGTAAAACCAGGATAGCCTGTATAATCTCTTCAGCAAGGCCCAGAAAGAACTGCCACGTGAAATGTCAAGGTGTGATAAGCAGAAAAGTCTGGTAATTTACTACACACACCACCTAAAACAGCCATGAATTCAAGGGCATTCAGAAGGACAGCAAGTTGTTCAGACATACATGCTTAGTTTAATATGATGAAGTATATTAATACTGCATTAACATACCATACATTCAAATAGTAATTAATATAGTATATAAATACTGCAAATGTTTCTAGAACCGACCAAGTGAATGATCAGAGATATAAGTAGACCAGAAGTTTAATAAAAAAGCAATACAATTTTGATAAAATTAGGACAGTGTAAATTTCATTCAGTCCATAACTGATTATTTTATATATATATATTTATAACAAATATAACTTTGAAGTTACTGCTGTCAGCTAGTGCAGAACATTTTAAATATAGCTCCCACAAGGTGAATTGTTATTTAAGGTGAGGAAGATCAGGACTAATACAAAAAATAATGTGGATAAACAAGTAAAGACTTATTAAAAAAACAACTTCATAGGCTGATGAGAATGGACCTTCAATAATCTGGCAACTGTTTTCTTTAGTAACCTTGGTGCTAGATCTAGATGGGCAATCTTAAGACCTGTTGCCGTTAAAAAGGGACCAGTGATAAAGTAGGAAGAAAGATGGTTTGTGGACTGGAATAACAGAATCAAGATGACATTTAATAAAATATGTTCAATAGTATGCACTGGAGCATGTAACTGCTCTCAGCTGAAGAGTTTCAATAAAGCAAAGGCTCATAAGGGTGACACTGTGAGCTGCAACTGTCATCCAGTCATGGATAAAAGGCCAATGAGATTTTTGGATACATCATTTAAGTATTCTTCTTAAACATAAAATCCAAAACCATTGTACGGAGCACCAGTACTTCACAAGGTAAGGACAAAGGGAGAGCTATGTGTTCAGCAAACAAGATATTTCAAAGCAGAGCCCTGTGGATTTATAAGACACCACTGCAGGAGACTGGACACAGTGATCCAGATGGCCCTTTCTACTCCTACTCTTCCAGACTGGAATTCATAGGAGAGTAAAGAACACAAATGAAAAGGCCTAAATAAGTCACTTCCAGAAGCAAATGTAGATGCCAGATCTTTGTCATAAAAGTCCTCCACACCAGCAATGTGTTTGGGGTGGGGTTTTTTTGTTTTGTTTGTTTTTTGGTTTTTTTTTTGTTTAAGTTAGTCTTTTAGAAGGAAAAAAAACCAAAACAAAACCAAAACCAAATATCCACACTCATGGATTCCCTTAATGCAATTCTCCCAATAGACTGTTTCTGAGAATAAAAGATTATTTACATTACTCCTCAAATGAAAGTCTCTGAAAAGCTGCTTAAGTTACTTTTTTCCCCAGCTGTAGCCAATATTTTCAGACTGACTTTAAGAGAGCCCAATCTTGCTTGCAGAAAGAAAGTGCAATAAGCAAGGTTTTAAAGGACCAGATGAAGAATATTTTAATCAAAAGTTAACCAATTTAATCCACAGATTTTGGGTTTACATTCTCTCTTACAACAATTTTTGCTATTCAAGAAAAAAATAAATTGATCCAGGAGGGAGACAAAATATTCCCTATCAGAATATCACTGTAAACATAAGAGCTCAAGAGGATAGCTAAAATTTGGAAACCAAAAATACAACAAAAGTGCAAAGACTACTGTTCTCATATAAACAGCTGAGATTCACTAGACTCCTATTCCATGACTTTAAAGTAGCTCTCAAATGACTGAGGCTACATTTTCATTTTTCTGTCTGCTCTCCAGGTTGGATGATAATTATCTAAAAATAAACAGACTTATTCAGGGATTCTTCAGACAATTACATTCTCTCAACTGCTTTGAGATTTAAAATATACTTCTGATTGTTCACTGGTCATAATAGTATACATTACTTAATATTGCCAATCCTATACAAAAAAACCTACACATCTTTTTACAGTACTGCTTCAAATATTAGGAGTACATCATTAGTTCAATTTAATTACAACACGATGAAATGAATACACAGATATATAGTACCTTGAAGCCAACAGCAGTAAGTTTTTGCATAGTCATTAAGTTATTGGATATTAGCAGTACTGGCAGGTAGGTTCAAAACTCCATTATTCAAGTCTTTTCCTTCTTACATTGAACAGCAGAATGTTGCCTCTCTTGACAGCTACAGAATAGGCAATCCTTTTAGGAAAGCAGATTTATAAGCTGATAGACAGTTCTTTCTTTTCCTGAAACAACTGCAGTCTTAAGTTGAGCTACTGACGCCTCAGATGCTGACGGAACAAACATTCCTCTTCAAAGCCACAGCTACTTCACATACACACTCTGGGAGGGCTACTGAGTGTGCTTGACTTAGAGTAACAACCAGCTAGAGAATACAGACAGTATTTTCATCAGTGAGTATCACAGGCAGCATGAAGACAATGAGCAATTCACAAGTGAAAGGCTTTTGTTATCAACAGCAGCAAGAGAGGACTTTAATGTCAGTGCTAGCAATGCACCAAGCTATAAATCCCCAGCATATAGTCATTAATGGCTGAAAATGCACCAGTAAGACTTATTCAAGCTTTCTACTACCCTTCACAGAGGCCTAAAAGGCTGAGGTAGGATTTTCTTTGGTTTTTCTTTTTGGAAGAGTCACAGTTGTTGACCCAGCACTTAGCTTTTTCAGTACAAGCAACACTCCTGCCAATCAGCATCCCAGAGCTGTAAAGTGACTCCAACATTTAATAAATCCCTGAAGAGCTGTGCTAGTTGGACTTCCAACCCTAACACTACAGGGCTGGAAGAGGAAAATCCAGGTCACATCAGCACAGGTGTTCTAGGTGAAGACCTCAATTTCCTCAAGAAAAACAATTCTGTCATGTGAGCTACAGACCTTGCAAGTTCACTGTAACTCCGAAGAAACAGTTTTTTTAAAACTAATTTTAGCTTCCTTATCAGAACTAAATGTTGGTTCCAAGGCTCTTTTTAAGAAATAAAAAGCTGAACTACCCAAAATTTGTATTACAATGGGATAGTGTCACAGTAGTAGAGATTAGGCTATTAGTACACTACTTGCTGTCTGCAACAAAAACCTGTAAACACCTCCAACGTGTTTTAGATAATTAGGTTTGTGACATGAGGTAACACAGCCTGAAGGCTTCCAGCCAAAAGCAGCATCACTTGGCCTTACAAGGCATACATTCACTAAGACCAAATGCATGCAGCAGTCAAGAATTTCTAATAAAGAAATCACACAATCCAAGAACTATTTTAAATCATCTCGCAGGTGCAAGATGAGCTATAAGTAGAACAGGCTAGCTGACAGGACTTCCTTTACAGTTAAAATTCCTGCTGAAAAAACTTAAGATTTACTATTGTGAACAATCTTCTTTAAGAAATCATATGCACTAGATTAGACTACGTGGAAGTAAAAATACAGCAAGCTGTTCCACATTCTCAATGCTCATATTTTCCATCTTCCTTTATAATGTTTCTGCATAGTTCAGAAAATCAAATTTACTTTCAAAATTTTTTAGAAGTTCCACATTAAAATGTCAAACTGCAAACTCAGGTTTTACCAGCTGAGACTGAACTAAAATGAATACTAATCTTATGAATAGATCACTTTTCATACAAATGCGTTAAATAGTAGAATTTTCAAATTTTATAGCATTTGCTTTGAAATATTTTCAGGAAATAAGCAGGTTTTTCTTGAAAACACTGATGAACATAAAGGGGGTTGGAATTTATTCTGCTATTGATAGATGAGATGAAAACTAGCAATTCACGTGTCAGTATTAAAGAATCACAAATTTCAAGAAGAAATCTTTCACTGCTTAAAGGTCAGAAGAATTCACTGTTGCCAAGCTAGTTACATATTTTTCATAGACAAAGACCTAAGCAGACTATGAACAATCAAGTGAATAAATCTTCTACAAGACATCCTTGAAACCTTCCTCATACGTTAGGAGAAACTGTGAAATCTTGCAAGCTAAGTCTCAAATATTCTAAAATATCCAACTTCCATAAAGCTTCTGATTATTCTTCAGCTTTTGGCTTTGATACATATCTAGAGTAGAATAAAATTGTTCATTAATTCTTCAAACAATTTTAAAGACAGCAGAAAATTACATAGGCAAATACTCATCATTAAGGATGAATCACTAATGGGCAAAAATTTGAATTAAAGAAAAGCAGAGTCAGCTAATTAGAAAATACTATAAAGGAGATTTCTGGAAACATAGAGTAAATTGCGGTGAACTGATTCAACCATCCTAATGCGTGTAACTGCAGAAACTTCTAATTCTGAAAACTTTCTATCGTAGATTAAAAATCCAGAAGGGCAATGTGAAGAAACAGCAAATGCATTCAAAGAACATTTTTTCTCTGCCTCCAAAATATGTAGAAAATGTTCAAGAAAATAGTAAGTGTTCTAGAAAAAAAGCTTTGAAAACAATACAGGTAAAAAAAAATTGATATTACGTGCTGCAGCCATGAGGTGTTTAACCTAGAGAAGCTGGCAGAATTCTGCCCAGAGTAACTGCAGAACTTGCTGACAAACCAAACACAGGCAGATGTCAGGTTAAAAAAAAATGTTTAATAGGACAATGCATGTGACTAAATGTGAAAACTTAAAGAATTAGGAAATGTAATTTGACAAAATAAGGCTGACAAACTTTTAACACATGCTGGGTTATATTATCGCAAGTAAAATGAAGAATGGTAAAGAATTCAAAGGTTTTGGTAATAAGCTTAACTTCAACACTGACACTGCAGATAATGTAAGAAAAAAAAAATTAAAGATACAACACACACCCCTCCACGTCTAGGGAAACACCAAATTTCTAACCAAAAGTAGCTCATCAGGTTTGCAGGGCTAAACACTTCTTGAAATATAGAGAAAATATCGGACCTCCACCCAAAAAAACCTAGCACCCCCCAAGAAAAAAAAACATGAATATATGCTTCTTTCCCTTTTTCTCTACCACACACACACCCCCACTCCCCCTTGAGCGGGAAGACGGGCATGACGAGCAGAATGAAGCCCCCACAGTCCAGGAGGAAATGGTCAGTGACCTGCTGCTCCACTTAGACATGCACAGGTCTATGGGGCCAGATGGGATCCACCTGAGGGTACTGAGGGAGCTCGCAGGAGAGCTCGCCAAGCCACCCT
>JAVJGI010000040.1:76041571-76070292 GCA_035590275.1 Ibycter americanus | reverse complement strand
CTTGGATGGGTGGACTCTACGCTGGATTAAAAATCGGCTGGACAGCCGAGCCCAAAGAGTGGTGGTGAATGGAGTTACATCCAGCTGGCAGCAGATCACCAGTGGTGTTCCCCAGGGCTCAGTGTTGGGGCCAGTCCTGATTAATATCTTCATCGATGATTTGGACGAGGGGATCGAGTGCACCCTCAGTAAGTTTGCAGGCGATACCAAGCTGGGCAGAGGAGTTGATATTCTTGAGAGCAGAATGGTTCTTCAGAGGGATCTGGACAGGCTGGACCGATGGGCTGAGGCCAATTGTATGAGGTTCCACAAGAAGTGCCAGGTCCTGCACCCAGGGCACAACCACCCCATGCAACGCTACGGGCTTGGGGAAGAGTGGCTGGAAAGCTGCCTGGCAGAAAAGGACCTGGGGGTGCTGGCTGATGCCCAGCTGAACATGAGCCAGCAGTGTGCCCAGGTGGCCAAGGCAACCAACAGCACCCTGGCTTGTATCAGAAACAGTGTGGCCAGCAGGACTAGGGAAGTGATTGCCCCCCTGCACTCAGCACTGGTGAGGCCGCACCTTCAATACTGTGTTCGGTTTGGGCCCCTCACTGCAAGAGGGACATAGAGGTGCTGGAGCATGTCCAGAGACAGGCAACAAGGGTGGTGAAGGGTCTAGAGAACAAGTCTTATGAGGAGCAGCTGAGGGAACTGGAGTTATTTAGTCTGAAAAGGAGAAGACACAGGGGGGAATCCTATTGCTCTCTACAACTACCCAAAAGAAGGTTGTAGCAGGGTGGGGGTAGGTCATTTCTCCCATATAACAAGCGACAGGACAAGAGGAAACAGCCTGAAATTACATGAGGGGAGGTTTAGATTGGACATTAGGAAAAATTTCTTCACTGAAAGGGTGATCAAGCATTGGAACAGGCTGCCCAGGGAGGCGGTGGAATCACCATCCCCCCTTGGAAGTATTTACAAAACACGTAGAAGCGGTGCTTAGGGGCATGGTTTAGTGATGGACTGGGCAATCCTGAGGTAACAGTTGGACTTCATGATCTCAAAGGTCTTTTCCAACCTAAATGATTCTATGAAAAGCCTGATCAGATATGGAATAAAAAAGAAAAGTTCAGATTTGGAGAAAAAAAGAAAAACCAGCATGGTCCAATTTCATGATACATTCATGAAAACATTGCAATGTTTCTCACAAAAACTTGTGCCCCTTTGCTATCTCCCTATGCATGTTAGATTCTACACAAAAAGCAAATGGCTGTATTTATACAGACATGCCACATAGCTCTGAAGCATATATTCACACATCAAGTCTGTTTTCACATCATAAAGCTGTCTGCTCAGCAGGTAACTTCTGCTGCCAACAACTGTTTTGTACTTAATTAACATGCACAGTATTGCACTAAGGATAAGATTCTTCACATCCATCCTTCACTTTCCCTGTTATACTCACTTGCTTTAGTTTTTCTCAATTCTGTCTTCCCAGACATCTCTGACAACACAGGCCTGAGAAATATCATGCTTCTAAGTTTTTTATTTCTATCGTCAATCCATGCAAATGTACACACAGTATAAAAAGAACAATGATGAGATTTTCTTCAAGGACCCATACATTTGTCCATGTAAAGTCTATTTCTAAAATAGGCAATGTTTGTATTTTGGGTTCTAGTTTGAATAGGTAAACAAGAAGAAAAGAACTGTCAGATAAAACACTAAATAGGCAGAATAATAAAGCAGAGTTCTGGAAATCCTTTAGAACTTAGGATCAGTTTCAAGACTGGACAAGAAAAGAAGAAACTGAAAGGGAGAAGTTGCTACAATAGTTTGCAAACAGCCCAGTACAGCAACAGCTCTTCTTCAGAACTAGAGTTCTAGGTACTTTCTTTGCCCCCACAACATCTTGGTCTTCAGATCTGGTACTGATATTTCCAAATGACCAGAGCTTGAACTCTACAATTCAGACTTCAGGTGAGCTGTAGAGGTTTATATGCTGAAGCACCTGTGATGCCTGACAGTATAAGAGAATTTACACAATTATTAGTACTGTCCATTTTGAACTGTTGCAAAGACTAGTTTCACATTTTGGGACTTTCTCATAACAGAAATCTACTCTCCTTTTCCTTTTCACTGCATTTTCCCCTTTGATATTCAGCAAGCAAACTATCCTTAACTCTCCAGCAAGCAGCAGCTCTGACCAATTCTGTTCCATGCAAGCAGATGCACTCTCCTTCACCCATTGCTCTTACACCTACATGTCCTAGGATGCTATCACACAAACAAAAATTAAGATAACAGGTGAAGCAGAGACAGGATGAAAAAGTGATTTTCTGTTGCTGCTGGAATCAAGACTATATAACAAAAGGAGGGAGAAGGAGGAGAAGACAAGACCTCACCTGTCTAAGAAATATGCAACTGCGCACATGATTCAAAAAATCTGAAGCACACAGTATTCACCTATCCACCTAATGTCCTTCTGTAACTGTAAAAGTAGAAAATTCTAAACAATGGGCCTAAGCATAGAAATTGTAATTAACCATGGACATGTCTAGCTCATAAGTTATCAGCAGGCAGAGTTTCCATATTCCATTAAGTGGAGGGAAGAGAATTCTGTTTGATCCACCCAGGTCATATGTCAGTCCTAATGGAAATAAATGAAACCAATTTTACATTAGCAGTCCCTACAAATATGAATACATGAAAAAGCTAGGTTGGTAGACAAATCAAAAAGCCCAGCTGAATAGTCATGAAAGACTGGCAGAAGTTTGATGGCAAAGAAAAAAAAAAAAAGACAATATCTGGCTGGCCAGCAGAATAAAATAACTTTTAATTGAAGAATACTGAGACCATACAGAAAAAAAAAACCCCAAACAACCAAAGACTAAAAAAAGCAAGAAATCCAGTCTATTAATTTCATTGTGAACAACTTTGTCCTCTCTCCCCTGCCCCAAACCAGATATATTAGATAGCATTATAAAAAAATACTTAGAAACCAAGACTTCATTTGCCAGTATTTCTAGACAGACTAAACGCTGGCTACATTGAAGACTTTCCTTAGACTCATCTTCAATACTACAGTAAATATTTTAAACCTCTTCATATTCACTAGAGTAGTACTTCCAAACAATTAAGGAAAAAAAAATAAAATAACTAGTTAAACTTGGTTTGCTGAAATTTCAAAATACAAAGTATGATCACTGAGACCAAGAGTATGTTGCATTTAGGTCCAGCCAAGTATGACAAAGAATGTCTTGGTTTTATAGTTTTACAGAATGAGCTTTCTTCTGTACTCTGGACAAACCTTTATAAAAAGCATACC
Source organism: Ibycter americanus (assembly GCA_035590275.1). Classification (NCBI taxonomy): domain Eukaryota; kingdom Metazoa; phylum Chordata; class Aves; order Falconiformes; family Falconidae; genus Ibycter; species Ibycter americanus. The sequence goes on along the minus strand of JAVJGI010000040.1, from coordinate 76,066,982 downwards.
ATTATTAATGAGAGAAGGCATAACAAAAAAGAAAAAGGTCTACATCAAACAAGCAGCTGTAAATTTAAAGAAGCACTTGGGTAGCCCTATCAAGTCACTATAATCACAGCATTTATGCAGGACTGGATGCACAGTTTGGATTTCCAAAGGTTAAAACACAACCACTGAGCACTCTTTAGAGCTTTCAACTTCATTGAAAAATAAACTAATTGACATTCAAGTTCACATTTGGTCAAAAAGCAGTAGTATGGAAATGAAAAGTTGAGTTCTATAGAAAACAGCAATCCTGATTTGCTAACAGCTTCAAAAACCTGTACTCTCTTTAAACAAGGAAACCTATCATGTTTTGACCTCATTTGTGAAAGAAAATGCAAGATAAAACAAAAATCAGTAAAACTAAAAAATTAGTTTTCACTTAGATCACAGAAAGCATTTAAACAAAGTCATTTTCACAAGAAAAATGCTATATTTTCAGCATTCTGTAATAAATACTTTCCAAATGTTGCTGGATTTTATTTCTTAATACTCCAGAAGAAAAATGGCAGATTTACTCACATGTTACATGTCAAGACTATACTCTTACAGCTAGTGACTCCAAAAAATGTCTTCCATCTGGCTTAACTTCTAAGTTTTCTTACTAATATGAAAAAGGTTTGGCAAACTTAAATAAAATAGCCATATCAAGACATAGGCATTGCATCAGTAAAGGGAAAAAACCCCAACCCAACAGCTTAGAATTTGTTATTTCTTGCACAGTGCAGCAGTCCAGAGAAATCTGAAGTCTGATACGAAATTTAAGGCAGAAAGTTTATTTCTTGAAAGAGTTCACGTTTTCCCCCCAGTTACCTATAAGACTGATGCTAAGAATTTTCTGCATAGCTGCATAGAGAAAGCAATCAGTAGAACATTAAGTATGGCAGAGATGTATTAGACTTCAGTACATTACTTAAGTTTCTTCAGATACTTAGGTGCTTCCTACTTTGTCAATTTTTTCCAGAAGTTGTCAGGCACTTCGTAAAAACCAGTTAATATATTTAATTTGACACATCATTTTTTGAAGGTCTAAAGCTGGTAGCAACTTCAGCTTTTTTACAGTTCAAAATTCATGTCTGACTAGAAGCCAAGAGAGAAACAGGTCACTGTAAAAAAGGTTAATCTGTCAGAAAACATTAAAAACGGGAATATGATGGAACTGTTTTGCAAATTCAGCTATACATTAATTGGAGACTGCAGCATTCGAGTAATACAATCACTTTTTAAATTTAATCAGGTACTTTTTAGTCTGTTTTAAAATTCTGTACTCTAACACATTTAAAATTACTTTTCAATAACCTTTCCAAAAAATTTTCAACTTCTCTGAGAATACTAGAATCTTTACAACATGAAAGAGTAGACATGCCTGAGAAGCCACACCACATGGTTAGACCATAGCTAAAGATTCACCAACACACTACTGTGTAAGTAGTTGCTACTCTATCTTCTCTCTCATTCCAATATGCCAGACTTCTGCTTTGCTAGTAAAAATCTACACAGCAATGAAAAAACCTTAACCAGGGAACTGATACAACTGAAAAATAACCAAGAACAATTGTGTTTTTTCAGCCACATCAGTCTCCCAGTGCAGACCCAGACCAAACAATTGCAGACCAAATCAGGTAAACAACACCCGCCCCCCCCCCAGCAGTTATTTCCACTCAAATCTGTTACCTCTTTAAATTCACCATTAAAGTCAACAACCAAGAGGTGGTTGAACTACAGCAGAAGAAATATCCATGGAGCTATAGCTTGAGAGGTCATAAGCAGTAAATCCAGGGCCGGGGGGGAGGAAAGTGGAATTTACCCTGAAATTTTTATTCTGAGTAGCCTCTACTAATATTTAACAGCATTAGGTAATAATTTTGGATATTTTTTCCCCTCTCCCCTAAACTGATGCTTGTTCATGCTATACTTTTTAAGCACTGAATATAAGAGTACGTGCCAGATTAAGATCTTTTGAAGTCAACTGGAAAAGGATCCACTTAGACCTGAAACAGGCTTTTTCCTTTTTACCCCACTGAACCTGAACTTCAAAGTTAGTGCCAATGAGTTCTTCAGAACTCAGTCTGTGAAAATTAATCTTATGAAAGGTGCTAACAGGTTTGCAGGAAATAAAAAAATAAAGGTGAAAAATTAGCACAAAATGTCAATACCAAGGGTATCAAGTGGAAGACAACATTTAACACTCTAAATAGTGTTGAGCTGGCTAACCTTTTTTGCCAAAGGAAACATATTTGTTGTACCACACCTTTGCCAGTCTGTCCTATTAAATTTGGTTCTCCACCTTGTTTCAATCAAGCTTAAAAAAAACAGTAAGTGGGAGATGCACACAGAGAGAAGGCTTGACAAGAACTTAATTGTTAACCATATCACTGGGCAGCCAGTGACTACACAGTGGCCTTGGCTTGTCCGACAAGGATGCTTTAAGGGAACTGTGTTTACTGTAGAAACACAGAAAAAAACCCCAGACTTTCTTAGTTCAACTGGATAGAAAATTGATCTGCATTCCAGTTCATTGCCCTAGATCACTCTTCTCAAGATGATTTTCATACTGAGAGAGTAAAAGTACGTTTAGGAGAACTAAAAATGGGGTGCTTTACCCACTTGGGTATTGTACTTTCCAATACCCAGAGACAACCACAGTAACAGATCAAGTTAGGCTTGCGCTAGTACCTAAAGGGATTCTTATGGACACCTGTTTAACAGCTGCAGACAACTGCACTAGTCCACCAGGACCCTGAAGGAACAGAAAAATATGGAACATGCATTTGGTGTATTGACCCTGGCTGGACACCAGATGACCACCAAGCCACTGTATCAATCCCCTCCTCAGCTGGACAGGGGAGAGAAAATATAATGAAGAACTCATGGGTCAAGACAAGGACAGGGAGATCACTCAGCAATTACTGTCATGGGCAAAACAGACCCAACTCAGGGAAATTAGTTTAATTTATTACCAATCAGACCAGAGTAGGGTAATGAGAAATAAAAACCAGATCTTAAAAACACCTTCCCCCCACCCCTCACTTCTTCCTGGGCTTAATTTCACTCCCAATTTTCTCTGCCTCCTCCCCCACAGGGGCACAGGGCGACGGGGAATGGGGCTGCGGTCAGCTCATCACACACTGTCTCTGTCTCTCCTTCCCCCTCAGGGGGAGGCTCCTCACACTCTACCCTGCTTCAGCATGGGGTCCCCCCCATGGCAGAAAGTCCTCCACAAACTTCTCCAACATAAGTCCTTCCCACAGGCTGCAGTTCTTCACACACTACTCCAGCGTGGGTCCCTCCCAGGCAGTACAGTCCTTCAGGAACAGCCTGTTCCAGCATGGGTCCCCCACAGAGTCACAAATCCTGCCAGCAAACCTGCTCCAGCCTGGACTCCTCTCTCCATGGGTCCTGCCAGGAGCCTACTCCAGCACGGCCTTCCCAGGGGGTCACAGTCTCCTTTGGGCACCTGTTCTGGCATGGGGTTGCCCACAGGCTGCAGGTGAATATCTGCTGTACCATGGACCTCCATGGGCTGAGGGGGACAGCCTGCCTCACCATGGTCTTCACCACAGGCTGCAGGGGAATCTCTGCTTCGGTACCTGGAGCACTACCTCCTCCTCCTCCTTCACTGACCTTCATGTCTGCAGAGTTCTTTCTCTCATATTCTCACGCATCTCTTCAGCTGCAGGGTTTTTTCCCCCCTTCTTAAATACATTATCCCAGAGGTGCTACCACCATTGCTGATGGGCTCAGCCTTGGCCAGCAGTGGGTCTGTCTTGGAGCCGGCTGGCATTGCCTCTATCAGACATAGCAGAAGCTTCTAGCAGCTTCCCACAGAAGCCATCCCTGCATCCCCCCCTACCAAAACTGTGCTATGCAAACCCAATACAATGCAATGACAAAGTAGTAGCATACATGCAGTCTCCCTTTGCGCTAAGATACATCCAAAGCAGACAGACCTGACCAAAGCATCAAAAATTCCTGGATCATATTTTGTACTAACCTCCTCTGCAGGTTCACAGCCATTTGGATGGTCCACTAACACTGGTGGCAAAATCCTGATGCATTGCTGTAGGGCACCTGTGGCAGGAACCATAGAGCAACAGACTCGCCTAGGTCATTCTGACATGAACGTAGAAGCAGAAGAGTTCTTCCATCCACAAGGTTTTAAAGGCTGTCCTAGAAGAAGAACAGAAATTCAGATAAGTTTCAGATTCAATTCTGGCAGAGCTTGAGGTGGAAGGGGAAGGGAAGGGAAGTTTCCCAGCATTTAAGACTTCAAAATCCAAAATCCTGTGCAAGGGAGAAGGAGCCAAAAGACTGCTTCTAAAAAGAGGCAGCGAACTGAGCCTGTGAGGAAAACAACATATGCAGGGTAGAGTGGAGAGGTGGAACAAGTCATCAAAATTTTTTAGCCTTTCAGATGATATGATTTAAGTGGGAGGACTGCCTGTCCTCCCAAATAAGCAGTTATCTATTTTTGAGTTCTATATATGTCGCCCTCTATCCAATCATAAATACTTAGCACAACAAACTATGAATTGTTCTTGATAAGGCTAGAAAACAGCCTCCTCAACAGCACACGTTCACATGAGCAGCTCCCCAGATGATCATTCTTTTGGACTAAATTTTGCCATACATATTCTAGTTTATAGATGTAGAGGTTTTTTTATATTCTTTCATCTCTCACCCACAAGTTAAACATTAGCATTTATAATGACAGCTTTTGTAAAAAAACAGGTGTTACTAATCTAACACTGACCTGATACTTAAGAAACGATGTTTTTTCACTTCTAAAAAAAGTGACACCTGAAAAATGATGGCTGAGCCCTTCCAAGGCTTTGTTAAAATTTTAGCAATATTGAATGAACTCTTCCAAATCTCTTCCTTTACCCAGTTGATACAGCAGCACCTGAAGGAAATTCTAAGCAGCTGAGAAGTAAACAAAATATCTTAACAGATAAGAAAGCAGATTTTTTTCAATGTTAAATGCAGTTGTAACTTGCCTATGCTTATGTAATACTTGCCATACATCATGACCTTATGTGTTGTATTTACCATATAGTATATGAGCCTACCAAGTTATTTAAGTTTATTGTTCTACCTGTTGAAACTGTTGGCTTTATGCATTGCCTGTCCAGATGAAGAATTATGTACAAGGGAGGGGAACAAAAATAAGATGCTGACACTATGATAACATGACAGTATGGAGGAAATACATGGTAAGGAAAGTTAAGGCTGGCAGTGATTGAAAACATGTTTGTCAACTGCTTATTCTGAAACAAATTATGACCCCCAGTACTGAGGCAGGTGAAGCACGTATAATACTTGGCAGTTTCCCATTTTTTTGCATATCAAAGTAGAAATGGAAAATATCTCAAGTCCTAATTTTGTTCTCCATTTGAAAATAGATTACCAAAATACTGATAAAACATACTGATAGAATAGGAATAGTAAGCAGTTTTATATTCACAGAAGTGGCTTACAGTCTGAGTTTTCAAAGAGCTGGCTAAGGATCTCCCAGAAATAACATCAATTTTTACCAGATTTGAAAAAAATAGGGAAGCTTCAAAGGGCCAGAAAAATAAGGTTCACAGGATGATCCAAGACACACCCAGCAGGACACCTGACGTAAATCACACGATTGTTACCTTTCTGAAAGTGTTAAATATTAAGAGATCATGACAATTCTGAAGAGACCCAACTGCCTTTATCAAAGCAAATTAGTCACAGGCTTCAAGAAAGTTAAACACACAGACTTCTGTGACATATCTGACAAGGCTCTACACATTGTACCGCAACATGCAATACTGAAAAAAATCAGCGTTGCTTATGTTAAATTAGCTTTTTTTATATCACTTCAGTAAAACTCAAGTGCCTTACAGAGGTGGAGAACATGATCCATTTTTACAGATGGGGAAACTCGTCCATTACTGGCTAAGCAGCTGCCAAATCTGGGATTAAGTTTTATTCTATCTGCTCAAGAGTCGTAACTGAAGTATCTATCTATACATCTGTCCAGTTAGATGAAGATCCATATTCTAGTGATTTTGCTAATTTATGTATTTCTTCAAAGGATCCTAAGATGACAGCCTCTTTGTCAGTGTTCTCCAGACACTGGACAGAAATAGCTCCTATAAAACACACAGACAAAAAGCAAACAATGAAAGCAGGACACACAGAGAATGGTCCACGCTGCCATTAGTAAGCAAGGCACATCTACCAAGGGCAGATGTTCGCTTCTTTGTAGTGAACTTCCACACACTTAAAAGCATGTAATTTCCCTTGATCTTTTCTTCGGGTTACAAAAATGTCAATTCGGTCATTCTTTCTGCACATACCGTCTTTTCTAAATCACCAGTCATTACCATCACCCTCCTGAGGCAAATTAACTGTGCCTACATCTTTCTTGAAGTACAATAACAAAAACTGATACAGTACTTTAACCTTACAATACAGAACAGAGCAAGGTTCAACTTTACATGTCCTCTAGATTATACCACCATTTATTCATGCCAATACATAACACACCTATTCTTTCTGAAGAACACTGCTTTCTTAACTCTCATTTTATAACCCATGGCTTGCCCTAGGTCAGGGTGGGGAATGGGGTGGCAGGAACAACTTAAACAGTTGTTCATCTTTTATTTTTGTGCTATTTTGACCCCAATATAAAGCATTTCACTTATTCTTCTAAAATGCAACCTATTCTTTCAGGCCATTTTTCCAACATTCAAGATTCTTCTGAATTACTTACTCCAGGAGAACCTGCTTTAGCAGGGGGTTGGACTAAATGATTTCCAGAGGCCCCTTCCAACTCTGGCCATTCTGTGATTCTGTGAACTGCCAGCCCAGCTTTGTGTATCTGCATTTATTTCCAAACATATCTTGCCTTCAGGTTTCACAACTATATGCTATTCCATTACCCAGTTCATGAACAGGAACAATAGGCTGAAACAACTACACAAAATCCCATACAATATGCTTTCCCCTTGCTGAAAGTGAACTACAGAAAAACAAAACTCTGGCTACTGTTAGCCTAATGATTTTACGTGCACGGTATAACAGCTTTTTTTTTTTTATCTAGGCCATGTTTCCTTAGCTTGCTCTGTAGGAGTATCACACGTGGTTTTCTCCAGTCCATAAGCTTCCTGCTGTAGAGGATGTTAGACTGGCTTGATGACGCATTTCTGATCTTCATAAAAGGCTTCCAAATTTGCTTCCCTAAACTGCATGTTCAGAGGGGACTGTCTTACCTGTAACTACATCTCTTCAGTATGTTTCTACTCTAGCTGGATTTTCCATTATATCCAGTCAAGAAAAAAAATCAAGGCACAGTATGCGTGCAGAACTCACTCGCGATTTTCTCGTGGTTCTGATGCAAAACAAAAGCCATTTTAGCTAGAAATAGGCAAAAGAAATGAAGGTAAAAAAGATGCACTGTGCCCTTTCATTTTCTGCATGTAAATCCAAAGTAACCCAGAAAAAACTAATAACCAACACACACTGCTGATGTGGGCAGGCAAGTGGGTTTGGAGACATGGACACCAATAACAGGATATGTAGGTGAACAAAACCAAAAAAGCTTCTGCTGCAACAGCAGTTCAGAGTACTTAGATTAAGGTTACCAGTAGCCATTAGGTTTCAATGCTCCGTACTGTGTTACACTGCTATGCAGTCTACACTGAAGACTATTTCTGCTTTAAACTGTGCATACAAATAGCCTACAGACTTCAAAAGAAATTACTGGAGCTGGGATTTTGGAATTTGGAATCCAAGCAGCTTTTGTTAATAAGTTCTCACATCAACTCAAAGTATTTCACAGGATGAAGGTTAGATGAAGAGATTCTAGGTAGAGATCTCCCTTGCCAATAATTTTTACTGTCCTGTTTTATACTCCATTACCACCATTCTGTCATCACAAGCCCCAGTAGGTGCCTCAGCTTTTGTAAGTGACACCTAAAACAAAGAAAGGGTTTTTTTGAAAACTGACTTTTAAGGAGAATCCAATACTCTTGAGTCTTGATTTAAACCAAAGCAAATTTTAGCCAGCCACTCTGATATGCTGACCAGATTCAAAGTCACAATGTTGAGTACAAATATAATTGTCTCATATCCAAATGTCTATGCTGAACAGTGAATATTTGCACTCACATTATTCACAGAACTTCCTTCTAACACATTTAATGTTAATAACAGCAACAATCATGCAGTTATCTATGCACAATGAAATATCTATTCCTGATTGTCACTCTTTCTTCCACTTACCACTTTCACCTCTTCCCAAATATAATATTGGATTTACTATGATTTTTTAGTCATGCATTATCTTCCCAGTCTGTACAGTCAATTTCTCTTTATTCAGTGACACACCACCCACACCACACAAAATCATACAGCTGCTGTAAAGTATGTAGCCAACTCCATTTCATCAGCTTATTTTTCTACCAGCTCAGTCCAGTGGTATGACCCTGCACGTGATCAGAAACATCAGAGTAAGGGAATGAATAGGAAAGCATGAAAAGGAGACAAAATTATTAGCCTGCCGTGAAACTCCAGAGAAAACAGATTTATAACACTGAGAAAACCACATCTTCTACCTGTTGGTCTAAGTGACCAACAATACATAAAAGCCCAGAGCACACAACAAAACAACCACAGTTTTATTCCGTAAGTCTCCATGGCTTTATCTTATACAGGAAGACAGCAAGGGAAATAATCATTTAAATAAATCTTTCTTAATGGAGACAATCCAAAGATTTTTTTCCTGCATGCAATTTGTCAGAAAAAAAAGTAAGATTCATAGGCATAATCTATAATACGATCAGCAAACACAGGCATGTGCTTAACAGGTGTAAAGTACACACTACTATCATACTATGTCCCCAAAATTTACAAAAAATTGTCAAGGTAACAGTTATCTCAATCAAGCTGACATCAAAAGTGTATGACCTTGCTTTTCTTGTAGGTTCACCAATAAGTTGTTCACCAACGAAGTCATGATTCTGGCAAGTACAGCCATGCAAACAACGCAGCAGTGCCTTCCTCTCACAGGCCTCCTGCCTTCTGAGGACACTGACTCAAAGCAACACAAGTCACCACCAGCAGTGTATGAATGAGACCAAGAGTGATTGAACCCACAGGGATTTTTTTAAGGAAGTATTATTTTTAGAAGTCACCTGCAAAATGCACACACACACTCCCGCCCCCAAATCAAGACTACAGTAAAGCCCATTTTCACTTTGCTTGAGAGTACTACACTGCTGGAAAGCACAAGAAAAAAATAAAAATACAAGACAATCTACTGGTCTTAACAGTAAAGTGTCTACTGTCATATTCAGCATCATTACTAAATCTCTTTGGACTGTAAGAAATACCTTTTTCATAATTCAAACAGTACCTACGCAGAATTACTTGGGGGGGGGGGGGAGGGAGGGGGAAGCTATCTTTCATAACCTCACACTGCTCTCCAGAAAGACAAAAACCAAATTATTTGCAAATCAGGAGCAGCATTACAGGTCTGTAAAGATGACGGAAGTCTTTCTTAACTATCGTGATTCAAAAACATTAGTAAAGCAATCATCAAGACCAGTTTATTTTGATAGCATTAACATACATCAGCCTTAAGTATGAGCATGGAGCATCAATGGTCCAGGCATGCTTGCCTTCAGTGGGACTATCAACAAAGAGTTGTGTGTTGACTGTTGCGAGCTGGCAGACACCCTCTGCACCTTCTCTTCAGCCACCAGGAAACACTACCCTCATTGTTTCACAAGTATGCAAAGCAACCAACACGGATTCGTATGGAGGATGTGAGCCGCAGAGCAAAATGCATTAGACACCTCTCAGCTCCTTCAGTTGACAAAGCATTCAGTATGAAGGACCCCAGAAGTGAAAAAATTAAGATTTAGTGTAAGATTTAGTGTCAACAACAAGTTTTGTTTGTTTATAGAGAGTGGGTAATTTAGCTTTTCAGTAATATTTCTATTGTAACGAGCTACTGAAAACTCAAAGACTGAACTGTACTTCCCTCTCAAAATCTCCTATTTTGCAACAGTTTCAACTCCAGTCTTGTCTTCTCTCCCCTGGCTCACAGAGCTCAGGTGGGACCAGCAGCAGACACACACCCCTGACATAACAGACAAAATACTTCCTGTATACAGAGTGTATACAGTGTATACTTTGGACCTCACTGACAACTCTTCACCACAAGTCACATGAAACTCGGGAGACATCAGATAATTATCGCTTACTGTAACAGCGCAAGTAACCATCTTCCTCAAAAAACTTGAGTAGGGCAACAGCCTTAAACCAAGCAGCAGCAACTAGGCAGAACCAAGCCCCTCCAGTATGCCAACTGGCATTAATCCCAGCTACCTATATAGATGTGTGCATGTGTACATGTGCATGGGTATGTACACAAAGTGGATTTCTTCAATTAGTTTTTATGAATGTGGCTTCACTTCCATTTTCACAGTACTGTTCTTTGCTAGAAAAAGCATGCATGACATTAACATTGGCAAACAAACATAGGATCCCTTCAACTGAGAAAGATGATGCCTTCTGTTTAAGCTTTCCTAGTCTCCCTTGACTCATTAGAAAAAAGTTCCCAGACATGCTGAGGAAAACAAAAATCCTAATTAATTATGAATACAAAATAGTTAAATACATAACTAGATTAAAATCAATCACAGCTACCTTCATAAACATTCAGTAAACTTGCATGCCCTATGATGACCAATGCTTTCTCCAGCAGTGAGCAGAGCACTTCAGGAAAGCAGCCTGCTATATTCTCAGGTATAATACTCGACAATAATCTGTAACCTCTTGTTTTCTGATATGATGCAAAAACCCCAAACAGCAGGAAAGCTTACAGGGAAAGGGTGTGGGAGAACAGAATTTAGAAAAAACAACGTACCTGAATTATTATCACACCCAGTTTCTCCATTTCCACTGATAATTTTTAATGGAACTACAGAGAGCAAGGTAACTACAAGTATTTCCCATTACCTCTGAGATGATCAGGGGGATGCAAAATTATGGACATTCATACATGTTGCTTTAATGGTGCTTAAAAGATCACAACCTCAGCCTTCCATGGGCCAAGAAATCAGTTTGCAAGTGGGAACAGGCAACTGCAAGATAATAAAATTACAGCAACTCTGTCCTGTATGTAGAGAAAGGGAACTACAGAATTGTTCTACTTCTAACCAAAGGCTTAGCTTTTTTGGAGATCACACACACATACAGTATTATAGTATATATAGAGAGCACTGCAGCATATTACTTAAAGTGAGAAAAGTGGGAGGAGGAGGTATCTAAGCAAGATCCTAAGACTTGCCATTCAGAACAGGCAGTACTTGAAATAAGTCAACTGGTAAATTTGTAAAAGCAAATGTCAAATTTACACAATGCTTCTCAATATTTACAAAGGATCTCAATGATATTTTCTCATGAATATAATAAACAAAGTGCTAAGTGGTAGGAAGTCCCTAAAGTAAAACCACTGCTCCACACATCTAATTATGTCTGTTTCGACAATGAGAAATCATTTCTTCCAGCATTCTGGCATAACAGAGAGTCTACTGTCTATTCAGCTCTATACCTTTACTGCAAAAGAAATACAAATATTAGAGTCCTTACTCCAAACCAAATAATTTATGGCTGTATACAGAGCTAAAAAATGCTGTTTATATACTCACTAACTTAGGAACCAAATGTAACCAAAAAACCCCTCACAAATCAAATAGGAAGTATTCTCTTGCAGGATGTAATTAGCACTTGTTAATCAAAGAGGAAAATGAGAAAATTGTATTCTTGTCCCTAGGCTTTTATGAAGCCCTATATTATCACACATTACAACGTTAGTCCCCCAGTAAGTAATGGAAGTATTAGAGACAGCTGTTTAAGAAGTGAACAAGCATATCATAACTCCAAAGTCCACAATTTATGCACTGCTTATTAGGAGGACTTTTAACTCAGGGAACACTAAGTTTACAGCACATAAAGGTAAACCTTTAGAAAAAACTCAGCCTAGAACACCAAAGTAATACGTAGAACCTTGTCTAGGAAAAAAAGTCTGGCCTGAGGATTCAGTTCTTTGAAAATATTAATGCTTTATTTAAAACAGAAATTTTGTGGTGAGGGAAATAAATAGAAGTGAAGAGGGAATGGTTTGCTGCCTTCTGCCAGATATAAAGCATTTCAGTAAGACTGTCTGTCAGTGTCAACAGGAGAATACGTACCCTAAAACAACAAACTGGTTGACTGAGCATATGTCTTCATACACAAATACTAACTCACCCACAGAAATTCTAGTTTCAGCTATCTTCATCTGCCTCCAGGCAAAGCTTGCAACAGTATCTGAAATTTGGCTGAGCTGACAAATGACTATCATTTCTCATTTGCAAGAGTAGGAAGATCACTTTAAACAAAAAAAATTTCTTCCATTCTTCTGAGCAGAAACAGGCAGCCAAACACTTTCTGGCTGCAGGTGAGATAATGGTCCCTATTTCAGGAAGTTTTGTTTACCACTAAGGAACACAGGAAACGTTACGTTATCAAGTTTCCAAAACAATGGATTCAGTTAGTAATACGGATCCTAACTTCTTTCTTGTCCCTTTCTGTGAAATCAGTAACAGGTAGTTGAAACAGAATACTGAGAGCTATTAACACTGTCATCACCAGGATGAGGAAGCTGTGACAATAAACCAATGAATTAGCTTTTCTAAAAAAAGTACTGCTGTTTTAATGCAGTCTTTGGCAATGCAGCAATTCGGCAATACAGTTTCCCAAATCATGCTGCAAACCTTAAGGTTTCTTCCTAGAAATACCTTGTTTCACATAGTTTACTAATTGCTGAGTCAGTCAGCTGTTTCCAGTGCCATTCTTTTTACAAGCACAAACCCAGAAGACACCTTGGTATGCAGTTTACATATACATCGTGCCTAAAATAAAGTTTAAAAAAAAATAATCAAGAATACTGAAAATCAGCACTGCTGCTCAAGGAGCGCATAATAACATCTCCTAGGCTTCTATCCCTACACTTCTTCCTGACATCACCATGTTTGTGTACAGGTTAGAACTAATTTAGCACAGAAATGTACTGCAATCCAGAAAATTTTGCAATCTATTTCACAATACATGCCTAAGGAAGAGAAAGAATGGCCAGGAAAAGACTGTTTACTTCAGCAGCAGTGGCAGACTGGCACAGTCATGAAATTAACAACCTAATTCTTAAATTTTGAGACTTGCCATTACTGTTACACCAAATCTCAACAGACCTGTTACATGGTAATTATGTCTTCTATTTTCTCTAATTGTTTGGTTTTCAGTAATTCTATATCTGCTTTCCATCTCAATTTAAAGGCTACTTTAGCAGCTGGACCAGGAACACTGAATTACATCATAACATAATGAGAGAAGGATTATTAATCTGATACCTGTCAGAACGCTTCAGGGTCTGAGAAACTTTCACTATTGGAAATCTCCATCAGCTATTCAGATATAAATTCAGCCATTTAGCATTTTCAGTAACTGGAAATACACCAGTTATATAAACTCTTGCTTCCCTAAAACACCTGGCTGGATGAGGGCTGAGGAATAATTCTTGTTTGAATATTCTAGAAAGGGATGAAACAGGAATCTTCCATCTAGAAGCTCATCCTAGGGTACATCAAAAGTTAGGTAGGAATACAAAAACATTCAGAATGTTTTAAGTTTCTAACCAGTCCCTAGAAACAAAGTTAGTAAAGATAAAATAGTGTAACAAGTAGGCTAGGTACTTCCTACGTTGAAAGGAAGGTCAGGAAAAGCATGACTTACAGAAGAATAAAGTCTGAACATTTTATTTGATAGCAGGTATGCTATACTATAGAATACTTCTGCAAGCACCAGAATGAAAGAAGGCACCTTTTAAAAATACAGTTAAATAAGAAGCAATAGAAATATGCATGTACTATTTTTGTTCAATCAACACTGAACTATTCCTTTAGACAGATGGGGAAAATTTTTGGAAGTACTGTAACTCTCTTAAACCACTTATCCTGAAATGTTTAACTTGACGTTAAGAAAAGCAAGCAGGAAGCTCTGAACACTTTTGCACACCTAACGATAGGCCAAAACAAAGTCTGCCAACTCGTTCAGCTTTCAGCTCAACTGTTTGACAAAGTCATACCCTTAGCAAACCACTTCTTAACACTGGCTCACATGGAAGGTATCAACTAACTTTTTGTGCATACTGGGAAATGTACTATGTTTTTTAAAGACTCAAATCCAATTCACCATTACTAACTAAACCAGAGAAGTAGTACCAGCTGAAAAAGCATTTCTAAGACCTTTCTCTGCAACCAAAAACTTGGGGCTTGCAATTACCTTCCTGTGAGGCTCCCACCAGAACAGAAGACCATCCATTTGTCAGAATACCTAAGCTGGATGTTCATGGTATGATACATGTACATTTAGCTTCAAATCACTTTGATATAAAATTAATAAGAAGCAACTTATAAGTAGCATTTCAAGTACTTCATCAGCTTCAAAAGAATAGCGAATGCTGAGAAGAGTTATTTGCTTTGCAAGCTGAAGTGTTCTACAGACCAGGTATGCTCAAACCACTGATTTGTGAGCATTACTCTTAGATTTGCACCAAAATGTGTTCCACACTTCCAGAAACTAAGTTCTAAATAACATCTAAATAAAAAGATGACTTAAATATGGTCCTTTCAGCAAAAGCCTTTTCAATACAGAATGGAAAATTCAATCTGATCTTCCATGCCATAACAACAATATTCTGCTTACTCATCCAGAATGAATATGACAAAAGTTTGTAAAAGACTTAAAGCTCAGTGCTGTCTTCAGCACACGTACATAAAAGAAAACTACAAGACTGTAGAGAGCATGTAAATTTAACTTCTTATATAACTATCTTCTCAGTCTGGTTTGGAGTGCCATGTAATTTTTTGCTCAACTGACATCACATCTTATCCAAATACATCAACTGTTCTGTCTACCTCCTCAGCAATTAATCCAACATACCCCAGGGCTGTAACAGCGTGCCCTATGCTGTAAATGAAAGCAGACAGTATGTCTATTTTACATTTTACTGGGGTATATAAACCCCTCCCATTTCTTGCCAAGTTCCCACTGATACTTTCCTGCTAATCATAGCTTACCCTCTTTTGCCTGAGTTATCTCAACATCTTTAGACATTAAAGCATTGCCCCCCCCCCTGCCCCATTTTTATGTTTCCATTTCCAGAAAGCACAAGCAAGCACAAAAAGAAAACTAAATCCTATATCAAGAGTAAATTTTACTCTTGTCAGAGTCAAGAAGGGCAGGAAGAAAGTCAAACTGATTTTTTCCTACCTGAAATTTACTAGACAGGGTAAACATGCTAGTCAAAACTTTCACTTGCCAACTGGTAGATTCTCCCCAAACTACACCTACATTCTCTTAATAGTTATGGATTTTCTGTTTTACTAATTAGCTTGCTACACAACTGTGTCGCTATTTGAAAAAAGAAATAGCAAGATACTATTTAGCCATTTGAATATTGTTATCTTCTAGAGCAAGGCATTTATTCTTGCCTTATTCTCTCTTGCCAGCTCCTCTGTTCCCTTCTACAGGTGTTCTGTTGCCCAGTTCCTGTCTGCCTACACTTGGAGCCCCCAACGCATGCCTTTAGGCAAAGGATTGAGGAGGAGACTCTCCAAGGCTGCTTGTAGCTGCAGCAAAGTAAAAAGCTGAAGAGGGGAATGTCACTGCTTCCTTCACATTACTCAGCGCAGTTGTCCAGAGAAGGTTGAGATCACAGCCTTATTCTCATCAACAGGATCTTGTACCAGAATTTTTATTTCAAAGCTGTTCATATGCTATCAAAGCCTCTAATTCTGACTTACCCCCAACTACTTTTAATCCTTAAAAAGATGTAACATCAGTTATGTCACCCAGTTCCAATTTTCCTCAGTCTCAAACATTTGCTCTTTGAGGCAATGTACTTCCTTTGAAAGAGCCTTCAACAAAGCAATGTCTCATTATCTGATATTATTTTGGTTTTTTTCAAGCTGAGGTCTAGCTTTTGACCATTTACAGCTTACATACTTATCAAAATAATTATGAGGCGAGGAGCCAGCAGTACAGTATTTCAATATTGTGACCCAGTGATTTACTTATAATGCTGTGAAAAGAATGTCAATGACCCCTGAACATTACCAGAATGAAGGAAAGTTTGAATGTAACAGAATGTATTATATTACATGTAATCTGCAAATTTTGTGTTAATATGCTAAATGGGGGGGGGAGAAAGCAATCCCCATTAGGCAGATCAACATAAACACACAATTCAGATACCATTAGCACTAAATGGAAAAAATAGTTACAATACACCTTAAGACAAACTATGCTTTTTCTTAGGATTTATTCATTTCAAGGCTTGAAGCAACCAATTCTTTAGATGATTTTTTTTTTAATGCCAAGGAAGTTGTTATAATGTTACATATTAAATGTGAAAAAAGCAGATAATTCAGGTAAAAACTGGAGTGAAAGTATAGGGGACAACAATACTAAAAATACGTCCACACTTACAATAACATTTCACTTCTTAGTAACACCAAGTCCTTAAAATCATATCATTTAGTAGCATTCCTTCAGGAAAGTGAAAGAATATAATTTATAGTATAAGAAGTCTTTCCTAACAGTTTCTGTGACATTACAGCGTAGAACACATGTCCACCAAAGAAACTAGGTCATAACTAAATATCCAACACCTGCATTTGAAGAAAGTCTGAGCAGACAGTTGCTTTATTAATTTTCTCATACCACTCTTCTGTGCAAGTAGCTGTCACTGTTAAGAAATAAGTCTTGGTTTTCCCAGTGCAGTAAGGTATCCAGTTTAATATTTTTGTGTAGAAAATATTAGCACAAAGACAATGAACTGAGCTTCTTTCATTCCTTTTCCTTGTGGTATTCAGAGTAAATAAACTAGGTTATCACTATCCCTAATTACATCAGCTTATGTACTTTAGATGTACAAACAATACATTAATCTTTTCATCTTGTCTGAAGTCTGTTCTCCTCCTCTGGTTTTTCAAAAGAACAGGAGATGGTATACTTCCAAAATAGCCACTTTATAAGCTAATTATCTCTCCTATAAGCGGATTTCAAACTATTCCCATTAAAGAAACAAAAACAAAAAAACCCCACACCCATTCAGTAAATTCAGACTGAAAGTTCACAACCAAACTGTTGAAAATTTGTGTCAGGGAAAAGAAACATGACCAACTACTCATTAATGCAAGCAAAGCAGTTTAACTTTGACCACTATGTTCGTCTAAAAAAACTACCCTGTAGCAGCAGCTGGCTACTTTCTTACAATTTAAAAGGACCAGCTGCAGTAGGAGCAGCAGCACACTGAAAAATATCTGTCGGAATGCCGATGCTTACAAATAAATCACAGTCTATCTGCAAACAGCCATTGCTAAAACAAGTTATCCTGCCCTGTGGAAAGCAGAACTTGTGGGCTGATCTCCCACAGATTTCAGTGAACAGCAATAACCTCAGCACCTCGCTGCTGCTGCCCCTTACAAGCTCTCCTTTATTCTTCCACTCCCAAAACACCCATTCCCCACATGACAGTATTTTATCTTCCCTATGTCTCTTAATTGCCAAATTAGCAAGAGGTATCACATGCCAGGGTTTGTTCCAAGGTTCCGGTATACCATCCGGTCAGTCAAAACCATGGCTCACTGGTGAGCTGGCAGGCCAGAACAGAACAGGCAACTGTTGGGTTATCTTTCTTCTTACTCAGCATCAATTTTCTCCCGATTTGTGCCAATTTAGTATTTTGGGGACTTTTGCCCATAGAGTATAACTAAAAGCAGCCTGCAAACTGGGGGAGGGGGGCATAGGGAAAGAGCAATAGAGGGCTGAAAAGTGAACAGAGCAGGAGATCAAACTATCTCAAAGGGCAACTCTTCCTCTCCTGCCAAAGTGATTTTTGTTGCCTGGCTGGGGCAAGTATTCACCTGAAAACACTATTAGCTTTTACAACAAGGACTGTCACAGGACACGATGTTACCATATTTGATATATGACAAGAAAACAGACAACCCACAGGCAGAGAACAGAACCCCAGCCAGTGCTGCTGTGGCCAGGGAAACACCCCTGCCATCACTTGAAGACTGGACATGTGATCCATAAAGATGCAGCCAAAGCAAGTGCCTTCAAGTTTTTCAAAACGTCCTTCAGCCTTTTTGGGTATTAAAGTTTTGTCTTTACTTTCCTTTCTCCTGAAAGAACCACGTAAAAAAAAATAAATGTTTATTTATAACTCTATTAAGTGTTCTTTTTGAAGCTGAACAGAAAAAGTATTTCTTCCATAACCTTTTATTTACAGTAGATACAAAGATTTTCAGACATATACACAGTTTTAAGATAGAAGTCTCTTAAAACTTCCCATCTATATACAGTTGATTTCATAAGCTTAGAGGCTTTTCAGTAATGTTTCTCCTTAAGCATTCAAGCTATGAATAAGTATTATTTTTTTCTCTATTTCTGAAACAAATCCCTTCTGGAAAAGAAAGATAATTCTTCAACAACTGTTTGCATAAGACTGGCTGAACTTTCTCCTTCTTGTGTCTGAAAGTCACGGCTCAACCCATGACAAGTTTCATGATGCCAAAGCAGTAGCAGTTCCAGCCGCCACCAAAGAGCCAAACTAATCCCCTTTCCTCCAAATCGCAAGACTCAGATTTGGAAATATTTAAACTGTGTTTGTCACTTGGGCCACTGTGTTCACTTCCTCTTCAATATGCCTGGCCAGAAATAGATTTCAATTTGTTTCAAAGATGCCAGTCATCACTTTTTTCTTAAAGAAGTCTTGTTTGTTTCTCCTGACATATCCTAGTTTAGCTTTTATGTAATGGTTTCATACATTGTTAAAACACAAAGGAACTCATTAAGTTATTCAAAATATATTGAAATATCTCTATTAAATTAAATTATGTCAAGAATTTGCATGCAAATGAAAATACAAGACCTCACACCTTTTCTGAATACTCTCCAAGCACCACTACACTAAAATGAACGTTCTCAGTCAGCTGACTTTGAGATAATTTTATTTTAATTCTGAAATACTTGAGTTACACTAAAAAAAGTGATGATTTGCTGAAAAAGGTTGCGCTTCACTTTCAGACAGCCAGGTCTCTAAGACATGTCAAACTAGATAACAAAAAACCCAAACTACTAGCAATTTCTATTATTTTCACTTCTTTCAGATATATTTCTCCACTCCCATTCTTGATTCATTACCACATCCTTCTGAACAAGAATTAAAGATGCACACAACTACTCATTACACACTCAAACAAAAGCAAAAAATAGCGAAACCACAAGTTATGGAAAACTTAAGCTACAACAGTAATTGATAAGAGCTGTTTTAAACGAACAATTAGCCAGCATTTTACAAGTGACAGATACAGAAGCAAACACAGTCCCTTAGAATAACAATAAATTGTTCTTGTTTCTGCTCCATAGAAATAGACTCATCCCTGCAGATGGAAGTGGTAGTGAATCATAAGTTCATTAGCCGCCACAACAAAAGATGGTTTCATTTTAAGAAAGTTGGTATCAAATGTTTTTACAGCATCAGAGTTGAAAATTCAGCTATGAGGATGCCAAGGTCAAACATTTCATTTCAAAATCAGTGCCTGACTTGCATGCTATTTAAGTCTGGGCTATTCTGCATAGAAGTGACAATAAAGAAAGCCTGCTCATTTTAAAAACCATCCCATTGTGGATTCTTTGTTCAAAAATGCTAGTGACCGCAACTAGTGGATTAGTGCAAACTAGTGACCGCAACTCAGTGCTATTCAACTCTACTGCAAATAACATGAGGTATGCTACAAAAAATAAAAGGCATTGTTTTCCTGGCAGAAGCCGAAATGTTTTATGAAGTTCTCAATAGAGGAAAACATGGTTGAAAAGAGTCCTTAGATGTCTTTCAAATATACATAACACTCATAAAATATAAAGAAACCACTGTTTCAGCTCTAAGAAGTTCTTACTGTGTTTGCGAAAGTACAATTTTGAGGAAAAAAAGCAATACTCATGATAGTCTAAAGCTGCATAAAAAAGCTTTGATATAATCCAGAGCAAGAAAATTACATATTATTGTACTTCTGTGAATCAGATCACAGCTGAGATTGGGACAATTGGTTTCTTGCACACAGCAGATTTCAAGCATTAACTGGTTGCAGAAGAGTGATTAGTTTTCCTGGACATGGAAAGACAAAATAAAAGATGTGATTTGACAACTCTGCAAAATCCAAAAGGAACTAAAAGAAAGAAACATGAGGAAGGAAGAAAGGCAGGAAAGAAAATACGTAACTTCCAGAAACAGAGGGCTTGGTTTTCTGGTTTTTATAGGGTTTCTTTTTTAAAGATTTAACAAATTCAATATACAAGATTACTTGGGGATTTTTGAGCATTGGTTAGCTTACTTTTTTATAATTAACTACTGAAGATATAAGTTTTTTATGATTTAGAACTGCAGTGCCAAATTAGATATATAGCCTGATAGCATATTTTGATAGAGAAAAAAGTTTTGTGCTGGGTATGCATACACATTTTATAGCATGTTGCTATAAAACGTTTTAACCAGTTCTGGTTACTCACTAGACTCCTAGGATTATTCGTTTTTTCAAACACTCTTTTTCATTTGATGACATGACACCATAGCAGAATAATGTGAATAATATCATGAAATAGTACTTGAATTTATAATACCAAAAAAAAAAGTCTTTGACTTTTAATGACTGTACCATATGCCTTTTGAATATATAAGTTGAATTCTTTTTCAGATGCTTTTGTCAGAGTAACTCTGATTCTGTTGTACTGCATTTCAGCATCTTTCTTCCAACTACACTTCTACAAGAGTTGATTGATTGTTTCATATTTTCTGCAGGAGTCTGTTAGTGTTACTGGACAGCCACAGTACCAAATTTTTCCTCATTCTTTAACAATCTGTACAACAAAGTAGTATTTGAACTACAAACATACAAATTATTTTAGACTTGATAAAATATTAATGCAGCTCCCAGCAATTTAATTAATCTATTCACAGCTGAACATCGAATACATATTTTAGAGCATGTAAAACCTATAACGAACACTATTTTTTTTTAAAGGTATACTACCAATACTTTTTAAGCTCTCAGCCCACTGGAGTTGTTTTGAAAGCAAGTTTATCAGCCATTTACTTCTGAAACTGTACAGCTGAAGCAGTTCTTAAGGGTGGTGTTGAGCTATACACTTTGAAAATACTTAAGTCCAATGTTCATGAAACCTGTGATGCCATAAATCAAAACCAATTTGAACCTGAAAAAAAACCCAAACCATTTTTTATGAGTATGCCATCTAACATAGCACTAGCTGCCCTGTTTTGTTCTGCTTTAGCAGGGAACTTGAGCTTTTACAAAGAATAAAGAATTCCTGTGCATCCTTCCTGTCACATTATTCTCCCTATTCACTTCAGTGCCCAAATAAACCACAGCAGAAGTTGAAGAAAAGGGACCACTGAGCAGCTTGGAGTTGTTTTCCCACAGCTATCTTACACCACATTTCCAAAACATTACCAGGCTGTTCTTTAAATAGGCCAGACACTTAGATTAAAGCAAAGTCTCAAGCAAATGCAAGTTTAACTTACTGGACTTTCCTATCCTATCTGTAACCCTTTTTATACATGAACAGCATTGGAGCAAGGAATAAGTCATGATATGAATCTAAAGGCCTTTCAAAGTGTGTGAGAAGGTACAAAGAGTGTCTAATTTTTA
Source organism: Ibycter americanus (assembly GCA_035590275.1). Classification (NCBI taxonomy): domain Eukaryota; kingdom Metazoa; phylum Chordata; class Aves; order Falconiformes; family Falconidae; genus Ibycter; species Ibycter americanus. The sequence goes on along the minus strand of JAVJGI010000040.1, from coordinate 76,045,131 downwards.
CACTGCATTAAGGCTCCTGAATGTGGTACTGTGCTTTCCTACCCTGTAAAGTTACTGAACAACTTTGTATTTTTCATGCTGTTGCTGAGACTTTCAGTTCAGGAAAATAAACCACAAAATCAAGTATTTAGAAGTGTCAGACTGAAAAGGGACTTCATTTGTAATCTCTCTTTGCAGGCAGAGGGCCTTAAGGGGTGAATTTCATTTTTTTGAAATATATATTTCCAATAAACATATTTAAACTGCCGTACCTCTGCTGCATTTCAGGAAGCTTAATATTTATAATATGATGTGTACATGTCCACACTACCTCCACAATTTGAAAAGTGAAAACTAAATAGGTTTATTAAACTATTACTACTTTAAGTATCCATATTTCTTAAACTTCTGATCAGTGACCCCTGAAGAAAAAATTGCAAGAGTATATTGGAAAAGGGGTGAGCAAAGTCACACGCTTCCTGCAGGAGTGGGGTGATTTTGACTATTCAAAGTATACCTGTTATTCCAAGTATCTCTTTTGAACAGGACTGCTCTGGTATGCTCTCTTCAACCATTTTTCAAAAATAAAGACAGCAGACATTCATTTCATTCACATGATACTACAGGCAGTAGAGCTTAAAACCACAAAGCGGACTTAAAAAAAAAGTTCTGTGCAAATGCATCCTTATGCTCTTCACAACAGTCACTAACCCACAAACTGGACATTTAAAGTAGTATTGCAATCAGCAGAAATTGAAGTAATTTCTTACAGAAGTACTGTCTGGAAACAATAGTCAAAGTTGAGGTTTGCATGTAGAATTCGATTCAGCTTCTGTGTTTGAAAAGTATATCAATTCCAATTACCCTGAGTACACAATGAACTGAAAATTAAATAAATCCATTAGTTTAATTTTAACTTAAATGAGTCCTTAAAGATACTTTAAAAATGCCCCATCAGTGAATGTTCTCTCTTCAATGTATTTAATGCAGAAACATCATGAACAGGATACACACATAAGAGCCCAGCTTGTTCTTAATGCTAAATTATTCATAATGGCAATCAAACTGATGAATGTCAGAGTGAAAGCACTGTTCTGACCAGTCATATTTTCTCACCTACCACTAATATGTACTCGGACGATCTGAAGATTCAGAAGTCTATTGTACCTGTGGGTGGGGTTTTTCGGGGTGGGTTTTTTCCTTTTTTTTGGGGGGGGTGGGGCGTGGGGGTTTAAAAGCATCACCTAGCAAAGTTAAGAACTGGCCACATGAAATCACATCTGCTTGTCACCCACTTTTGGATGGGGTGAGAGACAGCTTTATGTTTGGTCTTAGTCCTTGCCCATCCTGGCCACTTTCGTTAAACTAATTTTAGAACCCTGTTGTGGAGACATTTAAGACCAGTACTAGATACCTCTTCCTCTTTACAGAGGTCCATGGTCATTTGATCCGTTTTTCATTCAGCTTCTTCATTCAGACATGCAATGAACACTTCCAAATATATGTATCTCTCCACACTGACAACTGACCTTCACCAATATTCCCATCCCCTGGTTTGTTTCTCACAGTGCCCTCCAAAAAAACATTGGTTTCCCTCTCCCTGGAATAATTCCCGATATTATCACTTCCCTTTCAATCTTCAGTGTAATTCTGGTTATCATTCACAATTTGCACTAAAGCATTGCTAGCATACAGACTGCAGGCTTAAATGGCATGGAAAAAGAGAAGATAGTGACCACCTGTGGCTACAGAAAATTCAACAGATTTGGATTCAAGTTCTTCAGGCTCTGTTGACCTTCACCATGTTGTGGCTGTAAAATAAGTCTTGTATTCCTTGTCTCCTGTAGAACTACTTAATGTGAGATATTTAACTGTGATATTATCGTAATTCCTGTGGCTGATGTAAAGCACCAGCCGAAGCTCTGGAGTCTACTGATGCACTGTAAAAAAAAGTCAAAGAAAATTACATACCCTCTCACATGCCTTTAACAAGTTTTCACAGGCAACTTGGATGTTGAATGACAGGCTGATTCAAATGTTCCACATAACTGGGATTACAGATTTTGTCACATGACTTCACTTACACATCAGGAATTCTCTTACATGAAGAAATATTGGAACTGAACATGAAAATAGTACTGCACCCCAGTACAAAACAGTATTTGTACAAAAAATGCGAAGAGTTTATCTACAGTAAGAAATCCCACCAAAACACAATTCCTAGAGATTCTACCACTTGCACAGCTTAACCAATATTAGCACTAGTGAAACTAAAGTAGTCTTTCCAAAACATTTACAGTATTACACTAGCTTGCAATTTACAAGACAAAGTTTTAAAAAGCAAGACAAGTGTTATGGAACAGAGGAGCAGTTCACACGTTCTGCCTCCAAAGGATGCTAATGCTCTTTCAGCCAGACAGCAGAACACTGAACTGGCTTATCTTTTGGCTAAGTTTTCTAAGAGAGTAAAGTTTCTGAAAGTTGATACCAGCATGGCACAAGGAGAAAAAAAAAAATGTATGAAAACACTTCCCTCCTTGACTAGGAATTAATTTCGCAGCAGCTGTACATCAGTTTGTCCCACAGTCTGAACTTCCACAGCAGCAAACTGCTGCTGCTTTATACTGTTCTTCACTAGCAGTAACTTCTCACAGGAGAACGCACACAAATGTCTTAGGTACAATCAGATTATGTAGAATAGCAGTCTACAACACAAATAGTGCTCAGTATCCCTACCTGTATATCAGTCTTAAGTGCTAGAAAAGATCTGAAAATAAAGGAAAAAATACACCAGCTGAAACTATCAATGAAAGCTGCAGTGGTCATTAAACACTGATTCCAGTGAAAAGGCACCATTGCAAAGCTCTGACTATTGAGGATAACTTTTTAATTTCACAGAAAAATGAAGCTGGCCACTCCAATACCAAAACCAAATACCTCAGCAAAAAAAGAATGAAGTTCTGAAGCTATTTCACAATCAAGTTCCATACCACAGTTACCTACCATTTAAAGGCAGAAGACGGTAAGGGGCGGGGGGGAGAAGTGGGTTATTTTAATGACTGAAAATCAAGCCCTGAATCACAGAGGCATGGGTAGTAAGTGCTATCAAGAGACAATCTAGGGAGACCACCTTATCAAGGGTACCTTTTCTTAAGTGACCAAGTCTCCAAGCATATTTGCTTTCAGTGACAACCGAGGCTATCAGCTAAACACACCTTTATGTTAACTGTTCAGTTCCATTGGCCCTTCAAACAAAGACACAAGGAATCAAAGGAGGGCCAAGGATAACCTTCATCCTTTATTAGATGCAGAGGGGAACACTGCCACAAAGGATGAGGAAAAGGCTAAGGTACTTACAGCTTTCTTTGCCTCAGTCTTTAATAGCAAGACCAGCTTCCCTCTGGGTACTGTGATCCCTGAGCTGGAAGACAGGGATGAGGAGCAGAATGAAGCCCCCACAGTCCAGGAGGAAATGGTCAGTGACCTGCTGCTCCACTTAGACACGCACAGGTCTATGGGGCCAGATGGGATCCACCTGAGGGTACTGAGGGAGCTCGCAGGAGAGCTCGCCAAGCCACCCT
>JAVJGI010000040.1:76012052-76034996 GCA_035590275.1 Ibycter americanus | reverse complement strand
AGGCCCCGCCGCGGGGTGGCCGCAGCCTGGCGCTCGCCGCGGGCCCGTTGCAGCGTCGCAGTGTGACACGCGTGCCCGCTGACAACGCCTGCGTGCGGAGGTTGTGTTACACAGCCAGGAAATTACTTCCAGAACCCCCTCAAGACGTGTTTTGACACTTGAATTCTGGGAAGTGTCCTTCCCTGCTCTCAAAATCAGCTTTTTAAAGTTTACAGATCAAAGTTTGCGTGCCCTCTTCAAAAGGTCCAGCTAGCAAAGTTTCAGGGAAGAAAACAGCTGCCTTGACAAGTGAACCTTGAGTCTCCGGAATGATGTATAGTTTTAAAGAGGTGTTTGTTATCAGAACCCAAACCCCGTGCTGTGCTCATTATAAACATATTTAACGAGTTCCTTGGCAGAAACCCTATATGCTAAATAGAATTTAAATAGGGAAAGGAAAAAAAAAAAATAAAGGCAGTGTGCAGACAAAGTTAGGTGAGTGCCGAACGCTGCCATATCGACGCTTTTTTTTTTTTTTTTTTTTTGCTGCTGCTTCCATTTATTTCTCTTTTTAAAGATATTTCTGTTCAGATGCTGACTGGTTCTAGTCCTTTACCCACCACACACTTGCAGCTGCCACTAGCCCTATGGTATTTTTATTTTGTCTAACCCTAAGATTCATTTTTTTCAGTCTTTTTGCCACACACACAGGTGCTGCTTGCTCTTGCCTCCCCCAGAAGTAACTTGGGCCTTTTTTCTCAAGGCACTTAGGTTTCCCAGCCATTCATTTTGGATATTTTTTCTTCAGACAAAACCAGCAAGTTCAGAATCCTTGTGTGCCTCCACAGACCTGTTGAGGATGAGTACTTAGTTTGCTAGGTAGAAAGCGTACAGAATCCTTCTTCTCCATGTATTTTGATGCATGCATATTTTGATAGCTGTATACTTGCCTACTTTTGCAAGTGCTAAAGAAGACATTTCAGCCCCAGCACCTCTAAGCAGGATAGGGCAGGCAGCAGCACGGTGGTTGCACTTGGACTCCATCTGCCTGTTCCTCCCTCACTGGGGAGAGTCAAAAGTGGATGACGGATTCCTGAGGAGAGGAGACATCTAGCCAGGGTAAGCTGAGGATTAGACTAAAAGTGGCTTTGACTAACGTTGACTGAAATAGTTTTAATAAAAAACATTTTGAAAAATGCTTAAAATTGTAGTCAGGTGACAGAGTAAACATACATGTAAAAATACCAAGGTAGCCAATGCATAAACAGTAGGACAAGGAGGCATTCTTCACCCAGCGCAGGACTCGCACATATGTTCACCTTCAATGAGCTGAATGGGATTCCTTGTGTGCTTAAACAACTTAAGTGTTTGAGCTTTGCTGTATTGCTCAGCTGATACATTCGTCAGGGACTGTGTACTACAACAGGCAGCTTCCCTGTGAGAGGTAACACACGCCAGTGCAAGAACTAAAGAGCTGCCTTCATTTAGCATTTATAGGCTGGGGATTGACTACCTGTGTATTTATACGCAGGCAGGAAATACAAGAAGTATCTGGCTTTCCTATGCCAAAAATGTGTGTTTTCAATTTATGCTGAAAAGTTTTAGCAAGAATGATCTATTGTATGCAAGCAGTTTACTGTGTGCAAGCAGCTTAACACTTGTTCTGTTATGATTGATGATGCTGTAGGATGTATCCCAAAGCCCCATGGTGGAGTGTTTTTATGACACCTCAATTATCTATTCCATTGCATTGCAACCAAGACCAGGAAACTCACTTAGCAAAAATGTTATCAATTTCATGAAAAGAAGTCAGGCTGAGACATCTAGATAGAGCCAAAGACACTTTAAGAAGTGATATGAATTCACTAAACCATGTAGATAAAAAGATGTAATTTTGGAGTAAGTGTACATTCAAAAACGTAGCCTGTAATTTAAGGACTAAGTTTACGGCACTTGTATTAAGAGAAGTATACTGAGATTCAGGTTTATGGATTGTGGAGCACTACTAAGTCAAGTTTGTAAAATTATTATTGGAGGGATATTTTAAAATATGTACATCCCCAAGTCATGAGAACAAATAAATAGATTTTTTAAATCTTTGTGATGGTTTGTAATTATAGTCAATGCTATCCTTCTGATTTCACAAGACTCTCAAATTGCTCTAACATACATACTGCAGAATGCCTGGAGGAGAGAAGGGGGGCGGTGCAGGGGAGAAGGATTTCTCAGATTTCTCTTGCTTTGATTACACGTTTGTCCAAGCTGTGCTACTCCTCCGATGTGCCCAGGACCCCACAAAATACCAGGTCTGGGGAAAACAGCTAGTACACCGCAGAGGGGACCCCCCCTGCGTAATTTGTACTGTAGCAGGTACTAACTGGCGCAGTTTCCTGCATAGGTCTCCATCCTACATGTGCCACCCTCCTACAGCTGCAGAGAGGTGAACTGACCAGGACAAATGCCAAGGCTGCCAGGCTCAGGGCAGATGAGGAACTGAAGTTCAAGCTACCTGCAAGGTAAACAGAGGCACTAGGTGACAGATCCCAGGGTATGTGCAACTGTAATTCACGTCAGCAGCATGGCTTAGTGTCATGAGGACAACAGCCAGGAGCAGCCTTGCCAAGGAATCCTCACAAAACTGGGATTAAAATGTTCCCCAGCTGAAGCAGGTCACTGTGTCAGAGTTTGGCAGTTCACTGCATTGGAATCTGAAGCAGCATCCCATTTGGAAGGAATACAAACAAGCAATATCTTAGTAGAGGTCATTTTGCACTCATGCAGTATTTAAATGGCATTTTTAAAAGAAAACCTTAGAAATAAAAAGTATACTTACATGCCAGATACAATCCACTTTGTAAAAAGAAAGAAATGTATGAACACTGTCTTCACATCAACTTCGGGGAAGCGTTTGTCCCACCAGAGCTAATTGCCAATGAAAAAATTGGCATTTATTGTCAGGTTGTTACAAAGGGCATCATAAAGTAACTTTATTGTAGCAAATGTTAAACTGTATTTGCATTATTTCCATCGCATTGTCTTTGTTTTACAAGCTGTCTGCAATAGCTGTTCTTGGAAGGTCTCCAACTAAATATTCTCTTTGGGGCTACTAACTGCAAATAAGATTAAAGCTTAATATGTCTGGTAATCAGTTTTCTTTTAATGAGTGCAATTTGATTTCTTATGGTCAGCTGGGATCCCATGTATCCTCATCTCTTCTGTTTTTCAGCTTGCTGCTTTCAATAACCCAAAAAGGCCATTTGCCAACAGATGTCCTTTCACCACTTTTCCTGAATTGGAGTGTCATCTGAGAGGTAGTCATAGATGGCTTCTACTCCAGAATCCAAGACTTCAGTCTGTTAAATGAGATGACTTTTTTTCCTCCAGCCTGGGCAAGAACAAAGCACTTTATGTCCTCCATTTGTTCTGCCGACATGCAATGAATGAAGATGGGTAAAGCTCATTTGCTCAAGCCAAGCAAACAGGAGCAGATAATATCTGTGCTCCTCACCTATACCACTGCTTTGCTCCACGACAGCCTCAGCTGTACTGGGTGAATTTTTCTTCATAACAATAAAAATCCCCTTCGGGGCAAGCGGCAAGCAAGAAAGGGAGAGCACCATGAAAACTTCATGAACCTAATCGCAACCCTGAGCTGATCTGAGATCACCTCACGTGTAAGGGTGGGAGGAGGGAACAGCTGGGATCTGTGCTGGTACCCCAGAGGGGAGGGTAGAGCACCTTCTCAACTCTCAGGGTACAAGTGTCCCAGCACTCTCATGCCATGGATGCTCCCTGAGCCCATGAGTGCCCAGCTCTTGTCTGCTTTGCTCCTTTGCTGGGGAAGAGTAAGAGGAAGAACAGGTCTCCTTCACCCCATTCCTTCCCTGTATTGGGCTGCAACTGGGACGCTGTCCTGTATCCAAGGAGAAAGTTAAGAACAGAAAACCAGTGACACTGGACCGGCAAAACTGGACTAGGTAAGCCTAACCCTACAGATATCATGTGAGTTTGACAACCTAATAATTATTGAATCATTTGGTACCATGTGCAAGCTGAATAGCAGCTGCGCGGTGCTACTGCCATCTATGCTGCAATATTGTACCACAGAAGGGTCAGAAGTTGCAGGAGACCGTGAATCATGAAGGAAAGCATTTGGTAAAAGAGAATGCTGTTGGCAACTCCTGTGACGTCTTTTTTTCAATATTCCTAAAAATTCATCTTGACTGATACTACACTTTTTCTGTTGGGCCTACTTGGAGCAAACCGCTGGAGGCTAACATTTTCAGAGAGTTAGTTCCTCATCAGGAGCTAGTTTCTCAAATCCGAGCCCTTAATTTTTCACTTCTGTTAACTCTCCTATGGAAAACAAGCTTCAGGACAACATCAGAGCGTATCGGTATATTCATCAGTTTGGTTGTCAGAGGTCCAAGATGATTTAAACCAAGTTTGCCAAGGAAGGAGGTTGCTTCTAGATATAAACATTGCAAAGAATGTAAACACCAGTCTTCAAAATGTTAAAATGTTTTGGCAGGTATGAAAGTGCTTCCATTTCCATCTGCATTAAACCTGGAGCATATTCATCATTCTTACACAGCCTGTTGTTATTTCATATGTTGCAATGTCTTTGGATACTTATTTCTAAGTTCTGTTACAGGAAAAAAGAAGAGCGCCGTGTTTCTAGGATATTTCTGTTACAGCAATGACATGTTTCAATATATTTCAAAACACTGAATCCACAACTACAAAATGTGGATGTTTAAACCACGAAAGAAAAATAACTATTACACTTCATTCAAATATACGTGTGACCGAAAGGACTGACAATTTATCACAAACAGCTCTAGCCTTAACAAAGTGAAAGTGACTGGTCCTATTGTGGAAGAAATATGAATGAGCTTTCTCCCAAGAAAAATAGAAGCGGCTGAAGGCAACATAAAGGTATAGTAAACCTCTAAAAGATGAAGTCTCTATTTTATTTTTACCAGAGTAGCTTTATGTTATGCATAAACAAAGACAAGATATAATTTTATGTAGCCATTTGAAAGTTCATAAGCCTGGTTAAAGCAACTTTTCTCAAGCAGTCTTAAAAACAATAGTAAAACTAGCAACTAATATGTTTGCCTGATATACTGTTGCGTCTACACAATAGTAAGGTCTGTCTAACACCATCCGTTCTCCCTGCAGATGGGATCCCAGTGTTCCTATTTCAGCAGGATGTTTTTGTCATTGACTTAAAAACAATAAGTGATTAAAGCGAGAGCAGATACTGAATGTTTTCATATAAAAGCCTGTCACAGATTACTCACCCAAATGCTTCTATCTATCTTTCACTATTTACCATCGCTGTTAACACAGTGGGTCAGCAACATAATTTTTTGCCAAATGCGAAGCAAGGCAATCTTGTAGGGGATGCCTGAGGCTGCTTGGAAACCACTTGCTTGAAGGAGGAAGTACATTCTGAAAAGAGACTGTAGAAGTGGCACCCGAGGGCTTCAACTTTGTACCCTGGTGGCTTCTTCAATAAATAGGCTCTGTTTATCATATACAGAAGAGCAAAGAAGAGGAAACTGGCTTCCCGCAGACAGGTCTGCAAAACGAAGGTACCGTCTGCTCCACACATCATAGATTAACCACAATAAAAAGGCTGAATTCATCAGTGTAGAGAAACACTGCATCCTTAAATTATGCCTTTGGTGACAACTGAATAGTCCATTTGCCTTCAGCAGGTTTCTAGCGGAGCCAACGATTGGAACTTAATAAACAGTTATGTTAGAAAAGCACTATTTGCTATATATATGGCTTGTGAAGCACAAGCAGCAAAAGCAAGCAGGAACATTTCAGTTACAAGTGGCAGGTAAAGGAAGTGGACTGATGTGATAAAAATACACTACTTACCACTCACTTTTCAGGTAGAGCAAGCCCTTAATAAGTATTGGGCAAGTTTTCCCATTAGTCTGGTGCTCCTACATTATGTGCATTGATTAGCATTCCCACATGTTTTTTCCAGCCAAAAGACTCCACCCATAATCTAGATTCCAGTTTTATTGCCCAATTAATGTTTTAAAATGGTCAACACCCACTGCAATTCAATGATTTAATTACATTTACCATTTACCTAAATGACATTGCAAATGAGCTATGCCTCCACAAAGGGACAGTTTGGGTTAGACCAAAGGTCTGTCTAGCTTCATGTCCTCTCTCTGACACCCCCTGAAGTGAGTATCCCAGAAAAGATTGCAAGGGCCACTACAAACCCACGGTGGCACCTCCCCAACCTCCAGCTGAAATTGGGTTTAGTTTCTGTTTTCAATAAAAAGGTGATTTGCAGTTCACTTATTTTCTACAACTTGCAGAAGTCTGCAGAGGCAATAATCCTGAAGATCACCCTCATCTGGGTCTCCACTTAAGTATGTGCTTAATTGAAATGTACTGGCAATACTTAATTGCTGCAGGTGAGCTTGGTAGACACAAGAGCTGCTAGCAAAAGCAAAAGGCAAGTATCATCTCTATGTCTTAATTCAGTTTCTCCCTTCTGATCTTGCCCAGACCATAGGGATACTTTCCCTAGGGTTTTGATTTTTGGAACCAGTGGGTGACATGTCGGGGGGGGTCAAATAATTTATCCAAAGTATAAAAAGGCTTTGCTTTAAAACCGAGGAATAATCTGTCAATCAGGACTTCTTTGCTAGCAATTGTCAAGTATTAGGAAATTGTCTAACATTCTTAAAGCTCCATTCTTATTCTTAAATCCTTCTACCCCACAATCTCAAAGTATATGCAAGTATAAAATATTTTACCTAGGATACATTTGAGTAATAAGGGCATTCTAACAAGTTTTCTTCTGCCTTGCTGTGTAGCAACGATTCTGGATATTAGTACATTCACTGCCTTCCTTCAGAGTTGCACGGATTTTAGAGCAGGTGGACAAAATCACTCTGTCTGGAGCTGGTTTAATGCTTACTGCAAAATTCCTGAATCCTGCACCAGAACCAAGCACATCATGGCTGAGCACGAGCCCAGTGTGGAGGGGTTAGAGGAAAAAAAAGATACCCAGCACCTCAGGGTCGTACTTGGCAGCTGCTGTTTCAGCCCTAGAGGTACAGCAGCTGCCACAGCCTAAGCAGCAGTGCTTGGAACAGACAAAATAAGGAAGATCTGCGTGAACTATTGATCTACTTCTCCTTCCCACCTTGTGGCTTGCCTGCATTTTTCAGCTCTTTATGCAGTGCAAATAGTTCTGCCTGGAGAGTAATCTTGTGGATCCAGGAGAAAGAGTGTTTTCATCCCTATTATGCAATACAGTCACAGACACCTCCCCTCCCTTTCCCCCAGCCCCACCCAAATATTATGCTCTTAAATTAAAAAGAAGCCGCATTATTTCTTGGATATATGCTCAGAAATTCTAGCACAGGTGGACAGCGCAGAAAGATTATTTCATCAAATGTAACAAGCACAGACACTGTGCAAGCAATGAGCTATATGCTTCGGAGATGAGAAGAAGATCGAGTATATAGTCTAGAACCAGCACAGCAGCATTAAAGTAAATTCAAGTACTTAATTTTATATGAATCTACTTTCATACCTTTATTTTCCTCCAGTCTTCTATAAAAAAAAAAAAAGAGAGAAAAAAATTTGACTGTCCAGAGTGCCATTTCTGAGATGGTATCCCATAATGCAAAAGGGAAAAGTCTACAAGATTTCCAGTGTAAGTGAGCAGCAGATGTGTCTCAGTAGAGCTCAGTAAGTAGGTATTTCCAGAGAGCTTAGATAAAGTGCTTAATAGAATGCCTGAAAACCACAAGTCCCAGTGGGATCTTGAAGCTCGCTGTAGAAAAGAGACAATGGAAGAAATCAAAGACAGTGCAAGAATGTGATGTTTCATTTTCAAACTGTTCCAAAGTCCAACAACCTTTATGTGAACCTGTCAGTCTGACAAAGTCAACAGCAAGATGCAGTGTGTGGCGGTGGGCATGGAAGGTAATATAGTACCTGCTCAGGGTTATAAACTGCATTCCACTTGCCCGGTACTAATTCTGGGGCTAATCACTTCCATCAGAGTCAAGAGTTAAGCACAATATCCTAATTTCCTAAATATTGTTTTAAAGTTGCTCTTTTGCATCTAAACAAAGTCTCGCTTTTTCTCTGCTCATCTGAATGTACACAAGATTTGAGTATTATTGAGTGTTTGGAACAACGGCACTCCAGTCACCACAAGTCTTAGGTGAGTAAACATGTTGTACATCCACCACATTTTTAACCTGAGGTTCTCACAGCTTTTGCTGATGCCACTGTCTTGGTCCCATTTTTGTTAGACAGCACACATCAAGGCCAGGGGACACCACACTGAATCCAAACTAAACTTCATGTGACCCTGTAATGCAAGCTAAGGTTACCCCTGCTTTTTGAGAGGCAAACTGGGGTCTTGCCCCAGGTTGCAAAGCAAGTCAATGACATAGTGCCGAAAGGATTCAGGGTCTTACCTCCCCTCCCACTTCTGTGCTTCATTATTAAGTCATGCTCCCATTTTATTACATGTGTCTTCCTTTTCACTACAGCATACCACTGTTCAGCACAGTTTTAACAGTAAAAGTTGCTTTTTGATTTGAAATGTCCTTCTTTGGATAAAGAGAATGCTTTGCATAAAAAGAAAGGTGTTTTCTTCGAAGATACACTCCTGTCTTGGAAAGTAAGTGTTAAATCTGTCTAGCTGAAAGACTATGGTCTGCATAGTTATTCTTTCAGGGTATGACTTCATCCATAGCACACGCACAGCCCAGAACACAGTAAATTATTCTCCCTGAAAATTCCTTTCATTACTCTCAGATTGTTAAACATCACCTAGTGGCAAATTGGTAACTGATGTCTGTTGTCTGAAATTGATTTGCAGGCTTATTTCTTTTGTTACACACTGGGGTCTCTTACCTTTTGTGTCTACAATGTAACTAAAGATGTAAATATTTTAGGATGCAGAGAATAAATTGTGGTAGCTGATTTGCTTTTTTCTAAACCTGTATTTATTTACTTTTCAAAAACAGCTTTTTGTATTGCAAACAATGCTCATACACGCAGTTACACATCCTCTGGTATTACCTCAGCTGCAAAATACAATTTTCTACCCAGCCTTTGACATGGGACTTCAGCCTTGTGTGCAGCCAACTTCTGCCCATAGCCACTCTGACTTTGCAAAGGAATGACCTTTTGAAATTAACACTGGTTTATTCATTCAGTATCACTACTCCAACTAGTTGAACAGTATCAGTATGATCTGAGGCCTCTGAAAGGGAAAGGTTTAATCAGAGACCCTCATTCAGTCTTTGGGAGTATTCTTCAGAAAGACAATATAGGCTTAAAATTGATTTCTTGCAGGACCTCTGAGCGGCTGCTGTGAAGAACAAGGAGATGGCATTGATATGAGTCTCATGAGGAGAGTCACTTTAGCCTGAAGAATGCTGGAGTTCCCAAAAGCTGAATGGTGATGAAGGCAATTACCTGAAAACATAGGCAATGTTTTGATGTTTCTGCTGTTGCCTTTTCTTCCTGGCTTTTGAGGTTGGTTTTCTGTTAGTTCCAGCAGCAAAGCCAGCATCTGCAGTTTGCTGTGCTCTACTCAGCTAAGCAAGTGGCAAGTATTACACTTTTGTTATGGTGGATCAGGCCCTTAATATGAACAGTACTGTCCGTAATGAATCAAATAACCTCCTGGGCATTTCTCTTGTATATGGCACAGTTATGTACTTCCATGTAAATAACTTCCATAGGCCCAAAGTGCTGCACTGCTTCTAACACCTGAACAGCGAACTTGGTCACATATTCAAACAGAGGAGGAAATGCCCCCCTTTCTAAATTTCTTCTAGCTATGCTGCAAATCAGCCACAGTTTATATTTCTATTAAATAGGCAGATTTTCCTTCCTTCATGTGTCCAATATATTTTTGTTTGATTGCTCACTTTGCTAAATCCCAAACAACAGGCCCTGATGTTCTGAATGGCACCTTTATTAGGATTATTGTTGTACAGGCACTTCCCAGGAAATCTGATTGAATTTTTCGATGAATACAGATACAGAGGTAAAGAAAAGAAATGTACAAACCTGATTATTTTTCCATTTGAAAACTAGTTTTCCTGCTGTTCTAGACAGATGGAGAGGAAAAAGATGGTACTTAATGAGGTGGGACATATTGTACTTCTTGACAGCACTGCTGAGCCAGAATACCGTTTTTTAACATGAAAACCAGTGCAGTAGATAATATGCCTTTCAAACACAGTTTTAAAGTGAAAACCAATACACAAATCAACTCATCTCACCTAATTTTCTCATAGCAATGATAGACTAGTTTGGTTTTATTGCCTACATTTGTATTTATTACTGCTCCCTCTTCACCCCATTTCCCACCCCTCTCTTTTTTCTCAAAAGAGAAAATAAACAGATGTTAGCAGAGTAAACCTCAAGATAAAAATACCTAAGAAACCATACATAATTTCCCATGAATTCATTCAAAGCATGCTGCTAAAGGAATATCATCATGCACTGTAAGCCTCATGCTGACCTCTGGTCAGTGTGGGACATTGTTTTGTACCACCATAATAGAAATGCTATTCTAACTAAATCAAAAAGCTTACAAAGTTTATAAACTTACAAAGTTTAGAAATTCTCTGCTGGCAAGGTTAAATTATCCTCTATTCTGAAACTAAACATTGAAACCATCTGGGAAGAAAAAAACCCAAAGTGTCAATTATCTAAAATGAGCTTGTGCTTTACATATAGCTTATTAATAAATACATAATCAGACCACATCAATTCTACTGAGCAAATCCAGCCTGCAGGAAGCTTATTTTAGGCATGTGATTTGGGAAGCATGCAGAGGAGAAGGCTCATCCAGAGCTGGAGCAGTCATTTGGAAGGATGTTGTTAACTCGAATGGATTTCAGAGGACCCTGATGCCTGACAGTTGGATACCTTTGGCTGTCAGCATCGGAGTCAACAAAAGCTGTGGTATTCTGCACTTAACTCCCAGGTACATAGAAGTCCAAGTTACCTTGACTATCAGCGTTCATCAGCAGGTTGGAGCGTTTACTATCCGAGGTCTATAATCTTTCCACTCCCAAAAATCCCAATGTCTGTAAGACTCTTTTCAATTAAGATCAAATCAGACAACCCCTGCAGCAGTGCTCAAAAATGTAGCTTTTGAAATTTCACAAACCCAACTCAGATTCTTCAAATGTAATTTTGGAGTAATTCTAATTTAATTGTTGCCTTTTGCCTCAGAGGTTTTTTTGTGCCTATGTGCTTGAATTAGCATTTTCAAGCCAAAACCAAAAAGCATTTTGCTGTAAGTAACAGTAGATGTTAATGTAAAAGCTAATGGAGATTGTGCTTACCACTGAATAAGGCACAAAGGAAAATAACAGCCCCAAAGAATTTACCATCTAAGGGCTCATTAAATTCAGTGGGACTACTTCCAAGATTAAATGAACACTTCTGGGCTAAGTATTTGTGAGATCAGTTTCATTTTGCAGGCATAAGATACAAAATTGCCCCTTGAGACTGGGAGAATAATTCTGCATAACAGGAGACGTACTCACTCTTACTATAATCTATAGCAAAACTTTAATGATAGTAGGAGAGCCCTCTGAATTGCTTTTTACATACACTCACTCATGTACACTTCTATATATGTGCACAGAAGTTTTATCTTTATATATATACATGTGTGTATGTGACTTTCAGTTACATTAATACTAAAACCTTTCTATATTCATGTATGTATAAAATCCAATCTATCACTGCTGCATAGTATATAATATGAGCATACATAAGCTTACAAAGCAAGGGGACGGTTAGAAGACAGGAAGTCTTTCATAAAGGCTGCAGCTGCATTCTCATAACACATTAGAGGTCCCAATTCCAATTTGAGAATCTCATAATCTTTTTGAGTATATGAAGTAACTCCTCTGCCTAAGGAAATTCTATCTCCGACTGTGGTCAATGGAGAGTTTTCCTCTGCTTCCAAGAGGAATCAGCCCAGGCCTCACTTCATCCAAACAGAAACAATTCAGAAAAGACTACAGTGTCCCTGCTGATGCAGGAGTTGGGTCTGGTAGTTACATATTTTAAAGCACTGGATAATTCAGAATCACCAAAAAAAGGAGAAAAAACAAACCCCACACCCAACGAAACCTATTTCTTATGTGGATTGTTTCAGATGTAGCGAAATTCCCTCTTTCCAACCTATGGTACAATTTTAAACAATCAGAGTTTTATGAAAGTGAGAAAGTAGATACTGACCACTGCTTTGGGATTAGCCAGGTTAACATTCTCACAAGATATAAGGAACTAAACCTAGAAATTAGAAAGGATTATGATCTGCAAGAAAACCCCTACATCTCACCATGCTCTTCAAACTAGTTTCTGGTATTAATATTGAGCTCCTACAAGGTTGGGTTTTTCGTTTGTTTTAACACTAAATTGGGATTTATGCAAACATTCCTGAAATAGGATGAACTTATTATATCTTTTTAGGTAGGAGATTGAAAACTGCCTACACGCCTACAAAATCATCATTGCTCCACCAGTTAAAATTACATTCCATATTGCTCTCATTTAATCAAAAGCCAATCTTCTCAAGTTATTAAAAAAGCCTGGCTTCTTAACATTAGTTAATATCAACATCAAACAAACAAACAAAAAAATTAATAGCTCATCCAAGGATTAAGGGAAGTGCAAAAAGGAAAAAATATTTTAATATAATTGGAGTAGACTCTCCAATAAATAAAAAGAAAATATTGGCAATTTTCAGTAAGCACTGGCAGAGCACACATTAAGAAAATCATGTACGATTTCATCATGGTAAAAGTAAGATAGCATCAATATTTTAGATTTTGTAACATCTGTTTACAGTCAAGATTTTTTTTCTGAAGTACTATAAATTGGCAATTGTTTATCTACAGTAAGGGACTCAATTACTGCTACCCCAGATTATGTAATAAGCATATTCAGTAACTGAGATAATTAAGCAATAAACATATACTTTGAGCTACAGCAAAGCCTTGCCAGCATTAATTCTGCCAAATCAGAAGACATGCACGCATTGCAATGTCATTTATTTGCACTTCATTTCTCAGTACTTTGTCCTTCACTGTTCGCTCTGTAATGCTAATGTACTATTGCTTTGAAAATAATTAAAATTATGGTCTGACCGCATGCAGCTTGAAGAAATTGGTGCACGACCTTCAACACTACACAGAAACACATACATGCCTGATGACAAGGTTATGCAGCACTAGAGAAACCGCTACATGCAAACTTACACACATTATAAATGTCAATACGCTAACCAAAATTTTGAAAGACAGATTCTGATTGCACAAAGATGTGTACACTACAGGCTTACATTACAGAAATACAATTTTTTAAAAAGTCTCCCTCAGAATCTCAATTTAACCATCATCGTTTGTCTCCAGCCTTTAAATCTGTCAGGAATATTCTTTATTTCCATTAATTTTTCATGCTTTTTTTTGTAGGCCCAACACCTAAGCTGCTAATGGTTGCCTTTGAAGGCCTAAACCTCCTTAAGTTTACTAAATCCGTAGGAGAGCAAAAATGCTTCACACCATCAAACTTGCATTATCTAACATCTCTTAGAACTTGCTAATTGGGAGAGACAGAACGTCACTGCAGATTAATGCACCTTCTTTCACTTTGAGCACCTGAGCTGAATCTAATCTGCACAAAAGTGACTAAAAATCAATCTAATCTGACAGTGGTGAAATTATTAGGTATAATTATATGCATACTCAGATCCTTAGCTGGAGAAGACAGATTCCTTGGAACCTTTCAAGAGGGGAATTTAAATTGTATTTGTAGGGTTTTTTAAAATCAAGATCATGCAGAAAACATTTGCTTTCAATCATAAAAGATGAAAGGTGATCAAGACAATATCTTCTGCTCATATCAGCCCTTCATATTTGCTACAGGAAACAACAAACCCCCATGCCAGAAGTGTGTTGGAGGAAGGAAGGAACTGGGGGAAGGGAAAAAACCTTGAGAAGTACTCAGCTGTGCCATTTTTAATTACCTGAAAACATGCATTACATTTTTTAATGAAGGGCTCCTCTCTGTTAAAGGGGTAGAGCACTTAGCTTACTCAGACAAGGAAATAATTAGCAACATTCCTTGTTTGCAAAGGGCTGTATATATCCACCTAATGCAAGTAAGTGAACTCAGCCCTTTTGCCAAACTCAGAGCAATGGACATGACCAGGAGAGCATAACCCTGACCTGAAGCTACTTTTTCCTCTCACTCAAGTTTGCTGAGCCATATTCAACTACAAATTAGGAAATAAAAAAGGCACTACAACAGGCTGACCCACCTATTTTTTGTCAATAATCTCAGCAATAACACAACACTAAACAATGCTAAAAAACCACAGTTTGTTTCAATGCTAATCATGCCTATTGAAAAGATTCAAATGGATTGCAAATTTTTTACTGTACAACATGACATACTCAACAGCACACATCAAAATCTTTCTTCAAGTGGTAAAACGCATCCATTTACAATTCCAGTATTTCAAAAATGAAGACACAGATTATGAAATCATTGTATTCTGAGCATTAAAAAGCACAGCAATTCTATGCATCAGAACTAGGAATGTAATACTGTGATTAACAAATTTGTATTTGGTGAGAATCGTTTCTCATGTAAAAGAGAATCACATTGTTTGCTACTACTGTCGTATTTTTATGCCCACAAGCACATGGGCAGTTGAAGTCCAGTTGATACAATCTATCTGGATTTGCAGAAGGCTTACAGAACTTAAGCACCTACCAAAAAATAATTAAAGTTCTTGCACAGATAGAGAACTTGTCAAAAAATAGAATATAATTGCCTAAAAGAGTTAGGGAAGTAGACTCCTGTCCTGGGACTCATGCTGCTCCTTGTATTTATAAGCAAGCTAGAAAAAGGGTGTAGCAAGGTGGCAAAAGCTGCTGATGCTAGTTCATTATTTAGCATAGCGAAAGTGAGGGCTCATAATGAAGAACTACATACAGACCTTCTGTGACTTACTAAACAGGCAATAAACCAGCACAGGAAATTCAATATAGATAAACATAAAAACGTACGCAGGAGAATAAAGCTGTCCAAATTTCAAATATGTGAGTCAACCAGGATTACTCAGGAAGAGAGACCTTCAGGTTAGGACAGACAGATTATGGAAACATAAGTTTGTGCTCAACAACAGACAAAAAAAGAAAATCACTTATTCGAAAAGGAATTGAGAATAAACCCGAGAACATCCCTTTGCTATCTGTAGAGTGCCTGCATCTTAAATACTGCATGCAGTTTGTTCCCTCCATCTGAAAGGATGTAGAGCTGAAAATGTTCCAAACAGGGCAACAAGGAGAATCCAAGCATCATCTTCCGTATAAAAAATAGCTAAATAAGCTAGAACTCTTGAGTCTGGAACCAAAAAAAGTTTAACACTGAATAAAGTAAAGGTCTATGAAGGTTTTAGTGGCAATGGAGAGGGTGGATCTTTAATGTCTCTCCAAAAAACAAGTGCCAAAAAGGATGAAATGAAGATAGAAGGGAGTCAGGTTCAAAATGAAGAGAAAGAGGTGGGTCTTCACACATGTGATTCAGCTGCAAAACTTCTGGTTGTGGGATACCATGAACATCAATAGCTCAGACTTGTTCAAGAGGCACTGGACAGGACCAGAATCTACCAAGAGCTACTAAATACACAGAAACCATCTACAGAACAAGTATTGTCTTGTGTAGTTGCCCTGTTTGTACAGTCTCCCCCACACATCTGCTTTCAGCTCCCTCTGAGGGTGATGTACTGGGTTAAACACTCTGACCCCGTACCACCAGCCTCACATTCTCACTTCTCTGTGTGAAAGCACATCCTTTTTACAAGTAACGATGGAATAGACAGTCACAGAAAACAGAACTGGAAAAATTCTTGAAAGGTCATCTAATCTACTTTTCTGTCTCTTGGTAGAATCAGCTGTGCACAATCTTTTGTGGCAGATGTCTAACCTGTTTTTCAAAACCTTCAAAAGCAAATTCTTCTAGTGTGAAGCTGGCCTCCTCTGAAAAAAGCTCTTGGTAATATAATCTGAATCTTCCTTGATGCAAAGTTAATCCCTTTATTTCTTCATTGTTACAGACACGGAGAGAGATGGTCCCTCCTGTCTCGCAGTAGCCTTTCATACCCTTGGTCTTATCTACCAAAACCCAGAAAGAAAACAAGCCCTCAAAAATTGCAGTAAAACTAATCATTGAAAGAAAAAACCCCCAAACACCAACGCCCCCCCTCAATACCAAAATTCCTATACATATTACCCACCTGAGTGTATCACAGAAAGTAACAAAACAGATCCTTCCAGTAGGGCCATTACTAGTACAAAAAATAATACATGTATGTGTGGAGTATGGTTAAAGAATGGCCTATACTGCTCAGTGAACTGAGTTCATCTAACAGGCACAGAGAACCGTTCTTCCTTTTCCGCAGAAATCTCCTCCAGCCCCCTTCTCCTCCTTATGCCACGCATGTAACCCAAATTCTCAATCACTCTTCACAGATTACACTTCCTAGACCTCAGAGCATCCTCTTACTCTCTTTAAGAAAGACAGGAAAGATTTGGAGACAGTCCAGAAGTGTAATGCCCAAAGCTAGACATAGCATTCAAATTGAGCTTAACCAAAGCTTTGACAAGTGAAAGGATTACAGCATGTGCCTTGCAGGCTTCCTGCGTGTGACGTGTATGTTTCAAGGCACTGCAATACCGCTGATTCATATCCAGCTCATAATTCACCCAGGCTCTGCAATGCCTTCTGCTGCAACTGTTATCCACTCGTTTTTACCCCAGCCCATGATTTATGTAGTTCCAATTATTTTCAGTTTTTTCTGTCTTGTAGAACACTTTTTACTCAAAAAGAGATGATCTTTTTTAGGAACATCACAGAAATTACACTGTTGCTAAGCAGTATGAATTTGCTTCTCTTGGTCACCTCACAGGGACTCTAGGGATGTCCCAGGATCAACAGATGAGACTTAAAAATCACTGGCTGTAGAAATAAAGTATGAATTTGTGCTTGCCTGTGCTGGTTTATTTATATATATATTTAAAAAAAAACCCCAAACTCCAAACAACAAAACTAAACCCAGAAAAAACTTTTCTCTAAATTCTAATCTTACGCTCCAACTACCATCTCCTCTTGGCTTGGTACCATCTGCAAATTTAGTCAGGGGGTCTGTCCCATCATCTGGTTTGCACAGTAGCAACTCAGCAGAGCAGAGACCTTGGCTAAGACACTGAGTGCGATTGCAGTCTGACTAGTGCAACACCCACCAGAGTGGTTTATCTAGCACTTGAATTCCTAGTCTGCATTTGAAGAGGGGAAAAAAAAAAAAAAGAAAAAAAAAAAAACAAAGAAAAATAAAAGAAGTGAGGCTGACAAATAACCACCAAAGTCAAGATGTTATCAAGCAGACATTACCTATTGGTTGCACTTTGTATCTTCATCTTTTGGGTTTTTTTTTGCATCCAAAAAACAATACTGAGCAAAGCAGATAACATTCACAAATGGCCCAGTAACACTTAGAGATACTGTTGGCAATGTTAACATACTCAAATTTATATCCCAATTGCAATAAAAATACCACAGCCTTAATCTACAGGCAAATGCAAAATCACTATAAAACTGAAAGTGCTATAGCACTAGAAGACTTGTTCTAACAAGCAGTGATGCATGAGCTAATCCCTGTGAGCAATCTATTCAGTGACTTCAACCCCTGTTCTGTTAATGAATTCAATGAGACATTTTTATTTCTGTGAATTTATTCTTTATTTAATTATTAATAAATTAATTATATGACCATGCTCAGTCTCCAGATTGCTTGCAAAATATCTGCCATCCCACCAAGATCTTATGTTCATAAATCAGATTACTTACTCAGCTAATCCACATTTTTTTTCAGTCTACAAACCTACAGCATTTTCAAGGTGGTTACTGCATTAAAGATTATGCAAATGAGCATCATGACATTTTTATCTTTCTCAGCTGAGCATTTCATAAATCAAGAACTTGTTCACATGAATAACTGCAGAAAACATTCATCAGAATCTGAATGCAAACTAAATAGCAAAATTAACCCATTTTCACTTTCAAAAAGGTTAAATCTAATATGATAAATTAATTCATAAATCTTTTGAGATGGTGGGTAAATATGTTAAATATTGCAAAATAAATAATTATCCAGGATATACAGAATACAGGGTCCCATTAACTGCACAATGGCAAATTTCTTCCATTATTCTGTTTGCGTACACTGTGGAAGTTTAAAATCAAAGTCAAATACTACATGTCAGTGTTTTTTCCAGTGTAGAGCTCTATTTTACCACAGTGAAATCTTTATTTAACATAACTTTTTGGGTTAGATTTCTCTTGCCTACACAATATTTTGGTCAAACTTGCCAGACACAGCATTGCATACAATTTTTGGTCAGAAGTCCATGCTTCAGGTAACAACACTGATAAATGGAAGTGTGCTGCCAACATAACTTTTCTGAGTTAGTAGCAAACAATCCAAATAAAGTACAACTAAACTGCAAACAGAAGCCCACTCTGACTCTTCTCTTACTGCTCTTTTCTGAGGTGTCAAATTCATCACATTTTAAAGTAAACTTCAAGAAGGCGAGGCTACTAGAAAAGTGGCACAAAAGGCATTTCTAAAGACCCTGCTTCTCTTTTTGTGTTACTAAGGATATAGAAATGGCTTTTTCAAAATTTCTAACAGGAAGATTGCATTGAAAGTTACATACTTGATGTGTGCAGTAAAAAGGCCTTTAATATTACAAAAGTAGTCTCCTTAATCCAAAGTTCAAATTCCTAGTTTAAAGGCATTCGACATTATATTTAAACAAAGCTAGTGCAGTGCCCGCAGCTGCAAATTGCAGGGAACAAATGCAAATCACAAGAGTTCACACTGCAGGCTCTGAAAAGTCATCAAAGCCTCCAAGTACTTTTAAAGAATAATGTACAAAATGCCACCAGACCTCACAAGCTACCCTGCAGGAAACCATTGCTTTTTACCTGATAGAGCAGTAAAGCTAAGAACTTCAATCCTTTCTTTTTCCAGAGTCTCTATAAAAATGCAAATGACACCCAGTAGACACATACACAACTAAAAGAAAAAAAAGTTGGTTTTTTTTTTTAATAAAACTTAAGGCTTTTTAAAGATTTAAAAACTTACAAATTATAGCACGAATTGCATCTCTGCAATGCTGCTAAAAATGCATAAATTAACAGAAAAGTCGTCTGATACTGTTGCCAGGAAATTGTAATGGTACAAATTACTACGTAACCATCACTATGAGACATTTCTCAACTGCCACAACTTTCTACATTGAGCTCAACCTACCACCTAGTGAAAAGTTATGCCCACTTTGTAGATACAAAAAAAGAAAAAAAAAAAAAAAAAAGCAGAAAGAGGTTATATAAGTATTTTAAAACCTTAATTTTAATTCAGTGGTATACAAAGGGATTATGTATATTCTCTTGCACCATTTTAATTAATTTTATTTAAATACCTAATAATCTTACAAACTGCAATATGGCCAATGAGTGAAGCCACATACAATTTCATTTTTAACCTGCCCATTTTTCCGGTAGTACAGAAGTAAGAATAGTAGGAATGTTGAAAGCTAAACAGCCAGGTGGGATGTAAATTTGGTACTCAGGGAGATTTAATTTCAAAGCTTGGAACAGAATAAATTCAGTTGCAAAGACCAGCCTTTTCCTTTTGATGGAGCAGAAGAGTACCAATGCATTTGATCCAAAAGCATCCAAGGTATTTGCTCCCACACATCCTGAATGTGGCAGTCTGAGAGCGTCCCACTGCAACCAGCCGCTCTGCTGGGCTGGTTCACCAGTACCCATAGGAAGGGAGCTGGCACAGCTCTCTACTCGCTAGGAAGCTGCTCCCAGGGCTGGGCCCAGCAAGGAGCAGCTCCGACACAGCTTATGCTCTCCCAGCCATTTCTTGCCTATGGATCTTCTCCGTCAGCTGTCCCTGCATCTCCAGATACACATTACTAACGTTCATAATGGTAGGCCATCCTCCTCCATTTCAGGTCAGTCCCTGCTGTCCCAGCAGCAGATGTCACGCTTCGCAGCCCACAGCAGAGCCACCGGCACAGCAGAGCTCTCCCACGACCACCGTGGTTCATGGCTGCAGTGTGCACAGGGGCAAAGGGTGGCTGCCAGGGGCCTCACTCTCTCTGCTCTGCTTTATCCTAAGTCAAGCTAAAGATACTTCTGCTGGTTTTCCAAACATTTTCTTCTCTCATCACTTTCTTCCTCCATTAAGATTAAAAAAAAAAAAAATAATTAACCTTCAATTATTGTAATCATGAGGCACCCACCACCCTTCATATGCCTCAACAGCTTCACACTGGAGTAATTCCCTCTGCATGACGAGAAAACTATCATTAGTGGTCAATTTTTATCCAGTCAAAGGGTGAAAAAAGAACCCCAAATAACAAAACCAAAATGCTGCCTCACCAACCTACGATAAGAGCCTGAGATCTTCCCTAATTCAGTAGGCTCATGCATTTTTCCTCGCATATTATTGAGAAAAGTAGAAGGGGCCTCTCCAGTTCACTGAGACTATTATTACTAACAGGCAGGTGGGTGACTGCTCACATCAAAAAGCATGCAGGTCTGTTGCTGAGCTGTATTTAATTTCCTTGTTAGCAAGGCAGCATATTAAAAAAAAATAGACCTTGCAGTACTAGTGTGGGAAACTGTGTTCAACTTGAGCCAGGTTCAAAATGAACAGCCAGAAGAGCCAGGTCACACCAAGCCAGACTAGCAATTGCAATTTGCACTTCTTCAGGCAAGCCCTCATCCACCTCACAAAGCAACTGCCCATTGGAGTGTGTAACAGGAATCTAGCAAGACACATATTGCACTTACTCACCAGAACACCATCTCTTAATTTTCAGCAGGGCTGGGTGTGGACAACCACTCAAGAAGTGGGGAAAAGGCAGCCTTGCAGCTCCATAGCCCTTCCTACATCCCTCATTCTACTACTCATCCCCTGCAGACACTCTCACCATTTACATTGCCATTATTGCTATTTTCCAATGAGTTGTAGGCGTTCTGGGATTGTAAAGCATTTGGTACCGTGTAAAATTGCGTTGTACTTAATATTGCTGCAATACACATGGGCCTTGTAATTTTGTTTTTAGTAAACCGATTGATAAAAATGGATACAGATAAGAAAATGCCTGGCTAAGTGCTATTTAAAAACTTTCACTGATGCAGCACTTTAATTCTCTGCATGATTCACATGTAACATCTACTTTGCAGCCGCATTGAAGATGCTCCTCTCAGTAAAAATATCGCTATGATAAGGTATGCTTTCTTTTTCATTGGGCATGCGTGGGAGCTGAGCACACAGCATGTGCATGGGAAAGAGATGGCACATAGCTCTGGGAATGAAAAAAGGCTGAATAAGACAAGATCAATGCTTTGAGCACACAGAAAAGCAGATTTGGTTTTGTCAGGGGACGTGACTTCCCTGCAACTCCCAGTGCCCCTGCCAATTTCAAACTCGGATCACCATCTTGAGCATGTGACGGGAGGCTGTCATCTGAAGTGAGAAGACATGTACTGCATAGCACACATCAGCCTAAACAATCACTAAGGGTAAATGCAATCGCATGTACCAAGCCGGCTTGGCAATGCTGCTGCCAGCCTGCGTGCTCAGACAGAAAGAGAGCGACTACAGTTGGGAAGGAGAAGATGGGACTTGGATGTTTGTATAAGGTCTTGCTTACAACCCTGGCAAGCAAATTTTGTCCTGCTTTTCTGCTACATACACAGGTGCCTGGAACACAGCCTGGAAGCCCAGCCTTTTGTCTTCAACTCTTTTTCAGGCCACCTTCAAAGCTTTTGTTTTACACAGCACTGCCTGGCACCCCTACTGTGACCAAGCTCAGTCCTCATTATAGCACCGTCTATAAACGTGACCTAATTTTTATGCCTGAGTATCAACTTCTTGGACCTCTGTCTCTCCACAAGGCGTGCGCTGTGGCAGGATCTCAGACAGCTGCAGCTAGAAACCCCGTAGTCAGGCATTGCAGAGAGGTAGCTGAAACCAATATGGTAGTAAGTTGACCAGTATGTTGAATGCAGGTGTATGCAAGCATAAAGACGCTAAGAACAGTTTTATCAGTTATCGAGCAGCTTGAGAACTGCCTGCAGCCCCATATTACCACCAACCAGTTCTCTGGGGTAGGGTGTGAAACAGAATAGACAGTGAGAGGCTTGTGTAAACACTTTGGAGCTTAGTCTGAATCATCAGTGTTTCAGTATGTTGCTCTGGTGCAAAATTACTTCAGATTCCAACAAGAGAAAAAATTGCTGGACCAGGTCACTAGCCATGTCAAAACAGGGTCGAACCAAACAAATCTGTAACAGTACAAATTACCCAGGAATACATTCACTATCAGCTATCTGTAGTCGTATTTTGAAATCTTTAGTGACAACTGTCATTACTTGAAACTTGCCTTTAAAAAGATCACAGTTTAAGTGCGGACAATCACATAGAACACTTATCAGTAGGCTTCTCGAAGGCCACGATCTTAGAACTGAAAGGAGCAATTAAAACCAGCTGTGTGTTCTATCAAGGCAACTGGAAAAAGCTGACATACTAGAGACTCTGAGACCTTTCTTGCAGTCCGTAAGTGTTCTGCTTGAACTCTCCCTCACTTTGGGCGGGCTTAAGACAGCCACTGCCTGCAAGCACAGCACCGCACTCCAGGGCTGGCGCCGTGCGTGTGCTAGGTCCCGCATCCCCCACGCTGCAGCTTATATTCAGTCGAGTCTTACAGAGTTTTTTTATTTCACTTCCCCAGTGACTGTGCGCTGCGCAACCCCAAGGCCTCTGCG
>JAVJGI010000040.1:75976611-76010257 GCA_035590275.1 Ibycter americanus | reverse complement strand
CCCCCCGCCCCGCCCCCCCCCCCCCCCCCGAATGATTCTTCTGAACAGTGTTTCATTAGCTATAGCAGTAGCACAGCTACAAAGTATGCCCTACTGCCAGTTAGGTTGCTTGTTTGCATTTCACATGAGCCATCAGATCGGGGGAATGTTTCTGTGTTTTTCAGCATATACTCTCTCCAGACAATTAAAAGCCATTGTGCACATGCCCGAGCACAGACACAAACCCTTCCTCATTCTGAATGATGCTCTTGTAAACACTTGTTTTCACCCTGTGGCAGTTACATGCTTTCTTTTCTGGTGGCCTTATCCCTAGGAGAGGGAGTGTGAACCGCAGTGCTTAATGTAGTTAACAAAAGTGCACTGCAACTGTGAAAAATTACTGCCTGGCATGATCACGTTTGACAACTTTTTCAAGGTCTCCTAGAGGTAACAGTCTGGATTTTCCAGCATGGAGAGGACTGCTCTGTGCATGTGTTCACATGTGTTTGTATTTGTATGCAGACATAAAACATTATGTATAATGTAAATGCATATAAAATCTTCTATATTTGAAAAACTTCCCCAAAGCCTTCAGCCTCTAAAACTGTTTTCTGAATGTCACACCAAACAAACTTATGGACAAACAATCCATGGCTTCTTACTCAAACTGGGTTTTGATAGTGTGTGATAAACAGTTTTTGCAATTCTTCTCACAAGTGATTTCAGTGGAGAAAGGAGTAATTTCTCCCCATTATGTCTAAGTCAGCGTACACATTCACTGACTTCAGCAGTGCAGATCAATCCCGTAAGGAAAAGAAAAAAATGAGTCTCAGAAAATGAGTAACCTCAGGAATGGGGGAAGAAACAGCTCGTTGATCTTCTAGCAATCACATTCATTGTTGCTGACTAGCTCTGGAGCGAGCCAGTTGAAACAGAAATTAAATGGGGGCTTCATGTTTTTTGAGTTACAAACATTGATCATTGGTCACTTTCTTCTGCAGTACCTTATTTCATCTTATCTCCAAATGTCCTTATGAAGTCCTTAGTTAATTGCTGAGTAATTTACTTTTTCTGGATAAGGAAACCTATGACACAATGAAACAATAATTGTGGTCCGCTGAGCTATTCACAACATAGCCAGTCAACAAGCACCTACCGCTCTATTTTATAACTTATCCAATCTTTAAGTAGCTCAGCCAATCAGGACCTAGGTCATCCATGATTTTTAAATACTTTTTCTGAATATATTGTATAGTGAGTATCCAGACATTATGGGATTTTTATTTTACTTTTTTAACTCCAAAGAAGTAACATTCACCTGACAGTCTGATAGGTACACACCTTTAATACACAACACTTTCAGCACAGCTTTGGAGGTAGCTCTTGTTACTCTTCTTGACTGATCACTTTCCTAATTAACCCCTTTGATATTTTTTAACAGCCTTTTACTGCATATTTTCAGCGTTTCAGAAGCCAAATATATCATGCTATAGCTCAGCAGGAAATGGTTTCTATTTTAAGTAAACTGACATTGTGAAACAGACAGAGAAATAGTGAATTATTTCCTTGGTTAACTAGCAAACTGTAGGTAAGAGGATCCCTACCGAGAGGTTTGTAACTATTTGCAGGGGTCAGCCTGGGATCTGGGGACTCCCTATTATATTAACTGGTACTTCTGCTGAGAACCTTGTGCCTGGCCTACATGAAAATACACTTCACATTGTGCCTACTGTGAATTTAACCACATCTGTGATTCCATCACTGTGAAATAAAACAAAAAGGGGATTTTGTAAGTTCCACAGATCACGTAGTTTATCTTCCTTTCACCTGGTTTATGTCACAAGTAGCTATCACAGTGCTTGCCCTGAAAGACATGCTGCTCTGGTAAAACTGTAGATTTAAAAAGTGTGGTTATTTTTTTATATAACAAATTTGCTTAAGTATAGTGATGTAATTAACTAATTTGAGTAACTGTGTGTATCCTACAAGAAGGCACAATTATCACACAGCATACAGATTTCTATAAACCCAATTTTGATTATGTTTCACAAACATAGGAGTTGCTACTTTGTCTAAGATACACTTTAGGAACATTACCAAAAACCATTCTTCATCGTTTGTATAAGCCCAAAGGTATTAAGTCATATTTGTTTTGGAAGCACTTAGGGCTTGTCAGTCATGTCTACAGAAGGAGACACATGCTTTTTGGATATAATGCCAGTATTTACCAAATGTAAAATTAAAAGCGAGTTTACAGGAAAGCATGATTGCAAAGTGATTACATCACTTTCATTAGCATTACACAAATACTCCTCCCATGCAGTTGTGCCACTGAAAAATACCTGTATTTGCTGCAGCAGAAGATTTTTAATGTTGAAGATTCTTATGTATATTAAATGTTAACATTCATATCTCAAAACCAGTGCTGTTTAGTGGTTTACATAGCACCGTTCAGTTAGATGTCCTTGCCCAATGATCCCCAATAGCTGCTGTGCTGGTTCAGCTCCATTGCTGGCTCTTGTGCAGACTTGCCTCCAGGTCTCCAGTCTTTTTAATTACTAACACTTAACCTGGGATGGAACCTTTGTCACTGATCTTAAAACGGCACCGGTTTCCTCTACCTTAATGTTCACACCATTATTTTGTAGATCATACAGCAACAGGAAGCTTTTAAGAGAGTATATTCTACTTTAATATGTAATTGGTGAAACAAAATGCTTACCCATGACAGCTAGCAAGCTTTAAAGATAACATTTGCAGTGAGATAAGAGATGATTTGGGGGGCAAAAAAAAAAGTCTCTGATTTTGTCAGAGGACAATTAAAGAGAGAAAAGACGCTAAATATTATGGTAAATATATATTTGCTTACGTTATTTGTGAAACAGCTTCAGACTTACATGATGAAGTATACTGAACGCTTTGAGAATTACATCATGTTTTGCCTTACATTTTGAATTGATGTAAACTGCCCTGTAAACTACAGAAATGCACAGAGA
Organism: Ibycter americanus; assembly: GCA_035590275.1. NCBI lineage: Eukaryota > Metazoa > Chordata > Aves > Falconiformes > Falconidae > Ibycter > Ibycter americanus. The sequence continues at coordinate 76,007,282 of JAVJGI010000040.1, read as the reverse complement.
ATCCTTTTTGCTTCCTTCTTCTCCATTGCTGTTATATACAGCAATGCAGCAGCAGGTCTTGGTACCATTTAGAAAATTAAGACTGAACTTCTGCAATGGTATTTAAGAAATAAAGTATTCAATATATTGATTTAACCTCTAATTATGAATATTGTGGCAGTACTACTGGCAATCTTCATTTTATGTAACTGGCTCTCATATGTATACCTAACACTTTCTGTATTTCTTGCTCTATGCTTAAAACCAGAAACCCTACGACAACATTAGATGATAAAGTCAACATGGTTTAAAGTTACCGTCCTCTTAGATAAGCTCCTCTCATGCATAAGGTAAAAATAAAAGGAGGGACTCTAAGATACACTTAGAACTCCATTTTTATTTCAAGTGAAACTGAATGATGATGTTTTATAAACTAAGATCATCAGGTTAGAGTTCTGATAGACAGCTGTAAGTTCATCAAGAAGGCTTAAATATATACATATTAACATGGTTACTGTTATGTACTCAGAAGCTGTTCACTGAAGACAGAGAGCTTACCCTAGTACATAAATAGCATGGAATTGGACTCTAAACCATCAGTAAATTTAATCAGTTCTCCTGTTATGCTATTTTACCAAGGCTATCACAGTAAGTAGGAAACCATCAGGTCAATTTTAAAATAACTTTGTTTTAAAGAGTCCATTTGATCTGGCTGTAATTTCCTGAAAAATGAGGTTAGGGAGAATGAGTTTAACTACAGAACCAGTGAGTACCACTACAAGTACTGAGCTGAACTGCTGCTCTCACCATGTTCTGGGACAAGTACCTCTTTTAGTGCGTCATAGTGTAATAACTTTCTGATCTGAAATTAAAAATTACCTACTTACTTACAAATTCAGACCTTGTTTACTCCAATCAGTATAACACTACACTTATTCTAATTATTATAACACTGTTCCACGTAAGACTTTCTGTAGCAGAAAAGCATGGTTTTCCTTTGTAGTTGGAATCCTAATAAACAAGTTGCGTTTCTCACCAATCCACCTGACCTGAAAGAGATAGCAGGGCCCTGGTACAACATGCTGGTAGGGAGATGTAAGTATATACGTATTTGCTGGTTATTAAAAACCTATCACATCATTATGCTCTAGGCGACACTTTTTCTTTTAAAAAAAAACCACCAAAACATCTTTCAGCCCTTAAGGTTATGACAGTAACTGAAAATATATGAATTTAATGAATGAAGCAGTACCAGTCTGAAGCTGCTGCTTGCCTGGAATGGTATCTTTAAAAGATGTAATGTGCTTCCAGGGGATGGTAACTCAAACCTAATTAAATTGATTCAGATGACACTCTCACTGGATGAAGTCTAGATATCATGATATGGTGCAGTTGATTGCTAGTTATTGATAATAGTGCTGAGGTGAGTTCAGCTCCTTATGCACTTATTCACAACCTTACCCAAGAGTCTTCGCTCCTGCAAAACTAGCAGCCAGTTTAAAACAAATTGCCATGTCTTAATGAGACTTTTAGCAGGTAGTGTTTAAATTGGGATAGCTGTCCCACAGATAGGTAACATACTCTGGCATCGCAGTGCATGTCACCAGACCACAGAGCACTGAAAATACCCCGAACTTGCAGAGGGTCATGGCTTACATCTCTTGTCCCATTTAACCACAAAGATACTTTCTGCTACAAAGTAATCGCTGTAGATCACTGAAATAGTAAGCATCTCTTCTTCCATGGGGTTTTCGTACTCTTCCCCAAAACCAGCTTATTTTCAGGCAGTCCACTAATGAAAGCCAGGATTATCCCTAGGTACCAGTTTTTGTCACTTGCACATTTGAAGTCAAATCTGTTAAAGCACCAGAATCCCTCCAGTCCCGGATGGGGAAAAATGATAATTAAAAGACAATTAGAAGATTTTGTAGGGAAATCTGGCAAAATTTATGTGTGTTTTAAGTTTAGCTTTATTCAAAAAAGGGAATTTCTTTTATGCAGTAATCTAGCTTAAAAGGGAAACTGTCAAAAGTGAGAGCTAAGAATTAACTTTGCTTGACATTTATCACATATTGAAGGCTTTAGATGATCTGTAATCATAAAAGTATGTGAATTTCCAAACCAGACTACGCCAGTCTCAGAGTTACCAACCCCCCAACCAAATGTGATTAGATTTTAGATTTAAAGTAAACACAGATGTGTTATGTTGTAGAAAGGCAAAAGCATCTGTGTATTGAGTTTTGCTATGGGTGTTAATATGCTGGTGTCACAGGTTTTTTTACCCTTCACCCCTTATCCTAGTAGACAATTTTAATTTCTCCTTTAGCTAACAGAAAATGGAGACTCTTACTGTGATCATACTTAATTTCAGGATTAATAATAAACATGCGAGAAATTTAGGAGAGCTAATAAAGGTGGTTCACTGCTTTTATCATAAGGAGATAAAATAGGACGGGTTATTTTTGTGAAAGAGAAAGAGCAATCTAAACCACTGCATGCATGTACTTCTGCATGATGTTTTTGTCTGAGAGGTAATGCTCCTGAAAAGAAATCTCAGAATCCAGTTAGTCCATTAAAAGGTTCAGATTAACAAAAGAAAGCTTGGAATCACTTAACTGCTTAGATACTGCAGATTTGAAGGGGTATCAGACTGTTCTTCACATTTTGGTAAAGTCATAATGCTTGTGTTAGGTAATAACTTCAGTTGTTGCTTTAGCAAGGCGTAAGTAGTTATATGAATGTATTGATTTTGGATTAGAAAAGCTAATAGAAATATTAATTTGGGAGCCTGGGAGGGTTTTGAACACATTTTTTAAGCATTCCAAGAAAATGCAGAGAGAGGCTATTTGTTTAGACCTGCAGAAAGCCATAACAGTTGGGACACTCAGTGTTGTGAAATAAACCTGGCCCTCGCAGCAGAATTCATATCCATGAACAGCAGCATGTCTTGCCTCACTGCAAAGCACACCTGCAACTTCAAGAGTCTCAATTAGGTAATCTGGTAGCTTCTCATGATTAAAAAGGAAGGAGTCCTAGCCACCTCCTATCTTACCTACCTCCACAAGTCTCAGCTGTATGCTCCTGCTGTCTGTATCACGCCAGCTTTGGTACTACTCACCAGACCTGCTCAGCCACTGACAGAGGTCATCAGTCAGAAGAGTCCGTTACCAAACCTTCCCCCTCTCCCAGGAAGCTGCGTTGTCTCCTGCTGCATGGGTGAACTGGACTGATTCACAGGGAAGTCTAACAGGTATTAGAGAGTAGTATAAGGAGAAAACAGGACCACTTGGCAAGGAAAACCACTTTTCCGCTACAAGAGAGCTATTTCATGAGCTTAGATACTCTTAACTGCAGATTTCATTAGTTTATCGTAACAAACTAAATGAAAACTGGAGCAGCTCAAGATCTCATTCATTAGTAGATCCAGTGTCCCTGCCTGTGGGAAGACCTGAGGAGTAACAGCTTCAGCTGTCATACTGCTTGTCTGTCAGTCTCTAGGTACCTTAGCTGATTTTACAAACTCCAGCAGACTCGGTGAGATGCCACCAAAATAAGCTAGCAGGAAATACTACAGACTAGTCCTAATTCTACTTCTCCCTGAAGATTTAGGCAACTCTTTTTACTTGGGATTCAGAACCATAAATATCTGCCTTTCTGAAAGCAGATATAAATCCTTTCAAAAGTAGAACAGAAGTCACACTTAGGATACTGATACTTACTTTTTATATCGTGTCCTTAAAAGTGCTTGCTGTGTCCTCCATTTGAAGTTGATCCATTTCCTGCCTCTGCCTGAGGGGATTCAAACCCTCTTTTTCCCTATGCACACCCTAACCACCGCTGGCTGGAAGCCAGTCCAGTGTGGTGGGAGGGGAGCGTGGATATGTTTTCTCCTCTCCAGCCAAGGATGGACGTTCTGTCAGTTCCAAAGAAAATGACTCCTTAGTCATTTTCTGGTATTGAACACAACTGGTATTGAATACAACTGGTATTGAACACAGTTGTCAGGATGGTCTGCTGGTGTGTTTTAGGTATTTATTTCTGTTTCATGTTTTCTCTAATGATGATTTAAATGCAAAATACACAGTTGTGCGAACAGGGATCAGAAATCTTCTCCTTCCAAAACTCTAGCCAAAAAGCTACATAGTCATGCCATCTAATAGCGTGCATTTATGTTGTAATAAAAATGCATCACTGTTAATTCAAGAAACAAATTTGAAATGGATAAAAGGAAACTATTTTGTGATTAATATGCAATTAAACTGTAGCAGAGTCCATCATTCTGGGAAGGGTGATATCTGTAGTTACATGGTTTGTAATCATCCTGCCCCAGGATGTTAGTGCTGGCTGACTCAGAAAAATTGTGCTTGCTGATTATAAGACTCTGCTGTGGATAAGGAGCATTTTGGGGAATTAAAAGAAAAATCCTTCTGTAAAGCATTGCAGGCCATTGCTAGGATTTGCCACATGAAGAGAGACTTGTAGTATCGTACCTGGCCTTTTATCATTTATTAAACAGAAAAAAATGATTTATTTTATATAATTTGTCCTTAATTTTCATTAACAAAGTATCGCGCTTCCGTGTGCTTCTGTGCACAAACTGCCTAATATGTGAGTTACATAAAATTTAACTTAATTTAAAAAGATACCTCATTTTGCAAACATCCACACAGGCCTAGAGGTGAAAACCTTCTAAACAGTTTTAAGCAAGTTAGTTTTTTTTTTTACTTTTCTGCCCTTAACAGGGTTGGCATACTAGTAGCACTACCTACCCCTGTGTGCATAAGGATGCAGCGTGCTTATCACGACAGGCCCATTTACTGCTTCCTCAGATCTATGCTTTTCTGAGTTAGGGAAAGAACGAGAAGGGCATAAAAGGCTGAGATGCCTATGATAGTTTGCGCATAATTTAGGCAAGGTTTACAGGTATGCGTGGTGTCACTTAAGTGGTACAAGCTGGAAAAACCAAATAAGCTTTCAAGCATCCAAGTCTTTTTTTAAATCTGAAAATATTTGAATCTTCCTAAGCTATACACAGAACAACTGCTTAGAGTTTGGTTAGGTATGTATCAAGTAGACCATCTTTGAATGAAGGGTTAGCAGCATCTCAGGAGTATAGCGGATGTTAATCAGGGAGGGGAGAGGGTATTGTGAAAATACTCATAATCCAAGAGAAAGGAGGAGGGAGTTAAAACCCTGTAGAAAACTGCGTGAAAGTTATGTGGCATAAAACTAGTCTTTCTATTGAGTCCGTGGTGTATTGGTATGCAGTCCATCCAGAAGCTTGTCTTAATTTTCCAGATAAACAGGTACATTTAATAAAAGATGACCCTCTGCCTAAGAAACTTTGTTACATTTATGCCCTGAAACCATCAGGACTACAGCAAAACACCGCTGAAATGGAACATGCAGAAATTAGGGCAGTAATTAACATGAGTTATATGACTGCTCATGACCAGAAGAGCTTTTTGTTAATAAACCCAGTATTTTCTATTTCATAGGATATCGATTTCTAGCTAGGGAGATGGAGAGTTGCCTGGAGAGCTGTGGAATCTCTGTCCTTGGAAGGTTTTCAAGACCTGCTGGGACAAAGCCCTAAGCAGTTTGGTCCAAGGTCAGTTTTGACCTCGCTTTGAGCAGTAGTTGGGCTAGTGACCTCCCGAGACCCTTTCCAGCCTCTGTCTCATTTCAGATGTCTGATTTATGTGATTAACGTAGGCGTGTCCTGTCCCTAGACGAGCAGTCATACACGCCTTCCATAGGCAAGTCAGGGTACCTCAGTTGGGTACTTTCCCCCATAATGCATTAATGAAGCCCAAACCTCAGTGACTGCATTTAGACAGTGTTAATTCTCCCTACACTGTAACAATGGTTATGTTTGAGCAGAACTGCTTTTCTCTGGGAGGAACAGCACCATGTTCTTACAGCAAAATTAACTCTTAAAATCAACAAACTGGAATATGAGAAGGCCATTTTTCCCTAACATATGCGTAGTGTGTTCAGGCTCCTCAAACCAAAGTAGTTAGTTGGAAAGTCCTTATTCCTTAAGTTGATTTTCTTGGTTTACATAGTCTAGAACTAGCAATGCTAGTTTGAATCTCACATTAACAAACTCACATTTTCTCAAGTCAGAAATTCCATTTTCTTCTTAATTTTTGTTAAACCTATTTGTTGCACCCAGAACAGCCTTTTGTTGCAGCCATAGAATTGCCCTTTTTATCCTTCTCCTTTCCATCTGTCCAAAACGTATCATTTGCTAAATAATTCATTGTGGGAAGCTTCTTAAAATATCCTGCTAAACCCATCACAAAATTAAGTACTATTTTTCCCCTCTCACCTATGATCGTGCATGTGATACCAAAACTTCATTATTTCTAATATAGTGGAAAAGTCAAGTCTGTTAATAGTTCTGTTCTGTTTCAAGTCCAGCAAAAAAAACAGTCAGAATACAAGTTTATATGCACAACACTGAACTGTCTGGCACTTTTCAGATGCGCTGCAGTTCCTCAACTTCAATATATAGTATCAGGGTGAAGTATATGACCACAGAACTTATATTGCTGAGTAAACAACCACCTACTTGTACAAATGTTTCTGCAGAAATATTTCAGAAGTTTGCCTGGAAATTAGCATCACTATACAACTTTCTCCTTCCTTTTCCTCCTGAGCAGCCTCAAAATAGTCTACAAGAGATACTTGTATTACCTTATTTTCATATAAATTAGAATCTGTTGTATGTTTATTTTGGTTCAGTCATCAGGGATTTTTTCATTATCTAGTTAAATGTAGGTATCCATAGCGTAATGCACCTACAATTTTGCTGAATACAGGAGACCTGGTGTGCTATTCAAAGCAGGAATGGTTCGTGTTGAGTTTGCTAGATGAAGGAACATGGGTGTAATATTCAGGGAACGTACAGCCAGATATTTTTGTCCCATAGTATGAGACCAACAATAAAGATGACGTTTGTAGTCTGAAGATTTTTAAAAACTGAGGTATAGGTTATTTTCTTGCCTTCTTTAAAAGACCTTTGGAGCATCTAGTACAACTACTGGTCTCTGATACGTTATGCCTTTGATAACTTTTTGAAGGTTTGTAGAAGGAAAATTTTTATTCTCAACTGCTTTAGAAGTGGAATGTTCCATAACATAACATGTTTCAGTGTACCTAACGTTTGTCTTTCTGACATTGTGTTCAGGTATGACACTCTGAAGTACCTGTACACAAACGGAAAAACTACCAGTATGGCTGCTAGTACTTACTAATGCATCGTGGCAGCAGTAGTTGTGGTTAGCAGAAATGTAATAGAAATAGAATTTTTATCTACGAAAAGTGACAAGACAGAAGGAAGTGCTAAAATATGCAAAAAAAATGTGGAAAATGCAAAAATTAGGTTTTGTTTTCTGTATTGGTTTACCAGTTAGTCCGTAACATCTGAATGTAAAATTTGACTATTCTAATTCAGGTCTGTTTTTCCTAAGAAAAACTGTGGAAGAAAGAAACACCCTGTCTTTACTTGAAAGTAATTAATTGCCTTTCCTTGAAGAAACATTGTTTTGGTTTTGTTTGTTACTCAAATGTTGTTTCCTGTCAAAATGGATAATGTTTTACAGAAAAAAACTACAATCAGGAAACAGTATTTTTTGCAGAATGGAATTGTTTTCTTGTCAGCTATAGGAGCCGATATCTTTTTGCTTTCCTTGTCCCTGGTTCAGTCATATGCAGATGAATGGACTTGGATCCTTCTTCTGCCATGGCTGAAGCCTGTTATTTGACAGAGGGATTTTGATATGCTCCCTGAGCAGCATTATAGTGTTAACAGCACATGAACATATTGTAATTCTCCAGTCTTTTCTCCAGAAATACTTTGACCTTAACTGTTCTATATCAAATGATGTATTATAAACTATAAGAAGTGGTTTAGCCTAAGTCCTTGACTGAACTGAATTTTTCTGGTAGAGAAAGGAATGTACTGGCAGTTTTTATAAAAATTCAATTGTGATTTACTCTAGTCTTTTTTGGTAGTATGCTTCCATCCATTTTCAGTCTTAAGACCCATCAATTTAGAAGACTTTCTTGCTCTTGGGGAATGAAAATGTTCTGTTAGCTGGGCTCGGTTATACCCTTGGTGAGAGTATAAACTAACATGTGCTTTTTCATTCCATATATCCTGAAATTTTTAGTTCCAGAGCTGCTTCAGCATGCCATTTAGCTCATGAATTTGTCTAAGTTACAATTTTCTTAATAAACTGTCAAATGTTGTAAACAAGGAATATTCCCAATCCACCAAATGAAATCTTAAAGTGAGAGATCCTTTGCAATTATTTAAGCTGAAGGGAGCTTTGTGGCAAATGCAAATTAAACTAAGCTTTTCCAGGATAGTGTGAAGCTATTCACAGTTGTGTCCCAATTACATTTTGTTTGAGGCTTTTCCCCACAGAAAATAGTAAATTTTTTTCCTTGAAATATCTGTAAGTTATAAAACTTTGTCTATCATAGTGGTTGAAAGTTTTTAAATGGAAAAACATGTTTGGCATCTGAAATCTCTTGAGAAGAAATCAAAGCTTTTTATTGAAGCTTGTTAGTCTCCTTCTGTGTTTGAAAGTTTAATAATTTTGAAAAGAACAAAGTAAACTTGAGTTTTTCTGGATTTTTTTTCTTCTTTTTTTTAAGTGAGCAGTACCAGTAAGCAGGCAGTTCTTGCTAGGTCTTCTTCCCCTAGGTTTTCAAGAAATGTTTGAGAGGTGGGGAATGTAATTAAAATCTTATTCTCCCTTTGGCTGCATTTTTAATTTTGAATTCAAACCCTCACACAGCATAATAGAGCTTTGCTTTAGGGTGTTTTATACCTCTATCAAAGTGACTAAAGTAATTAGTATTTTATACATTTTGGTAAGTATTTTGTCACTGGAAACACCAGTGCAGGTGAATGATAATGGTTTGAAGCTCAGGCAGTGACAGGACCCTAAATGAGAATGTCGCCTTTTAATCAAGAGTACTTGAAGTCTATGGTATTGAAATGCCCTACAGAGAACATAGAAAAGCCATCCATCACTTTGTGACAGTCCAATCTTTTAGCGCATGAGTAAAATTTTATTCAGCCTTTCTAAGGCAGTTGGATTGTAAGACGTTTTAACTCATCTCAAAACAGCAGTGTAAAAGTTTGAAAGCATGATGTGCAGATTGCATTTTGGACAGCATATGTGTCTTTATATATTATCTTCATTTATTTAGTTTTCGCTTGAAATGTTTTCCATGTCCTACTTCAGATATCTCTCCCTTCCCTCTTATACACCCAACAGGTGAGATTATTTCTAAATTTTAGTCATATATTTGGAGTGAATTTGCATAGTTGATTAACTTTTGATGCTCAGCAGAAATACTCGGCAAGCTAGAAAGAAAGAACTGCTGCTTTAGGAAGGGCAGATTTTGTAAGTCTCGCACAGAAAGGTAGTTTGACATGTGACTCAGAAGTCCTCTGGGGAATGCTTCAAAGAAGCTGAAGTACATTTAGTGTGGAGTTATAAACTGTTATTATAATGATTCAACAATCTAACTTCAAGCTTTGTGTTGTTAGGTTTGTTTTTAACAACCCTCCTCAGCTTGCTTTATGGGTGAGAGCAGCATCATCATCTGAGGACAATGTTGTATTTTAAACAAAAATATTTTTGGTGTCGGGCATTTGGGAGATTTACTTTTGATGTCAATGGAAGCAGAAACCTGTACCAGGAACCCTGTCTTTTAAGATGAGTCGGCAATCCATTGACTTAAATGGATTTACTCCCAATTTACACTGTATGTGTGACTGTCTTGCCCACCCTACTAGCTGCTTGAAATCAAGAACATTGATCTGCACTGTGCTTGATACCTGTTTTCACCTGGCTACTACTCAGGTTTTTTGTGTAGTAAGTTGAGTTTTTCGGTACCCTGTGAAACAAAATCTGCTGTGAATATGCAAGATTAGGGTTTTTTTCTTTCTAGTAAATTGAGTTTTTCGGTACCCTGTGAAACAAAATCTGCTGTGAATATGCAAGATTAGGGGTTTTTTCTTTCTAGCATTTGTACATTTTCAAGCTGAAATATTTTTTGTCCTACCCCAAAATAAGGTCCTGCCTTATGTGAAGGGAGAATGTTACTAAAATGCTACCATGTATCAGAGTGCTGAGACAGAAAAGGCTGGAGAAATTGTGTGGGGCTTCATTTTAGTGAGTGGAAAGGACAAGGGGTGAAGTTTTTCCTGCTGAATCCAAGAACCAGGAAAATTCAACCAGATAGGGGAGACATGTTTATACATGTTACTGAATAAGTCTTTCCAGCAAACCTTTCTGCCACAGACATGGAGAGAGTTAATCTTGTTCAAGAGAGTGCTATTTCTTCAGTCTTACATTGTTACTGAGTCTTCAGTGAGTTTGCCTTCAGAAATACGCTGTGGTAATAACATTGGTGATGAGAAAGTTTTTAGCCATCATTTTAACTTGAGCTTAAGCACATCTAATTCTGACACCTTTCTCTGTGAATTGTTCCCAGCAATGTAAAGAGCAGCATTTTTGTCTGCCAGAGTGTACATGTTCAAATTTTAATGGCTCCTGTCATGTCATCACGCAAAGTTAAATGAATTAAATATTCAGAATGTGCAAGAGCCTGTGCCAGGCTTGTTATACAGTGAGCTAATATATTAATCAAACAGCTTAATGTATGTTCCAGTATGAGCGGTATTAGCTGGGACTCTGTTAAATAGCTGACATTCAAAGTCTACTCCCAATTTTAAAAAGTCTGCTTATATCATTGCTGCTGTCATCTAGTGACATTCATGTTATGTTTCCACATGGCATTCTGGCTCACTGTAATTGGCTGCTAGTGAAAATGCAGGTATTATCCATCGATTTTATAAATTACCATTTTCTTCTCTGGCTGCATGCCACAGCTTCGTAAGGGTGTTACAGAACTTACATGCAGCTAAAAGCTGAATAAGTTGCTACAAGTTAGATATTGCTGCTTTAGAAGTAACCTACTACAGGAATAATTAGACAGATGCCATTATTGAGTTTGAGTTAAAACAACTCTGTCAATGAAATTAGGAATGTCATTGTAGTATTACTGTGATTATGAAAATCAGCTGCCAAAAGTAAGGAAAAATAATTTAAATTATTTCTTGAATTTCATGTACAGAGGTTGGAGACAAATGGGTTCCTCAGCTAGCCAAACTGGGTGCTTGGGGCAAAGTTAGCACCAAGTGTGATATGGTATGCAGTGACAGGATGCCAGAAATGCACAAATTTACATCTTTGATTTTCATGTTTCTTATTTTTAATGTTTTTTATACTTTGTAAAATCCTGTTAGTCTAAAATAATGAAGAAATATTATAGAATATAATCCAAAAGTAAATAGGTAAGAAATGATACTTCAGTATATATCAGTTGTTCTGTTGTGCAGTTTTAATTCTTGCCCAGGGTAGGGAATGATGATTCAAACTAGCACTTTCATAACAAGCTAATTCCACCTGGTATTTAGTCCCATCACAGACACCCATCCCAAGCCCCACAATGCTGATTCCACCTAGAAGTAGCCAAAACAAAGAATTCAGCTTCCATGGTCTGCAAGTTTTGCTTGTCCTCTCCCTAAATAAAACCAGACAGATGGAGCAATCTTTGGAAATCATGTGAAAACCAATACATCTGCGGTAGGGAATTTGGAACAGAATTTATTGAAAAAAATTAATAGATCTACCAAAACCTAAGACTGAAGGTAGTATGTGAATAGGCAGCCTCCCAGTGTGTGTTTTCTCCCACTACAGACAGCACATACAGTAGGGCCCAAACTAGGCTCATTCCTGGGGTTTGGCTTTATTCAAAAGAAACCAGTGTTAAGTTAGCAAAGCTTAGCTCAGGTCTCTTCCCCAGACTTGGCTGCTCTTACAACAAACCTCTTAGGACTTCCAAGTGTTTGCTGCAGGTCTTTGCACTGTCTGGCATTCTTGCTGTCTCCTAACCAAGTGAAGTCCTCAGCCAGCTTCCTCCCTCAGTGATTGTCACCTGGTCCTGGTACGTAACAGGGAGGACAGTGTCCCACCCAGCTGGGGTGCACTGAATACTCGATAGATGGTCTTGTGAAAAGAAATGCAAAACAGCAGCAGCACCCCTCACTATTGCTCCCGTCTATCCCAGGAGGGATAGAGGTTGCCAACCTGTCATACTGTGATTGTAGTCAAAAATTCAGCTGAAGCACATATACACAACTTTATAAAGGGAATGAAAATGTACAAGTCTTATTAGAAGTCTTTACCCTGCTGTCTACAACTTCTAAAACATGCTATTCCAGTCAAGGTTGCTCTGTACCTGGCTAAGGAGGATACTGGGAGGAGGAGGAGAACAGAGGTAGCGTGAGAAGGGGTGGCAGCATGGACTTCAAAGGATGAACACAGTTACTGATGGCTTAGCTGCAGTCTTTACTGTGGTGTTTTTATCGTTATTTGGAAGGAAACTGGCATAAGCATGTTCAGCTGTAGTGAAATCACACCTTCCATTTGTCAGTGCAGATGTACCCTGTAAATGTAAAGCCACTCCAGATTCTTTGTTGTTATAATCTTCAACAGCCTATGGAGAAAAACATATACTGCTTAGTGACTGTTGTAGCACAAATTCTCAGTAGCCCTAGTTACATAAACTGCCGTTTAAAAGACACAATTTAGTTATAAAGTGCAGATTAAAAGCCGCTTCACTGTCTCTCTACTTGAAGTGTATATTGAGCTCCCCATAAAGGATGTTTACAAGATCACTTAAAAAGAAGCTTTAAAGAAGCTATCGAGAGTTTCAGCCCACGGTTACACTTTCTAGCCCTGCTACAAGCATTTGGGATTATCCTGGGGCACGGGGTGTGAGGGATTTAGGGAACGTGCTGGGGACCGGCTGTGAATTGGTGGGGAAGGGGAGGTTGCCCCGCAGGTGACGGGGCTGCAGCACACACTGAGCAGTGTGTGTTCCCGGTGACAGGCGCTTCCTCGCTCTGCTCGCAAGACCGCCGTCACCTCGTAGGACTGCAAAGGGGATCTGAATTCATTCCTGTTTGTTTGCCCCAACACATGGCAGTGAGGAATGAACTACCTTCCAAACTAAACAACCAAGCTAACAAGCACATTAAGGAGAGATTTGTTCAATTAATGTTAAAAGTTAAAGATTACCTTTACTGTACAGTAATTGTTCACTGAGGAATCTTCTTTCTGGCTGTAAATAATGTTTTGTATTGTCATTGTATTACTCACTTTCAGGAAACGTGGGTTTTGCTGTACAAAGGTAGATCCATATTGGTCAAAGTTCGTTTGGCATCTCCCCCTGCCTTTAAAAAAAACGTTCAGAAAACAAACCTGAAACATAAAATGATGTTTCTTATGCTTCAGATCCTGACATTTTAAAACATAGGCTGGACAGAGTTGTAGGTTGTTGAGATACTTCCAGTTTGTGGCTATAAAACTGCTGAAGATATCAGCTGAGACTTCTGCAGGCTGCACAGAAAGCATTCCAAAGCTCTGTACTTGCCAGAGTTCGCTCCTCTGTGCTGTAGCACATTATTCTGGAAGCAGTGCTTCTACTCAACTCTTTTATGTTTTTCCAGAAAGAAAACCACATTAGCTGAGTATCTCTTCCATAGCACTACTGCTAAAAATCAGAGTTTTCATACAAGCGATGCTGAGTGGGGGAACTGGCATGCCTCTGCAGTGTGCCTTTATCTCACTTCCCAACATTCAGCTGGGATCATAGTACTTGGTCTTATTTGCTTCCCAGTCTATTACAGGGCTCTGAAATCATGGTATCTGTTGCATACCACTATGGTATGCACACTGCTATACAGTCCTGCACACCAGCCTGCACCCTTTGCGTTGGAGAGGAAACCACTGCTCTCAAATTGTCCATGACAGATCCAGAAGCTACTGCTGACGTGTCTCATTGGGACTGGAGGATGACTTAGATGTCCACATGGCCCAGAAAAGCAGCAGCAGCTGCTCCAGATCCTGCTGCCTCTACCGCTGTGCAAAGGATACCGGCACAAACAAAATTAACATCTGGCCTGTAACATGAGTTATCCCGACTCTTAGCAGCACTAATACCTGAACTCCCTTAGGGGTTGGTCCGGAAAAGAAACTACGTGTAGAATTTACATTCAGGAATTGTCCTGCCAGGAACAGTTCCTTACTTTCCTTCCCAATGCGCCAGCAAGATTAGCACTGAATCCACACAGAAAAACCCACTGAAGACAGTGAGTGTAATATATAAGTGTACCCAGCTGCAGAAATTAAGGACTATGTATATAAGGAAACTTCTTCCCCTTTACTGTTTAACTATTTTTATTTGCTCTGTCTCAAAATATTAGACGCTGTTTTGAGATACTGTTAAAATGCTGCTCAAAACCTGTTCCATAAACAACAGAATACTTTGGAGAAGGTCACTGGAGGGGCAAAAGCGATAAAGTGATTAATAAAAAACTGCAGGACTGAATTTAAAATCAGTCAAATGGTACCAAATAAAAGGCAAGGACACTTTGAAGAATAACTGTGGGTGCTGATTCCTCCACTTAGAGAATTTACACTGATAATGAGAAGTATCAGAGATAATTTATTCATCAAAAATAATCTTGTATCTCAAGCCTTGTTTTCTCAAGATTGACTTTAATGTGTGCTGCCGAAATCTGAAGTGCTGGAACCATGCATGTGCAAGAATGTAGTTTGAAATCTAGCAACTCATTGTATAAAGCAACTTTACTCAGTATTGCTAAAGGTATTTTCTCTGCTAACTTTAATATAATGCACGTTTCTAAACATCCATCTGCATTTCTTCTGTTTCTCTGACAGTCACTGCCTTTTAACATTGTCCTCAGCAAGGGAAGAATCAAGTTTAAGCTACAGACTTCAACGTTGCTTCCACTGATGATGTTATGGCAGTATCCCCTGTACTATGAGCTTACAGAGGACTGACTATTGTTTTGAAAATACTAATATATTTTTTTTTAATAAGACATTAGAAACATGACTATTTTACTTGAATCCTTCTTTATAACATACTTTGAATATTTAAGATCTCTCTTTGCTGTGTTAAAAACAGGCACTGCTGGATAACTGATGTATTTCCCCAGAGTTCAACTTGCCTGGTTCCTGATCCCGTAATTACTTATGCATGTAGTTAAGTATACAAGTACTTCCCTTGTAATCACGTGGAGAAGGATATGCTGAATCATGGCCTTTGCTATATAGTCTCAGTTTCTAGAGGTTCTCCCATAATTCACTAATAATGATTTTTTTTTTTCTCCTACGTAAAAGGGTATTGTATCAACACAGAAAGTTTTGCAGTGTGGGTTTTCACAGGAAAACATTCTTTTTTCCTAAGCATTATCTGTCTGAAGAAAAGAAACATTGTAACCACCCATTCAGTAAATATTGATTTAGCTTTTAGCCAAGTTCTTTGTTCTTCAAGGAAAAAGAATCAAAGTATGAAATCTTATTGACTGAACTGCCAAACTCAATGGCAAAATTCTCATTGGCTTCAGTATAGATCAGGATTTCACAAGGAACATTTATGTATGTAGCATGGGCTTGTTCTGGTAGTGTGGAGACTTAGAGGGCATTCACAAAATAAAAAACAACATAAACTCAGTTATGCAGAACTATCAGAAATTGGTTAGACTGCCACACAACTTTTTTAGCTTTCCAATCACACACACACCTTCTCCAACAGCTCTTCCGGTTAAATAAATAAACCATAAAGAAAAGCCTAGAAAACACCAACTAGTACCCATGTAGATTTTTTGAGGCTTGTATATAAAAATAATATATATAATTTTTTTATCTCTCAGTCCTCACTCAGGCATGATTGAACCCAAGGACAGAGAATAAACTGATTAATCAATTTTTCTTTAGAACCATGAAAAAAAGCTTTCTATAAATTTTATATATTCCTGTTAATGCTGTAATATGGAATATTCTGAAATAGATCCAATGTACATTTCTGCTGTTTCGGGTTTCACATGCTGTTTTGCACTTTATAGAGATGGCTTTCATTAATACTGAAATAAACCCGATGCTGTTTTTACTCAGTAGGCTTTGACCATTCTATTCCCCTCCTCCCCTTTATGTGTTGGTTGTAAATTGCTTGAAAAATATTCTGTTTCATGCTTCCCCACTGCTGACATGCAGCATCTTTAAATAGATTCAAAAGAGATAGGAAGGATAAAAAGGCAACAGGTAAGTAATACAGCAGACAGCTCTGTCTCCAGTTAAACTTGCTCAGAGTAACGTGCAGTAAGACTGTATTTTTTCTTCAGAGTGCAGGTGGGGAGGCCATGAATGAAAACAAATTTCTGAACACAGACTCTAACACAGGATCAGTGGAAACAACCATCAAGCCATTACCATTTAAAGATCCAAACTTCATTGTAAGTATATTATTTTTAACAATTTGAAATTCTAACCTCTTCAAATAAAACATTAACCAGGATTCTATTTAACCATATTTCTAATGTAAATATTAAGAAAGTCAGCTTAACAGCCAAATAAAAGGTCGACAATTCTGAAGAAATTCAGCTCAACTCCATGCCACACTATGGTCCAAAGCGCACACTATATTATAGCATGAAAATGGCACTGGTCCAGAGGCAGAACTATTATATTAAATTCTGGAACAGAGTCAGAAATTGTGCTAGATCAAGGTAAGTGCAGAAGCTTTATGGCGTGGTATCTGACAAACTAACACAGCTAAAGAGGAACAATTAATACTACTATGAATGTAGGAAACCCATCTCCCAGTTCCTAGCCAAGGCAGGCTGCAAAGCAATTGAACTAGAAATCAAGTCGGAGAGTCATTTGCAGCTGTCATTTTGCTCCTCTCCCAGTCTCTGAAACTCTTTAACAGACCCGGGGTGTCCCTTCTTCCAGTAATTGCTAGATTTAGAAATAAACGCTTCGTGCTCCCCAGAAGCCTGGCCTGCCAGCATTCAGAAGTCATGTAAACTCTGACAGCTGACGAAATACAGGCTGCTGAAACACTCTGAGGTTTAAACTGCGGGGGGAAGGCGAAGGAAGACTACAGCTAGTAATGCTGTCACTGCTGGGCTTGTTTTTAATATCTTTTTATCTTGCTGTGCCAGGGCCAACTCATTGGCACACTGTACAAATGCTTTCTAGAAGCAAACTTCTCAGACTGCTGGTCCTAAGCCAGTACTTACGAAGAAGGATTTAATCCCAGATTTTATTCTGTATGAATAAGAGACAATATCCCACAGCATAAAACCTGAGTAATCAGGCATCGCACAGCTCACTAAGCACAGGTTTGGCAGAGGATATAAAATTAATCTCTGACTTGCAAGCTGCTCTATGTCTGCTTTGCAGGTGAATTCTGTCACAAGAGGGGCGTTCAAACAACTGTATACTTTGCTCACTGTAATCCTCCAGTGAGCACCAGCGTCTTTGAGAAATGGGGCTTATTGGAAAAACTCCATCTGTGCCCAGAGGCATTCCATGTAGTTTCCATATAGGATTTAAGTAGCCATGAGGCCTTGTGCTGATACTTCATTTCTTAGAGGGACATCACCATTTCCAAAAAGGAAAATACTGATGTCTGCATGCTTGAAATAATAATGCATGTACAGGGCCTTTGGCAACAGCTGCAGAAATAATAGGCAGTTATAATAAAAACATGAAATTGTCCTCCCCCATACAGTAACTAATTTAAGAAATGCATTGAGTTTTAACTAGCTTTTCATCAGTATCAACTGGTAGTAACAATTTGGATGACTTCTTGCATCCTTCCAGCCTAATCTCCCTTAAAAGCAAGAAAATACATCAAATAATGCCTATCTTTCATAAATATGCCCAAGTTTGAACCATTAGCTCACAGCAGAGGATAGACTTAAAAGCAAAGAAGGAAGAAATTACCTTTTTCTAAACGTCCTGAATGGAATTTGCATCCCTTGGCAATGGGGAGGGGGAAGAAGACCTTCTGACAGTTGTATAGAGCAATGAATAGCTCCACCTGTCCTAGCTCCAACTTTCCCTGGACTTCACTAGTGCAGAGGAGGCTTGGTTCATTCACGCTTGGCAGTCATTGCCTTTTGTTTGTAGGTATGTGAGGTGATACCCAGCCCCGTTCCTCGGAGGCCCAAGTTCTTATAAATCCAGTAGTTGCTTTTAAGAAACCAGATTACTGGGGGAAAAAAATCATTATGGAATGATTTTGGGGAAAATTCATGTAAAGAATTTGAATTAGTAATGTGGTCATACATCTGTTTTCATCTCATATTCCAGCTGTTTCTATTTTACAATGATCTCTAGATTACTAAGGTGTTACCCTCAGAGCAAACATTTGCATGTACTTTCTGTATTGGATATCCATTGCCAAACCCCCATCTATCATTAGCTCATGAGCATCTTTTTTGAATATATCTTACATCTACAGAAAACAGCTTTCTAATTGAATCTTTCCTCCTAACATTTTCAGCAATTTAACAGGCTAATTTATAAACCAATCACAGCAGAAGTGTGTTTGCAGAACTTTGACGAGTTTTGATGAGACTGATGGGGCAGGTAGTAATTATTAACACAAATAACAACTCCCCAATTGTAAGAACATTTTCTTTTCTGAAGTAAAGCTGTAAATATGTGTCCTTTGATCATGTGGAAGTAGTACAGTGTGTTGTGCAGCTTCTGTCTCTGGAGGGACGTAAGTAAATTACTCTGTAGCAATCACATTTGATAACTGAAACTACCATTGTGGTATCTGTGGCAAGCCTTCTATTAGTGTACCTTTCAAAATGCAGAATTGTCTTGACAGCCAACATTCTATTTATTACTCTTTTTCTATTCTTCTGTCTTCTGTCCTTTGAAAGGAAAATAAAATTTCCAGAAAGTTTCTCATAGCATTCATTACATTTTGCAAGATCAGTTGTGCTTTCTACAGTCACAGGTAATTTGTAAAAGAGCTAGAGCTGCACCTGTAATATGCCTTAAAAAGGAGAGAGAAAATTTAGCCATGTAATCACAATTTTAGACACAACTTCATAGTAATAAGTTCTGATATGATGGTAAGTACATACAGAATCCTCTAATCTCAGGCTAAACCTAACCACATTGATTTTCTATTTCCATGTAAAAAACAGATTTTGATTTCCTTCAGTTAATGGTAAACACAGTAGCTTTGACACAGTTCAAAAAGCTTTGTTTTTCTTGAAGCCAAGATTAAAGTGTACAGTATATTAGTCTACTGATGAAATAAGTGAGGATAACAAATGGCTTATGACAAGATGAGACACATCAGAAAGACTATGAAATACAAGTGTCATGCTCTGAAGTAGTATTCTTTATTTATTTTTTCTCTAAACATCGTATTTTTAATTCTAGCACTCTGGCATTGGTGGAGCAGCAGCTGGCAAGAAGAACAGAACTTGGAAGAACCTAAAACAAATTCTTGCTTCTGAAAGGGCATTGCCATGGCAACTAAATGATCCTAGCTGTAAGCTGCTTAGACGCTTTGCATGTATTTATAAATAATAAAATCCACACAAGTAACTTTCTTTAAAACAAACCTAAATTATTTCATCAGTGCATGCAGTATCCTGCTTCAACAGGGTCCAGTAGTACATTTAAGACTAGTCCAATCACACTTGGCGGCCTAAGTGGAAAGTAGGGGGAAGCAAATAATTTGGAGTATTGTGACAAAGTTCAAATACATTTGGGGAGCGAGTTTAGTAATGGAAATGTATTTATCCAAACCAGGTCAGAAGCTCCTTATTCCCATCAGGTTTTTGTCACCTCTTCACTACTGAGGAGCCGCCTCCTCTGCATACAGCCCAAAATGTCTTCTGATGGGTGGCTGCTAATTAGCTCTCTCTGAACTATTTTCAAATAGATTCTGCTAAGTCACATACCTGCAGTCACTTAGACCTCAGCCCAAGCTTCCTATCCAGCTCCTTATCCTAGATTCTTGGGAGATTTAAATTCTACATCCCCTGTTTAGTTCAGCACAGCTGAAACTACACTATTAGTAGTCGTGATTAGCAGTCCTAACTGGTGTACATCTACAGGAGCAGAGTTATAGCAGTGCTCTTAATCTAGATATGCTTCAAGTCTGCTGGTAAAGTAGGATACTATTGAACGTAGCGGGAGGCAGAATGTGATCCTCAGATTTTACTTAAGCAAGTGGAGGCATTTCAGAATTGAGCATATGCATATACTTCTTGTCAGACTCAGTGCTTTATGCAAAAAAAGCTTGCCATTTTTTGAAGTGATTTAGACGCAACTGTTATAGAAAAACGCAGATTACTGTGTGTTCCTGGCTATTGTAACTGACAATCTGCTGATGTTGCTATTTCTATTACTTTCTGTTTGCAACCATAAATTTACAAGACTTTTTTTAAGAAGGTAGGGAAAGAAATTCAGCTGCATATTTAAAACCGGCTGTCTGTGACATTAGTGTCTTTTGAATTATGAGATGATGAGTTAGAAATTTGATATGGATGGAGCATTTGAATTGATCGTAGTGGCATCTGAATGAGGTACAAGGGAGATCAGGAAGGAGGAAAGAAATGAGTCAGGTACAAGATATTTTTGTAAACAACCAAAATTGGGGATTTAACTACCTAAATATACCAACTGTATCTTAAAAATGTTTATGAATGAGAGTTGCTATCTAAGGGCACCAAAGAACAGCAATTTCCATCATTTAATTTAAACATTCAGACAATTTTCTAGGTCATTTACTGGGCTTAAAGTGGTACATGCTTAAAGATTTAACTGATTTAAAAGATTAGTTTGCTTTTCTGGATTATAGTATTTCAGGGCTGCAATCTTGAGCAATGTTTTGTGGTCTTAGCATACAGCATGTGTATGATAATGGCTATTCTTTGCAAATAACTGACTGTGAAGAGAATCCAGTAAGACTTGGAAGAAATCGACACATTCCAAGTAGCTCTCGCATTTTTCCTTTTCGGGAGGGCAGTTCTGCTTACTGAACTGGTATTGGAGAGGTGAGCAGAATCAGGCTGCTGTTTACAGTGCTAACAGGCTAAATGTTCTCTGAGGTAATTCTGCTTCATATTTCTGGCCCTTAGTGTTGCTAGTTAATAGAGACCTCAGAAAGTAAAGGCAGCATTTTAAAGAAGTATTGTTACCTACTTACATTTTGACTTTACATTTTAAGATACATATAGCACTCTGAATTTATCCCTTTTTTTCTCTCTAGATTTTAATATCGATGCTCCTCCTTCCTTTAAGCCTGCCAAGAAATATTCAGACATTTCAGGACTTCCGGTAAGTATTTTATTTTTCTCTTCAAAATTGGCATCTCACTTTCCACAATGAAATAAAGCTGGTGCATGCTTTTGTAAAAGATGTACTTGCTGAGGTTCCTGTTCAGCCTTGTGCTTAATAGTTGTCCAGTGATTTAGGGCCAAACCCCAAATATTGTTGCTACATCACAAAATCCCTAGGTTGTTAATAGATGTCAGGACAAGATTAAATACCTTGTCCTGCCATGTGGCTGCTATCACACCACTTTCCCAGCTGTGGAGTTTGCACTAGTTCCCATCTTTTCTGATTCTTTAAATGGTTACATTGAAAGCTGGTAGCCCACAGTCTCCAGGACTGCTAACTTTGCCAAGCTTTAACTACAAAGACTGAAACTTGCCATGCTGAGTGTTTGCCTGAGGCTGATTTATTTCATTATACCTTTTAGAGAAAGTTGTAAAAAGATGGCTCAGTAATTTCCAAGGAGATTAGTCAAAATTACATTGATTGGCCCACGTTAAAAAACCCACCAACTTGTTATCATTGCTCTCAAACTTTTCCTCAAACAAATCAGCCAGAGACAGACACTTGGCATGCACTTTTGAGAATGTCAGATACCCCCATGCTTCAGTGCTGGAACTTGGAGTTTGGCAGATGTATAGCCTGGGTGTCACAGATGGGCTTTTTTACATGGTTTTGTTAAAGGAAAAAGAAAAAGAAACGGGGAAAAAAACCAACCCACATTTCAGTTAGATATGGTTTGCACATGCTCCAAAAAGCGTCGGTAGTTACAATTTGGCACCTGAATTCCCCAGAGATTCTGTTGGCACAAAACGGGAGTAAAGTCATTGAATTCTGCCCAACAAAAATTTTGTATCTGCTGCTGTCACTGTTCTTATGTGACATGAATAATTTTACTTAAAACAAAACAGGTGTTAGTAACAGCATATCTTTTCACTTTTCACCTTCGGTTTCCAGTGATATTTTTTTTTTCTTTTTTTTTTTTTTCAGAAGCCTAGGCATTTATTACAATTGAAATGAATGGGAATGTTCTTTCTTGGACTATAAAAAGGGTTAATTAATGGTTACACTCAATAACTACAATAATGAAAACCTGGTAATGTCAAAGAGCCTTAGACAGAATTTCTGGGTCCTTCCCCCAGTTCAATCTGTTTCTTATCCATAGGGCGCTAGCCCACTTCACAGGCTTGGTATCACCTCATGGTGATGTCTGTAAATATAAAATATACACATTTGTTATGTTGATGCAGGTTAACACAGCACTTTGCATTCTGTAGACTGAATCAGGTCAAAGTCTCCGTTGGGGAAAAAAAATGGGTGAGCACTTATTTAAGGATTGCCTTATGGTGGATACACATGCAAGGTATTAAAGAATAGCTATAGCATCAGCTTTAATCCTGCACATCTTAACACTTAAGTTCTTGGTTTTGTAGCATATGTTTTGTTTGACTTTTATAAGTAACACATTTAAATAAGGCACCTAGGAGGTGGAATGTTTGCAGCCTGTGCCTTCGAGCATGGTTTGGATATGGAGTGGGTTGCTTGGGTTGAGGCTGATAACCCTTGGTGTTCAAGAAGGAATGGGAAAGCAACATCTCCCTTACAGATGAACTGGCAGACAGCAAGTGGAAGAGACTGCTCACAAACGCAGGGAAAATAATTCCCTCCAGTCAGGCAGACTTACAGTCTTGTACTTGTAAGGGTATTGCTTTGATGTAATAGCAGCTTGTTTTCAGAGAAGGAGCCAGGATCAGTTGAATAAGGAACTTTGCATAAGTACCCCTACTCTATATAAAGATATAGTAGATGGAGGAAGGGTAGATAGGTGGACATGTGGAATAATTATGAGCAGATTTCACCAAAATAGCAAAAGTTCCATACTGGGTCATTTAATGGTATTCATCTGTTTCCATCCTGTATCCTCTCCCCTTAGAGTTGCTTTGCAAGTATTAGCATTCACACCAGGTGTTATTAGAGTTGCTGCAACATCTCTGACCTGTGAGGGGCTTATGTGGGGCTGAAGGCATAAGGGCGTAAGTCTCCTTCACTGCCCCATCTCCAAGAAACCAAATAATGCTTTCCAGCACTGGCCTTTGATGCATTTCAAAACTAGTCAGTTGTTGCACCTATAGTGAGATGATGATGCAGATTATACGTGTGAGTGAAGACCGCGTCCCTACCAGCTAAGGGGCAGTTTAGCCATAGGAAATAAGAGTCTTCCCCTCAGTTCCTCAGTTTTAATTTATCAGCTCCTCCTTTCTATCAGTGATTTATATACTCTATTCTAGCTCAGTATAAATACTCTCCTTTCTATATGAATCCATTCAGTGCTGCTTTTGTTTTCTTTTTTTGTCTTTCCACTTTTTTTTTTTCCTTCTTAATTTTCCATCCTCTAATTGCATTGTGAGTCAAGTTTCCTATTTTACCTGGCCTGCAAGGTTTCTCCAGACTATGATAAAAATGCTGTGTTTAAAAAAATCTTTTTTATTAAGATAACTAAGACAGCGTGTCCTTTACATTGGTATGCTAGAAATGTTTCATAAGAAGCACTAAATATATTTTCAAGATAATTTCCTAGTGGGAAGATATCTGGGCTAATAGAATATTTTAGAAATATAGTGCAAGAAAAATGTCCCTGTATTTTCTGTGTAAAATCTGAAAGCATTTGTGTAAGAATATATTTTCTATGGGAATGCTGGATTCCCCATGGGAAAAAAAAAAAAGTAAAATCAATTCCTTAGGATTACCCATTTAGGGAAGAATTAAATGGTCTAGCAGGTACAAAAAAAGAGAAGTGTATTAAAACACTCTCATCAGTATACCTGCAGTTATATGAAATGCCACAATTATATTCTACTGATCCTCCTCTCTTTCTGTGTGTAAAACAAATGGAATTAAATTTACCAATGGTCTAAGCAGAGCAGCCAATTTATATTTGTAAGGCAGTCTAGAATTCAAAAACTCATCTACTGTATTGACACTGCAAAATAAAATTATTCTTTCCAAACTTGCAAGATGACTATTCTGATACTCTAATATGCAAAACAGTAATTTATTGTAAAGCAGATTTTAAAAAAATCCTCAAACCTTCAAGTGTTTAGATTTCTCTTCATTTTCTGAAAATACATCAGCCTTGTTACTATAGAAACAGATTGAGATAACTAATTCATTGTATTTGAAGAGGATGTATCTGTGGCCTTTGACTTAGTTTCTAAACATGACAGAGGTTTTTCTTTGCAAAATCACTTTACTTCACTTTTCTAATCTGTTTTAATTATTGCTGAAGTAGCAGTGAAGTTTGTTTTCACACTGAAGTCGTGGCATAAATGAGTACTTACCATACTTTAGTGAATGCAAATAGTACAGCCCAATACGAAGTATCAGAACGGTGAAGAACTGCCATAACGTTTTTATCCTAGACTGGTGTGCAATACAAACTGCAGGTGCTGCTTGGCTAGCTTATTACGGAATCATGTACATTTGAAAAGCAGTCTCCTTGATTAGCTCTTTCTTACATGAGGCCAGATTTATGAAATAGAAATACATTTATAGCTGCTGCAACCATGAAGTTACCACCAGGGATAAATTACCCCTAATGTCCTAACTTTGCAATTTGTTTGAAAATTAATTGAAAATTAGCTGACTACATTTAATTAACCTTCTGGCATTTTTTTGTAAAAAAAGAAGCTACAACTAACACTTAATTTTCTGCTAAGTCTTATCAAGCCAGGCGATTAACTGGATTGTTGCCATGGTCAACAGATCCTTTCCAACATAAAAATGGTAGAGGGCTCTGCACTTCAACAGTATGGATGGGAGGAATGCTCTGGCTTTTCCTGGCCTTTTCTTTCTTAGTTGCAATGTCTTGAGGGATCTCAACTGCCTGGTCCTTGCAGCCAGCCACCATCTCCTGTTAAAGAAAGGTACGTAAGACACTTTCAGAACCTTGGCAGACATTTGGTAATCCAATGCTGAACAGTGATCGTCCTGGAGGCTGAAGGTGGAGATGCGATACCCTGTCTTCTTCCAGCCCAGCCTCCTGCACTGCCCCCGAGCTCATCTGAGCTCAAGGTTTCTGTAGCAACAGGGAAGGGGAGAGGATGGAAGGAAACTGGCACTGCTCCCAGGCACCCAGGGTCCAAATATAGCCGAGGATACAAGCATAGCCCAGGGTTAGCTGGCCAGGCTGCTATCCTGAAAGCAGGCATCTGTAGCAAAGCACGATGCTGAGTTCAAATTTCTTATCAGTTCAGTCACAGAACCATAAGCTGAAACTCCCTTGCTTTAACAACCACTTAAAAGTAAATTAAAAGCAAAGTTGTATGCAGGAAGAGAAAATCGGTCCAAAGCTATCAGAGCACCCATAATTCAGCCTCTTTGTGGGTAATTTATTGGCAGCAGCCTGGCTTTTTGGAGAGCTGCCTTGAGAGAGACTGCACAAGGCACAGAGTTGCTAGGGTGAGTTTAGAGAGTTGAGGAATTTTTGCACTGTGTTTTTTATGAAACTATTGCAGCTCTCTGTTATGTTTAATGCATTTCTAATGTGATTTTATAGGGGTCTGTTAACTTCTCCTAAGTTCTGACACGAGGCGAAAGAAAAAAGTACACACTTTTGGTCACGTGGTAGAACAGTAGTGCTGTTACTGGAAAAAGAAAGTCACTATTTTGTGCTCTTGTAATCAGACACTTTTCTTAGTACTCTGTTTTAAGATTTTATTTGAAGAGTGTCTCTGCCATTGTTTCATTTTCAGGCAAATTACACAGATCCCCAGAGCAAGCTAAGATTTAGCACTATTGAAGAATTTGCCTATATTCGGATGCTCCCTTCAGATGTGGTGACAGGATACCTGGCTTTAAGGAAAGCAACAAGTATTGTTTCCTGAAGAGACCAAATATTGCTGTATATCGCTTGTGAACAGTGCTGATTTTGAGACTCACGATGGAAACTCACTGCAGGACTGAAGTTCCTTAAAGCTATCCATGGATTTTTACATCTGGAAGTAGTTGATGATACATGGATTTGAAGAACATATATCGATTTAATTTTGATAAATGCTGATATTTGTTAGTTTGCCAATTTGTAAGCAATTTGGTTTGGTGAACGAATAACTTAGACCTTAAGGATATGTATCTGCACTATAATGTCTGAGTTATATTAATTTCTGTAGAGACAGGACTTCATCTCTGCCCTGTATATTTTATGTACTGCTGTGGCTCAGAAGAAACAGTCATTTGAATTAAAGAAAAGGTGTGAAGATATTCCAGCTTCTAAACCTGTGTTGCCAGATGTATTGGCCACTGGGCTATGAAGAAGTTTGTCCCATCTGTAAAATGAAGCTAAAATACCTAGCAAGTGCTGCTATTGTGATGACTGTTTATGGTACTGAGCCCTGTGGAAACAAACAGCTTCACACAAATACTGCATTGAAGAACTGTCAGCATAAATAAAGTTGGACTCAAACTTGTTTTTAAAATATCCTAATGAATATGCATAACAGGATCAAATCAAATCACCAGGTAACTCTTGATTATGACACTTTGTAGTTTTTGAATGCTTCATTTCACAACCTGACTATTCTTCTACCTTTCCTAGTTAGTACAATATTAGTACTAATTAGTACAAAAAAGCACTAATTTCCCAGACTTTCTAAGAATTATGCTAAAAAAAGCAGAAATTCCACTGTCCGTATGGTCTGTCCATACCCAGATGGTCTTCAGCAAGGAAGACCTCCTACATCAGGACACTGACCTTTGGATCATGAGGTACCAGAAGAATAACCAACAGCAACTGAAAGTTGTCACGCTTTAGAGGAAGGAGACTGAAGGAGAGTTTGGAATCTTGCTGGGTGGGCTGACAAGGAACATGCCAACATCAGAATGATTTCCTGAAACTAAGTCTAGGAGCAAGGGTGCAGAGGGTTTTCTGCCCATTCTTTCATTTTGTCCTCTTTCTTACAACAAGCTGCTGATTTGTTGTCTTCTCACTTCTGCATATTTGGCCCAGCCTTAGACTCTTGTCAAGTTTTAATCTGGACTCCAAGTTCAGGCTCAGCCATTCCTAGCCTCCAACCACACAGCCTTCATGCCCATGCTCCACCAACTGCCCTGTAGCTGTGACACTTACCTCCCTTATCTCTCTGAGCCAGAGGGTGTTAGCCAGAAAGGCTGCTAGACAAGTTACCACTTGGTGTGGGAGTTACCACTACAAAGTGGAAGACTTGTCCCACAGCTTGTTAGTCCTGGACTGCCCGGGTCACTAAGGAGGTGAGACACTGATCACAGGACAGCAGTCCTGTCTCACCCAAGCTCCATCATGGACATCGGAATCTTGTGCAAGGCACCTCTTTTCTCTGACTGCACAAGTAGCACACAGTGGTGACTAGTTAGTGTCTAAGCTGCACCCTGAATGCACATTTCTGGAGACGTGATAATATTGGAACATTGAGTTTTTTTCTTATTGAAAGAATAAATATGCAGAGTGTTATCAGTGCTAGTTTAATTTCATCTCCAAAACAGGAAAAACAATAATAGACACATTGTTTAATGAAAGTCTGTGGCACTCATTCCTCCATTTTTGTGATCTAATATTTACAAAACCAAAGTAATTTAAAAAGTCTTTGACATGCTTACAATAGATCCTTCAAAGCCCTGGATACCAGATAATGCTACAACTGTATCACAGAACAAAAAAGAATAAGACAGGATATCTCTCTTCATGCCAGTAAGCATCCAAGCCACATTCTCTTTGCATCCAAGTTTTAGAATGGATGTTTTTAACTTACTTTACATGCTGAAGATGTGTTTATAAGATAAGCTTAACGTTTATATGAAAAGAACACACATCGAACTGCTGTAAGATCATTTATGCCTTAAATAAGCAGATAGCAGCTCAGAAAATTGTATTTCACCAGCTTGTTCTGTCCCACAAATATTTTTAACATTCTTTGGGAATGACTGTTTAGGAGCCCAGGCTCCCTCACCATCAGAAGTGCTCCATGCACTCCTGCAATGTATATTAAGGTGTTGCTTCTCAGGTAATTCCAACCACACAGTGTTTATGCATTCCATTTTCAAAACCTAAGTGTCTTATTGAATAAATTGGCATCAGAAAAATAAATACAGCTTAGATTTGGCAAAAACACTAGTGACTCCTCTCAATGTTCTCTGTCCATATGATGGCTGCTAAATTCCCTTTTCTTTCCTTCCTTGTTTCTTCCTTTGTTAGCTACTGGCCCTTTTTTCTTAGTCAGTAGTGCCTCACTTTTACTCATTAGGCTGTGCAGTTGTCAAGCCAAGACTGATGAGTCAGCCATCAGCACCATTCAGCATTACATTGATCGACAAGAGTTCACTATGTGGAACAATCAAAAAGAATTTGTTTTAGCAGGAAGCTGAGGACTGAAAAGATCTAGCAGCCATCATGATGCTGACATCATTCATGAATGGCATCATTCAGTCTGACTAGGTTCTTTTTGGGAACAGTATGTGGACCTGCTGCTCTCATCAATGGCTTCTATGAGAGAACTGAGCAATACCTCCCTTGCTCTATGTAAGAGAAAATATGGATAAAGTGAAGAGCTCATCTGTGCCATGGAGTAGTTTTAAAGTATGTTTTATTGACGGCTTTAGAAGAAGTGAAAATTGAGAACCACATTTATATTTAAAAGTACTTACGGGACATTATCTAGATAAACATGTAAAAGTTGAATTTAAATTGAAAAGAGGACAAAAGAAAGACATTCAGAAAAAGAAGCAGCAATGAATACCCTTTCAGATTTGGGGAGAATGTATTTTGACTAATAGTACTGCCACATCTGTAAAGCAGAAAGCCAGCACTCACTGTGAGGACTAATTTGTTCAAGTATAACCGTTCCTTTCTGTGAAGTATCACCTGAATGCATTACTTAATACAGACCACGGATGGCTTCAGCCTCACATGCATTTGCATTAATATGTTCCCTTGTCATCCCGCTCCGTTACCCCTGTAACGGCTTACAGCACACCAGTTGCTAAGCTCCCACAGAAATCCCACTGACATTAATGGGAAGTGAGCTTGTCCAACAACTTGCAAGGTATAGTCCAACTGGCAAAGATTTAGTCTTTTTGGCTGGTGGAAAGCATATTTTCCTTCCATCTATCCTATCCCTAAGAAGGAATGAGGATGTTAACCAGAGACCAAGCTCTTGTTCTCCTGTGCAGCTACCTGCCCCACACACTGCTGGTCCAGCAAACATTGGGGATGGGGGTCACCTCCAGCGTGCTGTGGGGTTTTCAGGGTTTTTTTAAGTCTTCAGTAGCTTGTATTTACCCCGTGCTTTGGGTGGATCTGTTTGCTTTTGAGGGCCTGGACAAAGCAGGCAACTGCCTCTGCAGCTGTCAGCCCCAGGGCAGCAAAACAGCTGTAGCTGAACTGCCTGGGATGGCCAGAGCCCAGTGCTGCAAGGACGGGGGGGCTGCGGCTGGGGCAGGGGCTGGCTCGCAGGGGGCTGTAGGGCTGTGGGGCCAGCTGCTCCCAGGGAGCGGGTGCGCTGGGGGCCATGAGAGCAATGAAGCTCTCAACAGCTGCAGCTGCTGCCTCCATCCTCTCCAGTGGATGGGAGAGCAGGATGTCGGAGCTCCAGGGCTCCTGCCTTGATTATTCATTCACTGCTGGTTTGTATAGCAGGTCTGTACCCATGGAAATTTCCTGCCCCAGCCCTTCCCTCTGCTGCATCTGTACCAGGAATGACCTTGGCCCCATATCCTGGAAAGCAGCAAAATTTAGTTCAGAGAGGCCTTGGGCCAGCTCAGTTCAGAGCCCCTGCATTTCAGACTGTTCTCCCATCACAGCGTTCTGGATCCCTATGGAGTTGCTATATTTGGGCTTCCACGGAGGGCAGGAGTAGCAGGCACGTGCAGGCACAGGCACTCGCTCCTTTGACGGAGGCCTCTTCAGTGTCAAACCCCACCGAAGCACAAGGAAATGAGGGTAGGCAAAGGGGAGGGCTTTTTACTAATGAAGAATATCAAAGTAAAAATTAACTAGTGTAAGGTTAAAAAGGTTTTGTAAGTCCACTCTGTTAAGAAGAAAGCTCAAGCTCTCTGCATGATTACAATCTTTTTCCTGAAGGGCTAAGTAATCTAATAAATTAATACAGCAATAATTTATTGCTAGAAAATTTACCAATGGGTCTTAAGACCTCTTACAATCTCTAACAATGTACGTGGTCTACAGACTCAAGACAAAACAGCACTTGGTTTACCTTTCTGAATCACTTCAGGGAAGAAGACTTTCACAGACCTGATGTCAGGTTCTAGGAGAAAACCCCTGACTTAGTGCTCTTTAAAGCTGTCCTGGTTTCAGCTGGGATGGAGTTAATTTTCTTCTTAGTAGCTGGTGCTGTGCTGTGTTTTGGCTGTGATGTGAGAGCA
>JAVJGI010000040.1:75935279-75976511 GCA_035590275.1 Ibycter americanus | reverse complement strand
CCTGCTTTCCTGGGGATGGCGGAACACCTGCCTGCCCATGGGAAGTAGTGAACGAATTTCTTCCTTTGCTTTGCTTGGTTTTACCTATTAAATTGTTCTTATCTCAACCCTTGATTTTTACATTCTTTTCTGATCCTCCTCCCCATCCCTCTGGGTGAGGGGGAGTGAGCGCGTGGCTGCATGGTGCTTAGTTGCTGGCCAGGGTTAAACCAGCACATCTTTCCGGGGTTAAACCAGCACAAAAGCAAGAAGAATCAAGCGGTATCTGTGTTGTTACTGAACACTTCAGTTACACCAAGATGATGATACCACTAATAGTAGAATTCACAGAAATCCTTTCATATTTTTCCCATTTTAGTATGCATCCCCCAATGAAAAACCACTTTGCCTGTTGCGGATTGGGTGGGTGGGACATAATAATACATCTTCAGGTAAGAAAAACATTTTAAGTCCATTTGTTATGTGTAAGTATTGCTTGACTTGGTTTTGTATTTTCTGAGAAGCTTAACAAATCCAGTCTTTTCAGATGATTACACTACTGTAAATCACAGCCTACAGACAGCAATAGCAGTAATCTCTTGGGAGAGATAATAACAACAACTAACAAACACTGTTTAAACCACTGGTAGGTAGTGCTTCTGTAATTGCACACAGTTTATGATCTATGAGATCACGTCTGTTGTACAGAACATCACTTTCTCTGACACCATTGCCTAAAATCAATAATCTCTACATAAAAATCATAGTGCTAGTGGACTAGACAGTAAGTTGGTTTTGGAGTAGGCTGTGGTTACTGTTTGCTGATGTGTTCTCCCCTGGGCAAGAGCTCCCATCAGTTGCTTGCGTGCTGACTGCTGTGGCTCTGTTACTTGACCTCGGTACACCCAGTACAGCACGCCAGAAAACCACATCCTGGTTCATGGACTATCTGAAGCCTTCTCCAATGTCCCAAACCTGGGATGTAAAAATTGCTTTTCTCTCAAGTGAAGAAATCATTTACAAGCTGCTAACTGCACACAGCACATGTGGACAGTGTCCCTTTTCTCTGCGAGTCTTGAATCCAGAGCATAGTTTGTGTGAAAGGAGCAGCTGCCCCGGTGTGGGTACTCCTATTTCAGCACAGGTTACACACAAGCAAGTTTTCAGCATCAGGTTTTGGAATTTCTGAAAACAGCTGCCTACCCATGCATGGGAAGGAAGTGTTTCCTGCTCATCCTATCACATCGGTATCCATGCACGTTCAGTGCCTCTGTATAGATCTGATAAAGCTACAGCGGTAAACCCTCATGAGCAGAGATGCAGGCCTGGTCTGCTTGGGCAATATTTGGTGGGCGCTGCGAACCAGCTAAGCAAGGGCGATAGGGGATGTTTGAATTTTGGCTGTGTATCCCACTTATATCCTGAGGGACAGCAGATCTACGAGACAGCTTCTGTTGATTCACTTCTCGCAGGAAAAGGAGATGCCTCTAAAAGGACACCATAAACAAACACACACACACATACTGTGTGTCAGGTCATTAGTTTCATGACTAATGCATCAAGACAACATAGAGGGGACAGAAATAAGGATCTTTTAATATAGTTGTCTGTTGGCCCAAATCCTCTCTCATCTTCCAGCTTAGATAACTTGTATTCTGGTAACCCCTCCATGCTCACAGAAGGGCATGAAGGAGTGACCCCACCCACATGGGGGAGTGTTCCTGTGGTCTGAAATCCACCCAAACAATTAGAGCCGTTAATTATGGGAAACCTTCAGGCCATGGCTGCTTACCGAGACGGTGGAGGGCTGGCTGTACAGTGTGTGCCTCCCCTGTCCTGTGTCTACAGCTTCATCCTTCACCAGGTGGCTAGGCAAACATGGTGGAGATGAACACATGCAGGCAATCTCACAGTGAGAGTCTGCCTTCCAGCTCAGGACCAAAACGCAGGCACGCATGTTCAAACAACTGGAAAAAGTGAGCAGCCTCTCGGAGTACGCCTGAATAGCAGTTCTTGCATGGGGGACAACAGAGGCAGTGTGGGGTCTGATAATAACCTTAATAAAGAGGAAATCCCAGGAATTTCAACAAGAGCTGGACTCAGTCTAAGGTGAGAGGACTGGAAGTGGGACTGCAGAAGCAATTGCCCTGACAATATAAGGCTATGCTGAAGAGAAATAATTTATATAACACTGTGGGTGATTCTTAATCCTCTGCAATAACACATGGCATTACAGTGGTTTTATATTTGGAATAAAGAACATAAATAGAGCATAACTCACTACAAACTGTGCCTTTCTGGAAGGTATGTCATAGCTGGTGATGTTAAGTCAATGGCTGCCATCAGTCTTGTGTGCACAAGTGACAGCAGCTAATAGGCACAAGCCTTGTTCTCCTGATATTAATGGGCTTTTGTTACTGAAGCTGTTGGCAAAGCACAATCAACCAAATATTTTGGCTTCTAACAACCAAGAATTTGTTTGTCATGCTTCATCTCTTGTACCAGGCTGTACGAAATCAGAGAGCTAAGCAATAAGTACCAGCAACTCCTTTCCAGAGTTACGTGAGCCCTTCCCACAAGCTTTGTACATTGAGAATTATTACCACCATTTCAGTGAAGGACAGGATGTTCCATGTCAGTACCCTGGTTTGGCCCCATGCTTCCACAACCCTTGGGAAATGGAACATCGAACTCCACTGTGAAACCCTCCCCTGCAAATGGTTTATTTCAGCAGCTGTCTCCACATTCTTATAATTTACCTAATAATAAACTGGAAGCCAAAATATGCGGACCTTGAGATGTCCTTCTGAAGGATCGCACTGGGACAGAGAGTGCAAAAGCAATTCTTCCTGTACGTTTCCTGTATACAATGCCACTGGGACACGCAGACCTCTCCAGAGCCTTGGGGCAGTGACTCTCGCTCCAAAGGTCTGTTTATGTCTTTCATAAAAAAATACACATAAGCTACATGGATAATTTTTGGAACAAGCAGTGGAATCCTGCTCTTCCAACTTTCACACACATGCTCTGCTCACTGCGCTTAACAGTCTCTCGATTAACCACTCCAACTTTACAAATCATGGGATTGCACCCACTGCAAAGCTGTTGTACAGCCCTGGTAGTTTGAACACTCTTCAGAGAATGCAAGAAGTGCTTTGAATCTGTTACGTGAAGGAGGAGACTGAGCCCCTATCAAAGGGCTGGGGGGAAGCATCCTCACCCTGTGTGGTTGGATAAGGAAAGCAGGAACTGCAGCAGCATGCCTGCACTGGCTGTGTTTCAAATGAAGGCAACAGTCTACAATAGCCTTTTTGCAGCGGGTGATCTGGAAGAGTGCTGCATCTGCTGCTGCAGGACAGGATGTGGGCAGGAGGCTGGCACCAAGCTGCTCAGCTCTGTTGAGGCTGACATGTCTCTGGGCACGCTCAAAGGCAGAGCTTCAGATGTCTGGGTAACCATCCAGGATCCAGTCAGCAACTGTGTGATGATGCAGAGGACTGCAGGTTTGGGCATAGACTGCCTAAACTCAGTCCAGAACCCTTTTGGGAATCTGCTCCTCTCTGAAGACTGGGGAATGAGTCTTACCAAGACAGTGGATTTTGACTCAACACCTGTATCATCTGACCAGCTCATGCAACATGCACTTCTTGTCACCAGAAGGTACCTGATATTGCTCCCAGTACTGGATCTGAAGTGGCAAAAGCATGAGCATTAGAGGAGGAAAAAAAATAAGGGCAGACAGGGGCCCTCTTGTCATTCTCCCAGAACTTTTATGCTTTTCAGGCCATGTCTCTATTACCTTCGTGACTATTCAGCACTACTTTCTACCTCCAGCTTTTCCAAACTTGGAAAAGACACTGGGCAAGGTTAAAAATCCTGCCCTACCTACGACATACATTTCTAAGCAGTTCTCAAAACACATAACCAGAATCCAGCAGTAACAGGTGTCCTAAAAGTTCTCCTTTGCACCTCTGTACTGCTATAGGTGGCAAAGTCTCGGTAGGAGGAGGGCTGCAGGGGTGGCCTCTGTGGGAAGAGGTTCAGGGACTGTAGGATGTGTAAGAATTACAGATGCACTTTCCTGACCCCCTGAAACTGAATATTGAAGTAACAGCTTGTTTTTTGGGTTGTACAGGAGGAGAGGCTTTATTTCGTCCTAAATAACACAAACAAGTTTGATCAAGTAGTAATTATATCTGAGCCACTAAGAAATAATCTCCAAGGCATAATTAGTAACAGCACCTTCCCCGGGAAATGTGATTCCGTCCCACTTCCCCTCCCTGCTCCAAAAACCCAACAAGCAACCAACCAAAACCCCTCAAACCACCAAAGTCCTGGGATACTCATCTTAAAAAGGAAGACTGAAAAATAAATGAGCAAGTTAATCAAAGGAAGGTAGAATCAGGGATCAGTAGAATTCACCTGCAGATCTGCAGAAACTCTTTACTGAAAACAGAAAAGAAGCACTAGAAGAAGAAAAATCCTAAGTGGAAAAGCAAGAAGAAAAGCTGAAACCACAGGAGGAAAGCTGACAGCTCATGTTGCCAAAAAGGCAGCCTTCTGCAAAGGGTGATCGAAAGGCCAGGGTGGGCCAAAGCCAGAAGCATCCTCTACAGCAGTCCTCTGTCAAAAGAGCCATTGAAGCAAACCTTAAAATGGAGCCAGCCAGCCAGCTTAACATACAAAGCGTTTTCCATCAGCAAGCGTGTTTCAGTTTCTCATACTGTGTGGCTACCCAAGGCTCACAGTTACCACTTGAGAAACTTAAAACAACTTTAGTAAATGAAAAAGACACATGCACACACTGAGACCTTCCAGATTCCACTCAAGCAGGCACGCGGGCACTTCTGTTCTTAATACTGTCTCTTTCCTGCCAGCTTGTCTCGGTTAGGGATATTTGTCATGCTGTAACTCAATCTGCAAACCCTGAGCGTAAATATATGTACAAAACCTTAATGTAAATATACACATTGGAAAGACTTTGCCAGGGAGTTAAGAGGGTGCAAGTGCTTCAGGCTTATCTCTGAGTAATGAATTCCCTCTGACGCAGGTAATACAAATTCTCACCCAGGTGAGCCCACACCCAGGGCTGCACGGCGGGCAGGGACCGACCCCCACGCCTTGGCCTCCGGCTGCTGCAGGAAGCAGTGCTGGGGATGGCACGGTCACCAGCCTCGCAGGAGTGCCAGGGTTTACTGGGAGACTTCTTTATTTTCCTTGGCTCAGGCTTTATACACATCTCTACACGGAACACACCCGACGTGCATTTTAAATGGCACACTGTTACAAAAGCAGCACAAGCGGGAAAACTATTGCACCTGCATACACATGGGGGTGCACCTTATA
This sequence comes from Ibycter americanus, assembly GCA_035590275.1. NCBI lineage: Eukaryota > Metazoa > Chordata > Aves > Falconiformes > Falconidae > Ibycter > Ibycter americanus. The sequence goes on along the minus strand of JAVJGI010000040.1, from coordinate 75,971,186 downwards.
AATACTGCAGTTAAGCAAAAGCTAAGGGATAACCTTTGATTTTGTTTGCTAAAATATAAACCTTAAAACTGCTAATAAGCCACTAAGAGCTATTCAAGAGATTGTCTATTACAGGAAATCCTGCCAGGACGCTTAGGTAGTTTATGGCCATCTTGGATATCTGGGGAAGAGTGAAACGGGTCTAATGTTTCTGAAGTTTTGTGGGGTTTTGAGAAATCCAGACATCTGCATTTTAATCTTTGGAAAATCCTGAGATCAGCAAGACTATCGTCTGCAGGATTTAACCACAAGTTGGACCCACCTCTTAGCAAGTCTAAAAGTCTTATGATTGCTGTAAAAAAAAAACCACCACCTTTTCTTTTCTTTCTTCATACGTATACATAATGAAGGGGTTTGTGCTGTAAAACATTTGTCTTTAAATGACAGGGTAAGAATATGATAATTCATGCTTTCTGCATAACCAAGTTAACTGGATGTGTCTCAGTGACTGATTTAAATAACCAGCTTTTCACCTGCTTCTTTGTCTGCAATATCTTTATTGCATCTGAGGGGTAAGAGCAGCTCTGAGGCAAGACTCAAAGGCTTGCAGAGCACTCCTCCTGCCTTTTAGATGGTCCTGTTACCCAACTACCATCACCTCTACCTCTCACCTGGGGGATTTTTCATAAACACAGGATATGTGGTTCGACCAAGAGGTGCTGCGTGTGCACACAAGCACTTTTTGCTGGCAGGCACGCTTTTTAAAGTTTCACTTTTCCTCTCTTGTTACTTGTCCTTCCATATTTGCAAGCTAGGAAAGACCTGAGCGCAGGCCCAGGTCTTCATGATATTTGAGATTTTGAGTTGAGCGGGACATTGAAGTAGCTCCAATGTCATCAGCAGGCACCTCCATCTAAAAAAATGTAACACAATGACTTCCCTTTTGATGTAAAAATCAATCATGTCAAGCGCTCAGATTTACACATACCTTCATATGTACCTTAAGTGCTTTAGGCATTTCTATTATTTGCTTTGGCTTCCTACATCATCTGTTAACGAAGCCTTATTTTTCCATGACACAGGCAGCTATCCTGAACTTTTCTAGAAGCTGATATGACACACTCCCCTTTGGAAAATGCAATAAAGCATGGGTACACACCCAGTGTAATAGTAATAGCTCCAGCAATTAGAATCAGTGCACATTAAAAAGTGAAAATAGGTGGACTGTGCAGTGCACCAGTGCTTGTGGCAGCAATACTGCATTGCTCCATAAACAAGAGAAAAAGAAAAAATTAAAGCCATTATGGCACTTGTCTCCAACAAGGACACTAATTCCAGGTATTTGGAACAAAGAACACAGTGTATTTTGGTCTTTTTTCATCTTTCTGCTTCTAGACTGGGCAAATTAACATTGTTTTCTTACCACAAACCTCTGGAGACACCATGGTTTAACAACATTTTTCTGAACACTCGCGCTAAAAAGCAATCAGCCAGCTACTGAGCTTTGGAGGAAGGAGGTGGCATCTCCATTCATACACCCATCTTGCAAACAAGTTATCTGGCAGGGAGCCAGGCTGGGTGAGCAGGGGGTAGGCAGAAGTACTGCAAAACCTTCTCCCTTCCATCCAGAGACAGCATACCTCATTAAAGCTGCTATTTTGCATATGCCAAGGTGGTAATCTTGGATTAAAAGACTTTCACACTTCTTCAGCATGCATTATAATTATCTATCACCACCTATATGTTGATTTAGACAAGTAGAGAAGCATGTCATCCCTTTTCCCTCCCCCTCCATAGGGGGGTACGCAAAGGCCAGCTCCCGCCCCAGCCCAGCCCCAGCACAGTGCTGCATGACAGAGGTTGCCTAAAACTGCAGTGATGGAAGCCCCACCACAGGAGAAATGTGTGTGTGCTGCTAAAAGGGAGAAATACAGAAAAGGGAAAGAAACATGACCATCATCCAATCTGCAATGTATTTCTAAAGAGAACATCCATTTTATTTTATTAACCATTATATTTTTATACCTTTTTTTCCATGGTGGCCAAGTTTTAGTGGAGCAAAGCTTTAGTTAGTTTCTGAGAAAGGAACAAGAGGTTTGGCACCTCGGCAGAGGGTGGGGAAGGGGGAAGAGCTGAGAAAATAGCTAACTTTTGCAACAGGCTCACGCAGGACTGTCTGCCAAACTCACCCCAAGCCAAGCAGCTGGGGAGCCCAGGGGCTGAATCAGCGGTGTAACACGTCTATCTGAACTTCTCAGAACACACAGATGCTGGGCTTGATATCTGCCAGACAGATAGGTTTCCGGGGAAAAACTGTGTGTGTGTCCCCCAACTTCCGTGCCCCTCTCCTGCCATCAAGCACAGGAACGAGCCATCTGCTGCCATTAGCTCACAGGAGCAATGCCCACATCCGAGCCGGTCACAGCGTGTGCTCTCTGCAGCACTATCCGCTTTCCGCTCCAAGCTGTGACGCACTGTGACATTCCCCTCTGGCCGGGGACTCCAGGAAGCGAGCTGTTTGGCTTGGACACGGGCACAGTGACACAGACACAGGTGGCTCCATCTACTGTGACACAGGGTCAAGCCTGCTGCAGAGGGTCCTGCTTTCCCCGGTTGTTTCTCTAGGGACCAGGAAACAGGGTGAAGAGCACGCCCCTCGCTGGAATTGAATTCTATTAGAGTTCACTTTGCAAGTACCTGTGCACCTCCCTGGCATTTCTTGATAAATCAGCCTAGGCCCCAACAACAAGGAGAGGCAAAAATCTCACTTCTGTACCACGTTTGGGGAAAATCATGACCCAGGCTTGGAAGCCACTTTGTGGCTGATGTGTTTTCACGGCACACTTGGCCAAAATCCCATCCCACCCAACTCCAGTTGCAGCACATTTGGATCTGGTGCAGAACTGGATGGGTACCTGTCCTCTGCAGTGGGAAGTTGCTTCCGAAGTAGCTGGCTGAAAGATCTGCTCACTAGGATGAGGGACATCTCAGGGTACATGCTGTTTTGGTTTTGAGTGCCTCTTCCTTAGCTCTTTTCTTCACCTCTTGTTGATTTTTGGTGAAACATCCATTTTAATCTGTTTGCTGCCATCTTTTACCTGGTGGTATTTTGCCTCAGTGGGAGAAAGAGTCAATGTTTTAAATGTATTTGAGGGAAAAAGAAACACCAAGAGTCAAGCTCTCTGTCAATGATAGGGGCTCCTTCCTTTTCTGGACAGTCTGCACTTGCTTCATTGAGAGTAATAATTTTATCCTGAATAAAATTAGATGGAGACCTCTACCTGCCAGTCCTGAGGCAAGCAATTCACTGGCTGACTTGGCCAGCATGTCAGACGTCACTCTTAACACTGACTCTGCAGTGACAGCACCGTTTGATTAGGATGCAGGAGGGAGATGCTCCAATTAACGATGGCGAATGCTGTATGAGAAGGCATATCTCAAAAAGGAAAACAAAAAGTGCAGTTCTTCCTAGCAGGGAGCGGGGGAGGTGAGGCTGCAGAGCTCAGCTTTAGGGGTTACTTCCCTCCCCTTTCTGACAGCAGACTCCTTGGCCAGCACAAGTAGTGATTCACAACTTGGAGCTTGTGTCCACCTCACCCCCTCTCTCTTTTTCATCACTGGTCTGGCAGCAGAAAGGCTTCCCACACGATCTCCAAGCCAAATCCTGCTGGAACTGCAGTTGTCTCATGGTGCTTTCATCCCAAATAGCTCAGCTGCTATGCTGGCTTCTGCAGTTAGGAGCTGCTTAAATCTTCTGCTGCCTCAATTGAATATATTTCTTGGTAGGCATAGTGAATCCGGGACTGGGAGCAGAACTATGGTGTGAGGAATGGAAAGCCCAGTATTGCACAACTGGTTCACATCTCTGCTAAAGATTTCATTCGCAGCGCTCTTCTGGAGTTAAAGCAAATTCACTGCCAAGTACAGTAACTGAAGTATTCAGTAAGAGTAATTTGTTGTACTTGATACTTCTTCTGACCACAAAAGGATAATATTTTTTACAGTCTCTTCTTATAACCATGTAGTGAAGAGGTTCGATAAAAGCAATTTTTGCCTATGGGTTGCTGAATGGTACCAATGTCTCCAAGCATTTTTGTTCAGGATTCAAATATGCTGTGTGACTGGTCACCCATGTTAAGCAATATGGTTTCTATTCCCTGACCAGATTCTTACAGAGGCCAGGAATATCTGGAAAATATCAAAAAGGCATTGAAAGGGGATATAGGGAGAGGGGCAAATTTAGAAAATTCAGCAATATTCTCTTGTCTTGGAAAATAAAGTACCTCATATAAGGCCGTACATGTGCAGTTCAGGCTTTAAAATACCCATGTTCTTTTTCTGCTTGCTGACAGACTTCTCTAGATAGTGTTTTACTCAGCGCATCTACTCCAAGTCCTGCCTTGTGCACGTATGCTTTGAGTTTTTAATTGCAAAAGGTGCAGACAGGTCTCAGTTTGGCTCAGTTTACTACATGCAAATCTAAATACCAACTTGAAGGTTCACAGAGATGCTTATTTTCATACGGCACATACCTCATATTATTTCACATATTTACTGGTTCTATGAATGGGTCATGCCTGCTTTATATCGTGACGTGGCTGGTTAAGTACAGCACTCCAGGTGTGTAAAGAGCACAAGATGGTCCAGGACCCTGCGGATCTTCTAGGGTCTTGGGAACTTCAAGCCTCACCTAGCTAAAAGTCCTTCTCTGTCGCCCACTTTCTGCCACCACAAAGAACCAGGATGAGATGGAAGCAATGGGGGCCCTTTGATGTTGCACCCAGAGACAAGCCTCCAGACTGTTGAGAAAGCCAAACAAGGGGCCTGTGCCAGGCACGCTGCTGTCTCCTGAGGTTTCTGTCCTCGGTGTTTTGCAACTGAGGAACATGTGTTTAATGCTCAAGGGAGAGGAGATATACCGTGTGCTATTTAAGCAGAGGACCTCTCTTTCTCCTTCAACACCACAAGTCCTCATTCTGCTTTTGTACACCTTGGTACTCAGGCTAACAAGTTTTAAAACACATTTTAAGATGTATACACTAGATAGCAAGATTAATGCCCAAATCCGAGCAATAACAATGTCAGTGAACTAAACCGTCAGCCTGTCCCAAAAACCTTACCAAAACAAACTGCTTGCTGTCTGTGGCTTGAGGCAACTTTGTATTTCATTTTGTAATATGAGTTCTGTGATTTCTCATGCTAGAGACTGCCTAGGATATTTAAACTCACAGCTTCCATTAGTGTGTTATGTCTAAATCCCTCAGTCAACTCTAAAAAAAAAAGAAAACAAAGTGGTGGTGAGGGGTTGAGCCATGACACAAGGAGAAAAGGCACCTATATTTTGAACGTTAAAGACTGCACCTTGCATTTATGACTGGTGAATATGTTGTTTCTTAACCTTGGTGTAATATAACTACTTGGCTTTCATGCAGATATAACACAGGTTTCAAAATATTTGAAAAGTTCTGCAGCACGTACATAAACAGCTAGCACTGCTGTATGGGGTAAAGTTTTCTTTAACATCATGGAGCAGATAAGGAGCTGTTCACTATAATATAACCCCTAGAAACACGGTGCTGTTGTTAATGGTCTTTAAATGGTAGTTGGCTCTGAGTGCTGACCATCTATAGTTATACTGTGTCAAGCTCAGTGAGTTACGGATGTTTAAAAGTCTGTTTCATTTATTTAAACTTGCATAAGCACGCTTTAAAAAAATGTGAATTGGGCTCTTATTTTAGCCACACTTAGCTTTATATTTTTTATAGTGAAAACATATTTACACTTCTAATATATATTTTCCTCAAATATACACGTTGCTGCAGAACTTCAGCAATAAGGATGATACATGCAACCCCTCAGAAAGCAAGGCAAATAAAAAACAAATGAGAAAATATGCTGTGCAGAGAGTCAACTACTGAAAAATAAAACCTTGCCAGACCTCGACTTATGTAACCGGTTGTTTGAGAGCACTTCATATGTTGAAAAGAGATTGAATAACAAAAGCTGAATCCTGGCTGCCTCCGCTACTTATACAGGTAATCTTCTAGGGGGGCTCAGATGACTTAAATACTGTGTTACATAAATGCAACTGGAAGTTTAAACACCCAATGTGGGTTTCAAAGCTCCCATCACAACCTCTATAATGTTCTAAGTGGTTTCTCAGATAAATCATATGGTCATCCTAGAATATTATATCACAAAAAATTACACTTTTAAAATGAGGATTTGGTTAAAAACACAAGCAAAGTATCTTCTGCCTACCAGGTAATAGATTACAAAAATTAAACTCTTCAAAAATTGTGAAATAAGAAGAAACTAGTAAAAGTGCACAGTATTTGTGCAACAAATTCAATGACAATACAAAATGCAATATGAATGGAAACTATTAGCAAAATACATTTACTGGGCACCAAAGCAGAAAATATGTTATCATTTGCTGGCACCAGCCTAAATAAATACCTGCCAAACAATAAAACAATTTACAAGGAGACTTCCCAGTGTCTAATGGGGCTATGTGTTTAACACTCTTTTCTTCATATTGATATTTGAACTCGGTCACATACATTCCTCTTACATTAAATTCTTAATGACATTTTAGAACCTATTTATAGCAAATCATCCTGTCTGCCACATCTTGTTTCAATTAAAATTTGATCTTGAAATGAGACAGAAGGATGAAAGTGGGGGCACCCCGTGGTACTGGCTACTGATGGTCTATAAAAAGCTTATGCTGCACTTAGAATGGAAGTGAAGGCTTGCAGGAAAACACCAGCACAGAAACACTGCCCCAGAAACCTGCAAAGCCTCCTTCTGTGGCAGAAGAACAGTCCCAGACACATCCTCCTGTGCCAGCAGCACAGCGTGCTCCCTGCTGTTCACATGCCTTTTGCCTGTTTATGCAACGCTTCTTGCCCCGTTCCTCTGGGTTTTTCAGAATGAGAGACCACTGCCTAGTTTAGCACAAACTGTTGTATTTCAAACTTTTGTTCAAGCAAAGGTCTTTGTGGATTTCTGTTTCAAACATGCTTCTGGAACACAGATAGGTTCTTCTGATTGATCTTGGGAATCCTGGCTGGCTTGTGGTATTTAATCAACTTCTGCATCCCTGCCTTCCACCGCAGAGACTCCAGTTCATCTCTCCCATCCCCAGTGATCACAGTCTTCAGGGTATGTACTGCCACTTCACCTTTCTATGGGTCTTCTGCCTGCAACATTACCTCTAGCTGACTCCCAAGTTCCCTAGGTTGCCCTGGAGGAGAGCTGAGCTCTCTTCCACATTTCTGGCTGTCTGAGCACAATGCAAGTGGACATAAGCAGGGTAAGAGATGAGGGAAAATCAGGGGAGGAAAGATGGACAGAAAGGTTGAAAGGCCTAAAGAGATAATCTATAAATTTATAGCTATTACACCCTCCTTGCAAAAGAAAGTGCCTTACGTCGGGCTGCATATGGTGCAGTTCAGACTTTAAAATATTGTGCTCTTTTGAGAAAGGCAGAGAGATCTGCCTCGGGGTACATGAAGACTCCCTCTGTTTGACCTCCATTTCCACACCACTGGACAGAAGCTTAATATCTAGCGACCCTCTGTCCTCTCAAGTGAGAGTGAAATCAGCCAGCTGGTTCAAAACCCACTGGAGAAATGGTGGGGAAAACTTCACCATACCTACGTAATATAAAACCACCAACACTGTAGCTGCTGGTGCCCTCACCCAACATTGACAGTAGGAAGCGAGATGATTCGGGAGCATTGCCCTGGGCTGCCAGAGCACAAGCCTAGTCTTGAAACCCCAGCTGCACCTCATCACAACAGGCACTCAGAGCTGCCAAAACACATAACACAAATTTCATACCTGGCCTGAAGAATGGAGAGACACTTGGGCATCTCCACCCTAATTCCTGGGGCTCCCACTGCCCCAGGCCCCACACCTCTCCTTGGCTTGTCCTATCTTCCAAGGTCACAGCAGCCCCCAGCTGTCCTTCCTACTCCTGCATCCCCCATGTGTGGTCCCCCATCTCAACGCTCCTCATCAACTGCACCCATCCATGCTGACCTGAGCCCCCTGGTCTCCTGCTTCTGCCTCTTACATTACCCCAGACCGCTGTATTCCCTCCTGCGTGCACACACACACTCCCACATTTCCTTCCTCCATTCTTCTGTCTCTGAAGTTAGACAATTTAAATGTTTTTATGTTAATTGCTTTTGAATAACAGCCTTTCTGGAAAACAAAAGGTTTCCCAGAGTACTGGTTTCTTTGGAAATGTTCCCATGGCCAACTACAAGCTGAAATAATAACAATAATAGGAAAATTTCCACAGAAGTATATAAGACTTTTTTTCAACAGCTGGTGAAAAAGTTGTGGGGTTCTTTTCAGTTGTTTGGGGCTTGGTTTGTGTTTTGATATTTTCAAGCCCGTTTTCCCCTCTAGCCTCCCAAGACCCTACTCCCACCAGGAGAAAGGCATGAAGCGGAGTCTCGCTGCAGTCTGCTTCAAGACAGGGAGAGGCAGTGACCCTGCTTACTGAGAGCACCCTCGGTGCGTACGGGTGAGGAGCTGCATGGAAAGGCTGCCTGCCTTGGCTAGCATTCCTCTGTTGTTAAAGAACACAGGAAACGATGGACATTTCTAAACCAGAAAAATTTGCAAGCAAGCTTCGGCTAACCACAAAAAACTAAAGCACATGGCAAGAATCACAAGGCTCATGGCAGAAGAGGAAAAGCTGACAACTTTTGATTCATGGGTTGTTAAAGGTTATGATGCTGCCACATAATATTATGGAAATGAAACCACAGTTTTAAACACTAAGCAGGTAGCCACTTCAGCAAATAAACCCAGTGTTCGCTCTTTTTCATGTTTGTATGTGAGGTGGTGGTGAAACTGCGCCAATCTCAAAGAGGCAGTGACGCTTTGGGGTGGGGGAAAGGGGTTGTGAGGGCCATCTCATGTGCAGAGCTGAACAACTCCTCGCTTGCTCACCTGGAGCCAAGCCACTTAGAGCACAAGCCTGGTAAAGTCTGCCTTAGTCTGGCTCCCATCTCCCTGATCTTCTGGAGCTTTCTGATACCCCCTTCCATCTTAAGAAAGTGAGGGTCCAATGACAGTATATGGGCAGTCATACAAACTGGGCCAACAGCTACCTTACAGCCAGCGCGAGTAGGTGAAAGATTAACAACCACATAGATGCAGTCCTACCTTTTTGCCTTTTGCTCTGATAGCCACAAACTTGAAGATTTTCCTCTCTGTTGTTTCTTCTCAGCTTGTCCCATCTTCGTTATGCTCCAGTTCAACAGGCTTCTTAAAAAAAATGAAAAATCATTTAAAAGGTGCTATAAAGGAAGGCAGACATTACACATTATCCCATTTCGTTGTAGGATTTTTCTCACAGCATGCACATAATGTTTGTTAACTACTAAAATATCACAAAAAATACTACCATCTCATATGTTGAGTTGGCAGAAAGAGAGGAAAAGCAAATCAAAAGCTTCCACCAGTGACTGGCACACTTGGGGGCTTGGCAAGGAAAGCCACTGCTGAACCATCTTCTGCCAGCACAGAGATTTCCCCAGTGGTGGCACTGGCATGGCTGTGCCTAGGGATATATGCGTGTAGGGCTGCTGGTGAAGAGAGGGAAAAAGGGAAGGAGGATTTTCTTGTGGCCCCACATTCATACCAATGACCCTGTGGCATGCATAGGGTTGAGGAAGATAAAGCAGAGGAGCATGGTGGGACTTGGTGCTTTACAAATCTTTACCTTCTGACAGGGCTAAAGGGCTTCACAAAGGTTTCCCAATACACTGCCACACAAAGCGGTGCTGAGAAGAAAGCTGCTGGATTCCTCCACCCAATTTTTCTCATGATGAATTCCTTTAAATCACCAAAGGCATGAAAAAGGAAGAAGAAAGGAGTCTGAAGTAACTTCAGGGGGGTGAAAAAGGGAAGGAATACTTAGAAGTTGGAAGAGAGAGAGCCCCAGCAAACAGCAGCTGTTGCAAAATAAGCCCCAAAAGGCTGCAGGTGCTCGTTTCCTCCAGGTTTAAAGCAGCAGCTTGCAGCAAGGCTGCTGGAGCTTAGCAGGGGGCCTTGGAGCCAGGCAGGGACTATCAGCTAGTCTCAGTCTAGCCTATCAGCTTTAGCACAAAACCCAGAAGATATGTTTTTACTCCTTTCAAAAAAATATTTTCTGTGTTCAGTGATAGCCTTGGTCTTCCTGCTAAGTAAATTTTTCATGAAGTTTGTGAGGCTGCCTACCTTGATTCTGCCTGCAGCAGCAAAGCCACCTTCTGTGAGCCAGGTGAAAACATGGTTCCTTAAAATGGGGATCCATACAAGCAGTATTTTGAGGCTGAGCCAGTTATTAGCAAAAAGTTTGCATTTCCTTAGACATACAGTGCTTGCACTATGTTAAAAAGGAGACAGCTTGCCATGAGCCTGCAATGCTTGTTTGATACCCGCTGCCTGTGTATGCATGCAGGGCTGAGCCGCTGGAAGGATAGTGAGACACAGAAGAATCACAGCAGCTGCCACTTGAAACTGTGTTATGCCAGTGCCGGCCTTGTTCTCTTCTAATACATGGAGCTCTGCATCCAAAAGCCCTCAGTAAAAAATTCCTTGCCCAGATCCACTGACCTATGTAGCCTCTGCTTATTCCAATAGAAACTGGGCACAGATGGACAGACAGAGATGCCACAGACCCTGGCACTGGTATTGCAGCAGACCATTTACACAGACACCAGGGTTTGCATTCCCAAAGGTACTCGGGCATTTTGTACGTGCTGTAGTCACAGGGGCTGGCTTCCTAACTGCTGTGGGCTCCTATTCCTGTAGTGGCTTTCTCCTTTCAAATCTGAGCAAACAGGGGGCTGGTATTGATGTATATCTTAATTTTATGTCTCTGAGTACCGTGTAAGGTAAAGGTAGATCCCCAGGGTACGCGACAGGTAAGTGAAAGTTGGAAGGAAGAGTCAACTGAAAAGCCTGCTATCAGTGAGCCTGAGGTTATGAGCCTACAGCTGCTGAGTGAAAAACATCTATTCATTCAGAGATGGGGAAATAAACAGAAAAATTGACACACTGTCCCCCTATGCCGCACGTATCCAGACAAAAATAATGAAAATGCATCTCAACATTTGTCATGCAGATTTAACAAAGCATGAATGCACTGTGCTCCCCTACTACTCTGGAGGCATGGAGGAGGGATGAATTAGTGTCAGGCACTGAAATGGGTGAAGTAGCTGCTTTGGCTTTGCCAACTAGCATGAAGCAGTGTGAGACAACCACCAGCCATGTGTAAGCACCACTGTGGAGCACAGGCTGCCTCCTGGCTGAATCCAGGTGCAGCATAAAGAGAGCCTAGAGAGACAGGCTGCTCCTGCAGATAGATCTGCATAGCAGCCATGTATGCTCACTCAAAGGTGGAGAAATGTGGGAAGTGGCGATCATGCCTAAAGATGTGTAGAGATCAACAGCAGAGAGGGACTTCAGTGTAATGATCTTCATCACCATAGAATTTAGCTCTTAATCTCCCCCAATTGCCAAAAGAAGCTATAACCGTCTCAAGCTATTTCAGTTGGGGCTGTCCAGATGCTGTCAGCAAACTGTTTGAAGTTCTTGCAATTGAGGGATAAGCAGCTTTTATGAAGAAAAAGCTGGCACTTCAAAATTTGTAAAACTTAAATTCAGACACCAAGCAAGGAAGTCTTTAAGAGCTGCCACTGATGCAGATTTTGTGTAAAGAATGACTGCTTTTCCCTCAAACAGCAGAAAGGTAAAGAAATGGCACTCTCCCCTCCCAGCACACTGAAAGCAGCTATGGGCTAAATCTGTCAATTCATACTCAGTTTAAAAAAGAAACTGAATATAAATGCAAAAATACAAAAACGTGTTGGATGACATACATTAAAAAAAAAACAAACCCCGTTGGCAATACTTTCTACTAATTACTACAGCAAGTAATGAATGCACAGCTCTCTGAGACTGCATTGCTGAATCGTCTCAGTGGTAACACTGCCTTCTTTCCTTTATGTTTCTTTTCTGTTTGTTACCCGTCATCATTGCACTGTACACGCAGCAGTGGGGTCCCCACAGCAGCAACTGCACCTGGCAGTGCACGAGGTCTAGCCTGCTTGAGGGCCTGTGCAAACACAAAAAGGGATTGTGTTAATCCTTCATGCAGGTTATTTTGTAGGGGACAGCTTTGGACACCCACAGAACAATGTTTTATTAACTGTTTGTTACAGCCAGCTTGAAGAGTGCCACGGTGCATATAACCCTGAGCAGCTCTCCTGCATGCTCCTGAAATGCAGCAGCAAGTGCAGAGTGTGGTAAGCGGTGCTCAAATTACACAGTTGCGTTACTGTAGCCAAACTAGAAATCAATCCTTTGTTGATCCGGGGAAAACCCAAATCTTTTCAAGGATGTGCATCAAGATGTGCATCAGTTTCCACATGTATGCTATACGTGTATACTGGTGTTTAATTTACTGCACTTTCACTTCGTATCACCAGCATTCACATAGTGCAAACAGGAAAACTGAGGCAGGAAGTTTGGTAACTCCTTTTATCTCATGGATTTAAAAAACCAAAATGTAAACAGCACATCAGTTACTGTATTGAACAACAGACTAATAAATTCTAGTATTGCATATGCTATACAGTAAAAGTTAACAATCCCTTATTCTTTAGATTAAGTGTCTTCTCTCACAAAGCATACCCTGAAGGGCTCAGCAACAATATTTTTATCATCTGTCTAGGTACTTATATGGCTCCCATCACTGCTGTACCTGCTTTTATGGTAGCTGTAAAATACAGAGCCATAGAATCTAATATGGAATCAGAACCAGGAAACATTGTTTGTCCAACTACTATATAAGCCAACAAAGGAAACGAAACAAGAATCCCAATGAGCTCCAAGCTCTTTTTATGATGCTGAATCACTCGACTTCTAATTTATCGATCACAAATTGCTATTGTTAAGAGTAAGTATAAGCATCACCTGGAAGAAAGCCACCATTTCTCAAGAGACTCTGATGTGAACTACAGAGAAGGAGTTTCTCTTATGAAACCCTCAAAACGGAGAATATTTTTCTTGCCAACAACCATCAATCGGTATGAGTGACTTCACTTCTCTAAGAAAACAGAAAAGAAGAAATGAGAAGCGCACACAAGAAAGCAAGTACACATACATCCCATCTGTTATGCCCTGCCTCTCAGAACAAAATGGTATTATCTCCTCAGGGAAGACCCACTTCATTTTGGTCCCACAGTTATTAACATCTTCATAAAGTAAATACAAGAGACAGCACTGGGCATTGTTTTGTACTCTCTGCAAGGATGTGATTGATGGTACAAGACAGTTTACTGTGGAAGAAGCAAGACTGTGAGAACATAAAGCTTTCATATGCCTTTTTTTTTCTTGTGAACATGGCTTATTTTTAGTAATGAACATGCTTGGGTATTTTGATCTCAGACAGAAGCAGGAGCAGGGTTTTTATTTCTGAGGAAAGAACCATTTGGATGAACATGCTGAAGCAGCCTGTGCCAGGGGTTGATGGGCAGGACTGAGAGCAGCTGCAGGACAGCAGGCAGTGACCTGCTACCCAGAGTGGAGGTGCACACGCATCCCAGGATGGGAGACCCTAGGGCACAACAGGACAAGCACCCTCAGAGCTGAGAACAAACTGTGTGAGCGGTAAAGCAGGTTGGTGTTCGGCAGGACATCCTTTGGGAATAGAGAGGTGTAGGGAGCAGTACATGCAAGGGGGGAGAGGGGCTGGGTGGAATACAGACATGATGTAAAATTGGCTCGGGAACACTCTGATTGCCTAGAGGAGAGCAGCTGCCGTGCATATAGAGATGCATTAAGACTTCCCCCCGGGAAAGATTCCCCCAGGACCTCTACAGCAGGAAGGCTGTAGCTGGGAACTGTCTTACCAGCAGGTCAGTGGAAACACAGAAAGTTCCTCTTCCAGCTCATCTCACTCAGCTACAAAGTCCCACAACCAACATTACTTTGTCAGGGATCTGTCTTGGCCTTCATGAGTGTCTCAGACAAACTTAGTCTGCAAGACACAAGGAGTCTTGACAGCAAGACACAGAAAGAGCCACTGACCAGAGAAAACCTGAAGTCTTGTCCAGGAGGTGCTTAGCAGACAGCACCATGGCTGGCCAGAAAGACATGCACAAGCGAACATGAGGCTTGAGAGAGAAACAGTGTTTGTGAAGTCAGTGCTGGGTTTAGGTCTCTATTTCAGACAAGAAATCTCTCATAGTGAGCTCTAGGGTGACCAGCCTGTGCATGAAATCCGCATTACTTGATTAGAGGCCAGAACCTTATTAGTTCATCCATGGAAACATCAAGGAGCAAGTGGAAAAGAAGGTGTTTCTTCACAGAAAAGACATCTCTCTGAGGTTTGCCACTTCAGAGATGTTGAAATGACACAGGGAAAACACCTGCAGTGATGTCTGTTCTCTGTTTCTGAAGCAGGGGCAGAGGGGAAGAGAAAGGGTTGCCAGATGCCATTTTGAAAGCAGCTTTTCTGTGTCTGGTGTTAGCAGACATACAGAGCTCTAGGCCACCCTCGGATGTAGGTGATGCCCGTGCTGACAGACATCGCTGAAGGGTGAAGCCAGGGAAGGAAGCACGGGTGCTGCAGCACCACGGTCACCAGAATCAAGCACTCGGGGTGGGGAGCACGTCAGGAGAGGTCCAGGCCCACTGTGGCTGTCATGGTTCCCTTGTCTGGGGAACTAGGTCCCACCTCTGCTCCAGGGCTTCAGAGGCTTAAACTTAGATGCAGCCCTGCAGAGGCAAGGTGGCAATCCACACAGTTTACACAGACAGGCGTGTAACTACTTCACCATTAATGCTTGATATTCCTTAGCTTGTTTTTGAGGCTGTACTGCAGCGCTCGAAGCAGCTGTAGAGGTGGCTTCCTCCAGCTCCGTAAGACCCTGTGTGCTCACGCTGTTTACCCCCAGCTCTGAAAGTGGCAGCTGCTGGTGGGGAAGGAGGGGCTGAGGAATTCTGTATCTCCCCTGCAAGGTGACTGCATGGTGGCGAGGAGGGAGCAGACGGGGGTGAGGACCGGGGTGTCGGGGGCTCTGGGGCAGGTAGGGTGTGGGTCACTGCTTCTAGGCAAGAGCCTGTTCCAGAAGCAGTGACCCACGAACTCCCTCCTGCCTTTCACTGGAGCTGGTAGCTGTGCCAGCCATGCCAACTAGGAACAATCTTTTTCAGACCTCAGGTCTCAGCCTAAGTGACAGAAGTACCTACTTCTGCCAGGACATGGGTCAGGAGGAAGAAATTAAGTAAAAGCCCCGTGTCTCTCTCCTGCCATCTAATGCTGGCTCCTCTCCTCCCCGGAGAATTCAGGGAGGAAAAAAAAAAAGATCAAAATATTCTGGCTAAGCCTGTGTGTCTTTTCACCGCAAACACCTTCTGTTCTGGCCTATGCAGTTGCTTTCACAGCTGGAAAGGGAATATTTTTTACCTTAAATAAAAAAAAAAAATTATGGCTGGACTCTTTTCAGAGTGCTCTGGGGAGCTTCAGGAAGCCACATAAAACTAAAATATTCTCTATCACACCTCTGGCACCTCTCCACAGCTCCCTGGGTGTCATTGCGAATTAAGCTATGTTGGCTACACTTACAGTTTTCTGCTGAACATAACTCATCAAAGGTAAACACATGGAAAATCTTTGGCTTTGGTAGCAATTAACGGAGACCTCTTGATGACGAAACCACATGTTCCCTCAGGGCTGGCCCTAGGCGTTCTGCATTAGCCAAGCTCCAAATTTTGAAGTGACCCTCGAAAGACACTCTTTGCTGCCTGCCCCAAAGGCTGGATGAGAAGATCTAAGGGGAAGCTAAAACCTGTTGCATCAGAAGTTTTGCTTTCACGGCAGGAGAGAGCAGGCTCAGACCCCATACAAGGATGAGGCACAGGCAGTAGGGAGCAGGCAGTGGGTGCCCATTCTTTATAAAACACTCCTCAGCTATCGAACATTTCCCGTGATACCCGAGCAGCTAATCCTTCCAGCAACCTGGGTGACCAGCGTGATCCTTCCAGCCAGCTCCCCCTCACCGGCTCTTCCCACACGTAGCGTGGCCCCTCGGCCTGCCTGCCTTTAGAGGCACTGTGCGGCGGCCAGAAAAGTTTGTTTGGGTTTTGTTTCCCTCCAGCGCAGGCCTCCCCGCAGGGCAGTAACTGGCTCCCATGCCGTGAGCCACCCCAGCCCCAGGGACAGCCTGGGTGAGCATGCGCAGGAGCCCTCCGCAAGGACTAAGCACTGCACGAGAGGCTCCAAGGAAATGATGTGGCTTATAGCTGAAAGAAGGTGAGGAGGGGAGGGATGTGGCCATGGCTGCTCTCTTCCCATGTGAGTGTGGAGTTTCAAACAGAGAAGGTTTCCTTCCCCATGCAGATGTGTGGATAGGAGTGGTTAAAACTTTGCATTAAGTGAGGGCTGGGGGACCAAGCACCTTACACTTTTTCCTTCTCTTCACTCCCCCATTTTTAAGAGAGAAGTGTTTAATATACTGGGGCTGACCCCGACCTTATACCTTAAGACAACTTAAGACTTCATTGATGTGCATTTCTATTTATACTGGAAGAATTAAAACCAGAATCGGTTTCTACCCATAGCAGCACTACGAAGACGAGAAGAAAAAGGACTGTGAGAGCTATAAGACTAAGTTGTCATAGCAGCATAATTACATTTGAGTGTACTTTGTACAAAAGCAGACTGCCAGAGCCTCATTTCGGAGGGAGAATCACTGTCAGGAGAAAAAGGGAGTGCTGCGCTGCTCTGCCTAAATTATATTAGACAGCAAACAGCAAACTGTATCTGCATCTCCCTGCAAATGAACCTCCTTATAATGCAGCCAGCCAGGCCATTTTCATCTGTTATGAATTAAGAAAAATATCGCATGAAACATTTCTTCACAGAGTTTGAGGAAAGTAAATCAAATTGTAAACTACAGTGCATAACAACCTATTAATTATAGATGCAAACAGTGTTTTCCAGAGGTTACATTTTCACTGAATTAAAATTTAAACAATGATGAATTGGTTCGGTTGCCTTCCTGTTGAATAAGTAATTTCAGTGATCATGTAAATATGGCTTCATTGACCATTAGCATACAATCCTGTGTAGATGCACCAATAGTGTAAAAAACCCCAACCCAAACAAAATATCCAGAAAAAGACAAATTAGAACAAAATGCACCTTAATTGCTTATTCTCTGATATGCAGACAGGCTAGCTGCTCAGTTCAGGTTTTCATGGCACACCTCAAAACATTTCCTTTGGACACCAGCTCGGGCAATTCTGTACACTGCCTTCCTCCTTGGCAAACTATCCTAAGGAGAGATACTTTCCCATTGCAACATGTCCATATTCACACCTCATTTACAGTCTTTCATAGCCATTAGGAGTCTAACCTTCCTCCACACACCCGGAATGAGCATCTCAGAACCCTGCGGCAGTGGCTGCTGGGGTGGAGGTTACAGGCAGCATATCCCCTTTTCTTCTGAGAACCTCACACCCTCCCGCACTAGTGTGTAACCCTGAGTCAGCAGGGCAGGACAATAGATATTTGCTGCTGCCAGAACAATTTCTTTCAACAACTTTACATAAGCTTGTGTTTTGTATGACTAACTTGTAAATTGGTTTTTATAAAGAAACAGACAATAAGAAATGCAAAAAATAAATAGTGAACATGCTCCAGGCAGTGCAGGATTACTAACCAGAAATAGGCACGCAGTTTCTGCAACAAGGCAAAGAACAAGGGAAAACTATACAGGCAGAGTTTTAGGTGGAAAGTCAGAGAAGTAAAATAGGGGAGACAGTGTCAGCAGGAAAGCAGAGAGAATATACTTGGTAGCAGAGCATTTACTACAGCTAACCAAAACTTTCATCCAGTGTAAACTAAAACTCTCAGTAAACTTTCCTTTTCTTTTTCCTTCATTTGACATTGTTATTTCTTTTTCAGAATATAAGGATATTTTTTTCAGTTGATGGCTTGTGTAGTCTTTACACTTTTGCCTGTGAGGAAAATCTTTATCGTGAGAAAAGGCATAATTGATGTGCTTTCTGAAAGCAGCAGCTATCATATGCTGAAATAATATTTCTGCATCATAAGCAGCTTCATCCGTCTCCAGAAGACATTCACACTGAAGCTTCACTGTGACCATCTCAGTGTCAACATCATTAAATATTTTGCAGCCACTCAAAGCTCACATTCAGGAAAGAAGTTTCCTACCAATCTTTCTTCCTATATTGATGGCTGTAGCTGTATTTCTGAACAGTCAATATTGTCTGTGCTATATTTTATTTTCGTGGTATAACTAAACACTAGATAAAAAGACAACGCTATTACTCATCTCTTGAATTTTACCAGTCTGGGAAAATAGTGTCATAGACAGATTTCCGGTAAAATCCTGACATACTTTCCAGATAAAAGTTCACATTCTAATACATCTTATGGGCTCCTACTTTGTTATTCATGTAAACCTGCAATCATTAACATCATCTACCTCTGAGTTAAACTTTCCATTCTTCTTGGGAGTGACATAAAAAAAACCCACCACTTTAAAAGCCAAGCCTTAGCTCTGCCTTTTCTGTTTGTTTTCTTTTTGTTGTTGTTGTTGGGTTGTTGGGGTTTTTTTTGTTGTTGTTGCTTGGTTTTTTTGGTTTGTTTTTTTTTTTTTACAAAACACGGAGCTGGAGCTTCCTGATTTTTAGGTTTGGTGTTGTGCTGGGGTGGAATAGGGTGATATTAAGAGGACAACACTGGCAGCAAGCACAACTGCCAAAAGAAGGTGAAACCTAGTTTTCAGCCATTTGGTTCTTTTTTCAAAAGTGCTGCAAGCCCAAGCTCCTTGCAAGGGCTGATGGAAACCTCGGGAAATCCTTGGGGCAGTGAGGCTGCAAGGAGACCCTGTGGGCAGCACCCACACACCCGCCGCCCAGTGCTGCCCCACAGAGCACTGGGGGCAGGGGGGAGGTGGTGGCATCATATCACACCTTAATTCCAGAGACAGACTGCTCTCTAGATGGAACCATTTGCTCCCATCTGTAGCAAAAGCTGTTTCTATTCCTCCCTTATGTTTTCAAAACCTTTCTCTGATTGTGTTCCCTCTCTCTCCTGTCTGCTTTGCAGCCTAAGAAAACACACTGAAACCAACAGCTGTGAGCCCTCGCAAGAAACAGCGGCTCCCACTCACACCCTGGGGACAGCAGAAAAGCGACTGGCTGGCCACAGCCGGGAGTCACGGCACAGCTACCTCCCTCACAGGAGTCCTAACGTGTCTAATTCCTCAAGCCCACAGCTGCGAGTCCCAGGTGGTGACATGGAGACAAGGCGGTGTTATTTAGAGATCCTAATTGAGATCACCCCGTCTCTGTTTGTACCCACAGCTGCTGTGAAGACCTCGCGCCTGAGCATGTAACTATTATTTAGTCTCCCAGCGAGATCTGCGTCTGCTCACAGAGCTGCCATGGGAGAGTCCCCTCTCGTCCCAGGATGAGCCAGAGCTGTTGCAATGCCCTACTTTCTCCCCTAGCCTAGATCTGCTTCTAGCTCCAAGGATGCAGCTCAACCCACTTGTCTCCAGGTTCACTTTGTCCTTTTCTCTAATGATCTGGTTCTTGCCCCTGCACTGTGTTCTGCCTCTAAGTATATTTTCACAGCAGCAGCTTGGCACATCGGATTAGGAAACTGGTTCAGCTGAGAGAAAAACAGTTATGTTTTCCCTGTTCCTTTTCAGCTGGATCAGTTTCCCAACTTGGTCAAGTGCATGGCCACAGAAATATTTCTGCTAGTATTAGTATAGGCTACTCTGGGTTCAGGAACAAGCAGCTGAGGGCCAGCAATTTGTTTTGAGACAGATCAGCTCCTTGAACCAGGTCTCAAGATATCCATCTCTGCACCAGTGTCTGCACAGTGGAGGAAGCAGAGATACAAGGAGAGGGAAGAGAGCCTGGCCAGCAGCCTGGGCTTGGATTGACTTAATCAAACCAACTTCAATTACTAAGGGAAAAGAATAAAAAAGAGACTTACCAGTTACATTCATTCTGTTTTCCAGAAAAAAAACACTTCAAAAGATCAGGTAGCCAGACACTCTCCAGTGAACAAGAGCTTATAAACCTTTTTAGGGTTTTTTTGCTGTTGCTTTGTCAGACCTGATAAACATCCCAAGGCTTTTCTATTTACATCACCCGATGTAACAGAAGATGCTACACCTTCGTACAAAGGTGGTCTCTGTGTTACTATTCCCACTGATGAAGAACACAGCAAGCCCAGTTATGCTTATGGGCTGGAAGACAGTTCCTGGCTTAAGGGATTCAGGACCTAAACAGACTAGGAGAGAGGACGTCAGGAAAATTATTTTAGATACCAGATAGCAATTAAAGACATAACTGAAAAATGGCCTGAGTACCACCCAAAGTAATTGCTCATCTTTTAGTGAGTTTAACAATAGAGATTTGACAGACAGATCATGGGTGGAGAGATGCTGCCCAGTGCAGCTTTAGCTAAACACACTGTGTGAGGACTAACTACGATGTGCTACTGCTACAATGACCCACGGCAGGGAAAAGGCAGAGAGCAAACACAGCAGCCTCCCAAACACGGATCGTTAGCGGGTCTCAAACAGGGAGAAATGGGTGGAGGAAGGGACGTTCTTCCAGAGCTTTCTTAGAGCCCCAGAGAAAACTGATCCTTATTTGTCACAATCTGAAATGGATCTTGAAATAACTAAAATATACTCAGTTTAAATTATACTCGGTTTACCAAATGACCTCTATTAATATAGCTAATTCTGAGTCTCATGGGCTTTTCCAAGTCAAACATACTCCAACATCTGCTCGCCGTAAAAACAGATGACAGTGCTACTACACATACAGCGCAAGCCGACTCGCCATTAAAATAAAAACACCCCCCTGTCCATTAAACAGTGTAACTTTTCACTTGCTTGATACACACATCAGTGGATGTAACTTGGAGGGTTTCAGCTCTAAAACAAAACAGACCGAAGATGGTCTTTTATTAAAAGGGGGACTCTTGGTGGCTATGCCTGAGTACTCAGGTGGGCATGGCTGGGTGGGAACACGTGCCCTGCTCCACAGCAGACAAACCCACACAGCGGCGAGGGAGGTTTCGAGTGCTGTGACTCGTGCAGCGCGGGGAGCACGGTTATATCCAGCCAGCTTCAGCCTGCCTGATGATGAGTTAACATGCCATTTTCCCTGTGCTGTCAAAGCCTTTGTCATGGTAATAGCCCGTTTCCTCTTTTTGTTAATATCTCTGTCAAGAGAATGAAGCAGCAGAATTGGAAGTGCCACGGTGTGTGATAGCACGGTTCTGCTCAGGCTGCGCTGGCAGCCCGCTGTGTTTTGATTAACTGGATGTTCCTTTAAAATCTGTAAGAAATTATTTTTCCATGGAAGCGCAGGGTGATGGAGGAGGAAGGAGCGGCAGGGACAGAGCCAGAGGCCGGCTGCCTGGTCACTCGGGAGCAGGCAGGGCCACTCGGGCTGCGGCCGCTTGCGTCTCCTCCTGCCGCCTTGCCTGTGGCCTGGGCTCTGGCTGGGGGAAACCGCTCTTGTCCTTGCAAGTCACTTCCAGCTTCTACTCAGCTCTCCCAGGAAAAGCCTGTCAATAAATGTAAAACTGCCCTGAGATACATACAGCCACTGTCACCCCGCCACACACATGCCTCACAGCACAGGGGGAGGATGTACTGACTTCCAGCAATTTCTCCAGTGACCCCAGGTTTTGCTGAGGTCTGTGCCATGCCGCTTGCATGGCATGCCTCTCTTCTGCCCCTTCTGCCAGTAAGGCCGGCAAGAGTTTTGCTAGTGGGGGGCTTCATCCTCGCATGTCTGGTTGGGCATAAACCAAAAGAAAGCCACTTCACTTTGCCTTCTCTTGGTCTCTGTAACTGAATGGGGCAAAGCTGATGAACAGGGAACTCTAATTTTATTTCCTAGGGCCCCTCACCACTCTGGAAGCAAGATGAAGCACAGTTCACAGGTAAGGTGCATTGAATCTAAACGTCTGGTGTAGAAACTGCTGGTCTATCACACCCTGTGTTACTCGCTGCAACTCTGAGAAGTGGACAGAATAATCCAAACTGTGATTTTTTGTTCTGATTTAGCACTAGTGCAAATGACAGAGGATGCAAGGCAGCTAGGACTCAGACATTCCTTTCACTGATCTCTGGTTTTACTGCTTAACTGAAGTTGCAGAGGGTTTGTGTGTTGCAAAACGATCTGTTTTCTGCTCAGAATTTATTAGTAAAACAGTCTGGCAAGCGCAACACCCATAGCATTCTTGTTGACTTACATCTAAAGACTTTGTAACACCATTGCTTTGCAATCAACTGCAAGCTGGTACAAGATTAACTTTCCCACCACTTAAAAACTCAAGCTCATAAATGTTTCACAAAATATTTCAAAGTTTCTAATGAGTTGGTTTGCCTTTTCAGTCTGCACACTTGTTACAAATCTCTCGAAATACTTTACATATTAATGGACAAATCTGAAATGTATTTGTGATGACACCTCCTTCCCTCTTCTTCTCCCTCTCTTCCCCTTACTAATGACACATGCTTGGTAGAGTCTGTACTCCAGCAGCTTTGTAACACATGCCAAAAGTTTGAGGCATGGATTTTGTTTTGCTAACTCAAAGAGCTGTATCAATAAATTTAAATTTGTGGAGAGGACTGGAAAGACACCAATGAAATCTGATGTCTGACTACCCCAAGAAAGTGTGCCACTCCACTTAGGCAACTCCCAGTCCAGTACGGATGGTTGTCCTGCACCCTGACCCATGCAAAGGACTCTGAACACTGAACATAGCTTAGACCTCTACAACTCACTGTAACAAATGATTTTTTGCCACCAACTCTCTTTTTATTGCCTAACTCTATTCAAAGGAAAGCAGTCCTGCAAAAAACTTCATATCCTAAAGCAGACATTACAAGTTGTTGCACTGCATGAGGTTTGACTGCTGCCAACTTGCATTAAACTGACTGAGAGCTGGCTTTGATTTCCTTTTGGGGTTTTTGTGTTGTTGTTTTGTGTTTGTTTTTTTTTAATGGACAACAAATATTGGCATGGAATGGAAAAGCAGGATGCCATTTATATGACACATTGTACTATAAGGACTTTTACCAGAATATTGAGACATACTGCCAAATGAAAGAGCAAGCCTGGAAATCTAACTATTTCTTAGTCAGATAATATCTGGCATTTAGCTCAATCGTCACTGTAACACTTGCAAACCACTGTTTCTTACGACAGATCAAGTGGACAAAGACACAAGTGGGAAGTGTATTGAACAAGACTGCAGTGTAAAAATAACACAAATAACACACGGCACCTGGAAGAGACATGAACCATGGGTATTTCAGAAACAAAATATGACAAATAAAACATAGGAAATGAGGACTTACACATATTAAATCCAACAGAAGTGCACCAGAAGAGAAAAAGAAAGAAAGGTTTATAAGCAGTGGGCTGTTTTTGCTTTTCAAAACACCGGATAATGGTGCTGGGTAAGAGGAAACAAAAAAAAAATATGGAAAAGATGTGGGAAATTGATGAAGGAAGTTTTGCAAGAGGAAAATACCTTGGCAGGGAGTGTGGATAGGATAATGTGCGTATACGGAATATAATAACTAACTGCCATAAAGCATCCACCACTCATAGCCAAAAGCAGCAAACTATCATGGCTGGGCCAGAGCACACCAGTGAGTATTTCAGGTCACAGCAGGAAACACCACACACTATATTTTGTTGGGCTGCTGCAGTGTTTTGCAAACATGGGGTGGGGGTGGGAGCTGTATATATGAAAAGGCAAGGCAGGTTGTTTCATTTGTTTATATTAAAAATAAATAGCTTTTGAAAATATGACCGAGTCAGTAAAGAGTATGAAACACAATCCTCAATTTGTTATGATTTAGCAAGTAAGAAGCAGGGAGAAGTAAAACCCATGCAACAAATGCACACAATAGCTTTCAAAATCCCACTCAGTCCACAAGAGTGCTTTCAAAAGATCACGCTGGTATTGCTTTAGGAAGACAGGCTTGCTTCAAAGTCCAGCAAAAATAGGCAGGTTTTTATGAAAGAAGCAACTGCCCCTGCCCAAGACCAGGCACAGCACACACCCCAGGAAGAAACACTGCATAGTGTGATGCCAAAGGAATTCACTGGTAGGAAACCTCTGGCAGTGCATCGTGTCGCTAAATGGAAACAGAGCACACTTAGGGACTGCAAAGCCCTGTTACCCACTCCCTAGCCATAAACTTTAAGAGCATAATTCTCAAGTTATTTCTTCCGATATCACCATAGCTTTACCAAAACCCAAAGAGTTACTCTGCCTGACCTCCAAGCGGCAGAGCTGTGATAATGTCAGGATATAAGCAAGGTAAAACCCAGAGAGAGAGATAGTATCTTTTATTAGTCTAACCAGTAGAGCTGGAGCAACCTGCCAAGTGTGGACAGAGCCTATATTCATTAGAAGCAGATATAGTGATTTCTAGCTTTATGTGCTGCAGGAATGCTGAGATTGCAGTTTATATGGGTCACAGGCAAGCAAGCCAGCTCAAGCATCACAGCCAACCTAGCTAATTCCTCGTGGAGCTTTTGCAGCCAAGGTTTGAATGGCTGGATTGCTGCAAATGCTAAGCTGGGTAGGTTAAGGCTAACCTGTGTGCTATGCTTTCTGTGAACAGAGACTGGAGCGCTTTTGCCTCAGAATGGCAGCAACTGCCTCATGCAGTGATGGGGTCCTACCCAGCAATGCGCTGGAGCTGTACTCTGGTGATGCTTGGGATGCAGGGGTCCTGCCTGGCCCAGACTCCCCCTGCTCCTGCCGCACATATCAGCAGGACTGAATCAAGACTGGGGCAGGGGTTCACTTTAGCAGGGCTATTTCTCTGAGTTCACTCAGCTACCTCATTTCTATTTGCACACCCTTCAAAAGCTCTGTAAAGTACTCGGCTCATTTCACAATGCCTAGCATGTGGTAGCAACATGAGGTTGGAAGTTCAGGTTGCAGTGATACCTTTTCCCAGAGGATGAGGGTGGTGGAGGCTCTCTAATAGTTACCTCTTAAGATAAATTCATTAAGAAATGAGAACTTACTAGAAGAAGAAAGAGCTACATAAACTTTTTATTAATAGAAGCCTTTGAAAAACGCCAGAGCTAGTTTCTGAGCCAAGACTAAGAGAAATTAGCAGCATTTTTGGTTTGTTTTCTTTTATGTATTTTTGATTTTGAGATGGTGATAATGTAAATGCTAGGTGTCATGGTCTCCTTATAGTTTCCTTATCTGAAGTGCACAGACCTTCATCCTTTCAGCATCCTTTGGTGCAAATACATGTGTACAAACTTACATATATTTATACACATAAAGTAAAACATATTTCAGGAATAAACACATGATATTACACAAAAGGATGAGTCCTGAGAGACGCGTGACACTAAAGGTTTCTCTCTGTCCTTTGAAGTACTAGCTTTAAGGCACAAATTGCCACCAACTGCCTTTTTTCTTTATCTTTAAATTACAAAGCACAGGCTTAAGGTATGGCTGCCTAGAACTGCCTCTGCCTCTGGTACTCTTAGGAATATGACTCCTTGCATGCACACAAATTATGTAGATTAAATCACATCTCTCATATATTAACTTGATGTTAGACTCAGGCCAGGATTTTCTTACTAGGATCATAAAAAGGGATGAATGATTTCCCACAAAGGACTTTTGGGCAGTGACTCTATGTTTGAAAGGAGGAAATGGAAGTGCTGAGTGCTACCAAGCTTTAACTTTAAAACACTGAATCCTCTGTTTAAGGTCCATTACTCCAGTAAACGACTAAATGTTCCTCAGACTATGGGAAGCAACCTGCAACGTATGGTAGCTAAGTCTTACCGACATAACTGCAATAGAATAGAAGCAAAAGAGGGGCACATCGTGTTCAGAATGATGCGCTCACTTTAATTCCAGTTTATAAAACCTTAGGTTCTACAGTGGTCAGCCTAGGGAGCCTTGGTTATGACTGTCATTCTGAATATGAAACTGAGACCAACCTCCAGGACACGAGCTCATGAAAGAGGGGTTTTGACTCCGTAAGACCTTCTCCCAGCTCACAGAGCTTGCTCTGTAGGTGTTTGCCTATTGATTACTTTTTCCTGAATGGAGACAGGATCAGCTTCAGTCACTCAGAGAGACCCGGAGCCTTAACGTTTTTGAAATCCTGGCCTTTGCGGGGATATCTAGATGAGCAAATTTTTAAATTTGTGAAAGGTCAAAAACAGAATTAAGGTCAACCCACCACAAACATACACATATATATAACCCCCGGACAGACAATGCTGGCATGATTTCTCTTTTAATTGCTTACGTATTTTATTGTTAGCACTGTAACTCTAGCTGTGTTACTTTAATGAAAGCTAACACTGCAACAATAATTACAAGCCTCCTTCCTTTTAGTATTTTTTTAGCATTCTTGTTAATACCTGTTTTTTAAATTAAATAATGCAAACTTGACTGGAACATGGTCATAAATTATAAATTGCAGACCATGCTTCATTTTAAGACCAAAGAGCTATGGAAGATAAAATGTATGTTTTTAGCTCCACATAAGACTGAGTTCCAGTTTTAAACATGAGAATATGAGCTCAATCCCCTCACCACTCCACCACCCAGTGATGTAGATAGGTGCTTGTATCAACACCTCATTCTCCAGGGAGTGACACATCACCATTTGTGTTGTTTTGCACCAAAAAAAAATATATTCTTTTTCTCCTGGGCTCTTACAACAACAAGCCTTTGCTACCTTTTAAGTGGGTTGAAGGAGCAGAGCCCTGTGATTATCTCTGAGAGTCACGAAGGTCACAAATGAGGTCAATTCTTCCCTTGAAAGCTTTTTCAGAACAACACACTAAAGAGTTTGCATCCCAAGGGCTAAGAAAAGCAACCATGGACCCACTTTTTCTACTCTTAGCCCTCTTCCTCTCTTGACCTTTTAATGAACAATCAGATGTTCTCTGACTCACAGCCTGTAGTCTTAGTGGCAGCATTCAGAAGCACCTGTGTGTAGTTTTAAAGGCATGCTTATTTTATTCATTTAAACAAGATTCATTATTCCTGGATCATTTGAATCAATTCCAGTGTCCTTACAATGGAGGTTTGGTACCATACCCACCATCTGTTGAGTTTTCTCTAGATAAAATTTCCAGTTTGTTTATTTATAGGGATGGCTGTGTTTAAAAATCTGTAATCCATGCCTGTGTTGATCTCCCAAATCTCACACAAACACAGGCCTTTTAATGTGCAATGTGATTTTGTTGCTGAACACATACAGGGCAAAAGAAGCTACCTCCAGTCAGAAGGAGGTGGTTCACTATATATCCCGGTCGCTATCGGTTTATTTGGTTTAGTTATTAATCAGATCCAGCTGAGAAATGGCTTACCTAGTTTCCAGGTACATGCACATACACATGCTTCTTCCATCCCTGAGTTTCCTAGCCTAAAATATGCTAGAAAGTTAATTTCATTACATTCTCCTGTTAAGTTACATAGGCATAGGAGGAACATGTTGAAATAAAAAACCCGCTTAAAACAAGTCTCATAAAATGCCTGTTAACTGATAATGTCTGGTTTTGAATTAAGTAAAAAAAGCCTTATTAAATGTCTGTTACTAGTATACCGTGCTTAGAAACAAGTCCTAGTGCTTGTGGTCACCCTCCTGGAGCAGACATAGTGGCTTTTTGATTAGAGGCATCTGTTTTCCTTCACCATGGTGGCATCATAGCTGTCACTCTAAGCAGTTGCTGCAAACAGTATCTGGAATTGCCAGTTATATGGTGTCTGGAAACAGTTAACACCCCACCCAGGACTTTCCTCCCTTGTTGCCCTTACATGTTACCACATCTTTAAAACGGGTTTCTGCAGCTGACAGAAAAAGACAGGCTCCCCACTCTTTAAAATGAGTTTATGTTAGAAGAACCCACAGCAAACAGATGAGCTTTCAAGTTGTCAGGATGTTGTCATCCTTGCATTTTCCCTAATAAAAGCAGAATTCTTACCTTCAGGAACCATGGTTAAAAACAATGGCAACACTAATCTGTTAGGAATATAAAATTAAAAGAGAATCTCAAAAAGATGCCAAAACCAAAGAGGTCGCAGAACAGTTTTATTTGTAAAGGCCAGGCAGAAGCGGTACAAACAGTGCTAAGGTGCTGGAGGACCCTGAGGCAGAACCTGTGAGAACCCAGACAAGCTCCCCACTGATCTAGCTAAACTGTGTTTGAGTGCTGCACCATAAGATGAGGGCAAACGTCACTTTAATCCATCTGTATGATTTATCATTTATGCTGCTTATAGCTCCAGCTGCACACAGACCCAACGCTCTGTGCCCTTCTTCTAGCTGTGGTCTGAGAGTGGGGGGCAGGAGCTAACACCCAGCTGCTGCACTTGCTGTGTCTGATGGAGACACTTTTCCCGTGTTGAAGCCATCAGCAGAGACTAATGCAAGAGGAACTATTTGGGATAAAGTGACTGAGCCAAGACCTTGAGAGACCAGCACTCACTTTTTCAGTTTTCTTTTACGGGCAACACCGCAATGCATTACAGAAAAGCATCTGGACAATCTGAAATGGGGGATCAATAACTGATTACCAAATCTAGAAATGTTTGCTTGATACATTCAAAAGGGTCAAGTCTTTCTCAAGTAAGTACCATGGGATAAGCTGCCCAGCATACTGAGTGAAAGTCCACAGAAGGCAGGTGCTCTGGCAGGTGAGTGTCACTACTCAGGAAATGCTGGTGTCTCTGTGAAATAACTTTCTTGGGAAATTGTAATGGAGAAGCTTTGAAATTTTGAGGAGAAAACCTACTACGATGACTTGGCTCTAACAGCACTAAAAGACAAAGAACACCAATCAAAGCCACCTTTTCTTGACCAGACAATCCTGCCTCCCATTCCTTTCCCTTGCTTACCCCAAGCTCCCACCTTGCTCCCCACATCTATGATAACCCGTGTCCTCCCTCTCCCACCATCACAAAACATTCTGCTCTTCCCTTTCAGTCCACTCACTACTCTCCCTCATAAAAGGCCAATGTTCATGACAGCTTCCCGCTGCTTCCTCTTGCTTTCTTGCTCTCTGCTGTTTATTCTGGTACCACATGGGCCACCTGGCCAGAACCTCCCTCCTCACAGCAATCCTCCATCATTTGTGTTCCTCCAAAAGGAATAACAGGACTCATGGAAATCATTTGACCCTCCAGAAACTGAGGTGCTTTGGCACCTGTGAGCATTACTTTCCTCTCCCCTCTTAAAACAAACCAGAGGAAACCAAGATGATTAGGAATAAATTAGAAAATAAGCAAGAACTCTCACTTGGACAACTGCTGGATTCTCTCCAGCAGTAACAGCAATAGGGTTTCTCATGGGGTAAAAGAGTGAATCAAAAGTGTTTCCAAAAATCCCAACTTGTTGAAGTTTAGTTTAGTTATGGATATAATCTTACATGGTACATGAAACAAGAAGCTGGCTCCAGAGGAAACTGTTTGCAGCTATTGGCAGGGCTGATGTACACTAGCTGCTCCATCGGGCCAGGGTCATGCAAAGTGTCAGTCTCTGCTCTTGGGTTTCACTCCTTTCTTCTCCAAGGCCAGTTGCTAGCTCAGTGTAATACCCTTCTGGGATACGAAGGCCTGGAAAAGCTCAGCACAGCTTTGTTGGCTGACAGAGTTGAAAATGAAATACTTTCTTTTCAGATCCAGCATGTTACACACCTGACTTCAAGGCTGTCTGACAAGCATTTATATTCTTTTCGTTGGCAAAAGAAATGCCCTAATAGTGGCTTTGAAGGCTGTTAAATGTACAACTGGCATCATCATGTTTTAAATGCTGTGGGATT
Organism: Ibycter americanus; assembly: GCA_035590275.1. Taxonomy (NCBI): domain Eukaryota; kingdom Metazoa; phylum Chordata; class Aves; order Falconiformes; family Falconidae; genus Ibycter; species Ibycter americanus. Next base: position 75,941,282 of record JAVJGI010000040.1, on the reverse strand, counting down.
AGCTGTTACTGTGATCACTGACAGCAAAATACACAGACAAAAGTATCCCCTTTCACCTCTCAAAAGCACATTTTGGAGAGCAGATGGAAGCAGGGAGGTCAGGAATGGTGGAGAAAAGCCAGTAGTAGACCTAGTCGCCTCAGAGGTTTGCCTGTGAAGTATTTTCCCCTCATGACAAAAGGATGATTTAGCAGAGAGCCTCTTGATAACCATGAAGTCCACCTTACTAGTGAACATGCCCAGGAGAAGCCTTGAAAATACCAAGTATGCCTGTTGTCCAGCATATGTCATGCCAGAGAGGTCAGTTAGCTTGTGCAGTCACCTCCAAAAGGAGGGAAAATCTCAAAGGAAAAAGTGCGTGAACTTCTATTGCCTCTAACTACAGTGCAACCTGTTTCCCCTCACCTCTCCATCCCTTTTTGGGGAAGCGATTGACCCTTCAGCCGTTCCTGTTCTGGAAGATGTTTTCCTAGCAGACTCCTACCTCCTGCCTACCTCCAACACACACCAAAAAGCTGAAAAACAGGTTACGAGGATGTGTCTTTCTGAAGGGTTTATGCAGTTTACAGGAAAAGGCGTTTAATTGTTGGCAGGTGGAAAACCTGGCTGTGGGGTGACCTGGCCCTGATGGCAGTGCTGGGGGAACACCAAGGGTGGCCGTTTTGCTCAGTAATGCGTTTCTGTTTACCATTTCTTTAAAGGTAAAGAATTAAATTTTTAACTGAAATAGGTCCAATTAATATCACTTCATGTCAGAAGGATTTTGATATTGTACAAGTATGACCTATGTTGCTTTTATCTCATATAAAATAACCAGATGCAATTGTTTCTTCCCGGTAAGCTTTGTATATCTAGCCACGTCTCATCATTTGTATCAGCTCACTTGTCACAATATAAGCCAAAATCAAACCCCATGTAGCCAAGCCCTCTTCTTTAAATGGAAATATTTTCTCCTTTCCACCTTTAATGGGTTTATTTTCTAAACAAGTATTTATTGGTCCAAAGCACCTTAAAACACAGCCCTCACAGTGCTGTGAATTCATACTGGGAAGAGTATGCCACTGTCCATGTTTAAGCCTAAACTTAAAAGTTAAATACTTTAAGACTCTGCAAGAATGAGACAGTAGTTTAATTGATTCCAGCCACAGTCAGAGTTGCAAAAATCTGTGGCACTTTACTAGGGAAGAAATAGGTTGTGAATAATTTATTTTTTATTCCTTACTCACAGGTGATGGGGATTAACCTGGATATTTCAAATGAGTTTTAGATTATTTTTAGAGTGCTGAATAATATCCTGTTTGAAGGCAGCTATTATACATCAACAAGTCAATATTTGCGCAGTAGGTCATTCAGGAGTGAGAGGAAATTCTGACCACATACTCAGAGTTCAAGCACTGGATATTTTATGAGCATTGCCTGTAATACAAGGAATAAACTCAAAGTGCTTTTCTTCCTCCCAGTTCTCTCCTCCTTGAATTCCCCTTTCTTCTACTCCTTTAACACTCTAGTGGCACACCAGGTGCTCCTCTGTGAAAACACAAGGATACCTGTATCACCCCTGTTCTAGTCAGTGCTGCTGAACTTCCAGCTCTGAAGCAATCCTACATGAAATTAAACATTGCTATCACTAACTAAATTTCAGTGCCTTATGGTTACAGCTACAAAAATGCTCACTAATGACCAGGTGTGGCTGATAGCAGAAGCAGCTGTCCTTGTTCACAGAACACTGCTTCCAGGTCACAGCGGAGCCCATGCATGAAGCTGATGAAACCAGCTGTGCCTCCAACACAGCTTCTAGCAAGGAGAGTGCATAGAACAGAGCATGTGTATGAGAGCCCTTCTCAGAGGTCTAAATATTCATGAAAACAGTTTTCCTGGTGATTTTCACATATCTGGCAGTGCTGCTCATCATCCTGCTTAGCTCATGTTAGGAATCAACACTTCTAAGCTTGCCTCCTTTCAAAGAGTTGCTGAGTGTCAGAGAAGTTAATTTAACAGCAGTAAGTGGGATAACAGTTTCTGCAATGCAGTCTGGCCAGAAAAATGTTACTGGCCCTAGTGGCATTGGTAATCTAAGCCATCTCTCCCCTATTTGCTAAAACAAAGACTGTAGAAGGGTCTCTGCAGAGCTTTAGAGGCACATTTCAATGCATTAAGTTCAGCTTGCATTTGATCAAGTGACCTACAGCAGTTTAGATCTCCATTAGATATAGCACTGTCATTAGCATTAGGTTTGGTTTTGCTTCTAGTGTGTACGTATTTAGACCATTCAGAGGCGGACTGCTCCTCCTCATTAGCTGAACAGATAGGAATGAGTAAGGAACGCTGTGCACACTACCCTTATAGGTAACTGCTGTTGCAAGAAAAAGTGGTTCTTCCTTCTGGGTGTTACAGGGAGAAAGTAGCAAGCTAACCTTTCTGGGCCCTGCTGATTAAGTCTGGACAAGAGCAGTAATGCTACTTCACCCAGAACAATTTTCTTACAAAGAGATAACTGTTCAGACAGATCCAAATTCCCATTTTGGCCACCATAAATTGACAACATAGTGAACCAAGTCTAATTCTGCTGAAACTGTGTATTCCTAGGCAACCTTGACCCGCTCCAAGCTTCCATAGCCCATACAGTAAGTGAGGCAGTTCCGTAGTGACATTGACAGAAGTATTTGCTCCCATTTTCTGGGCATTGGGTTGGTACCTGAGCAGAGACAGAAGGTAAGGCAGAAGGTAAGTCCTCTCTTCTTCCCTGCTGCACAGAGTCACAGAGGGGATTGGGAGTGGGAGGCAGGACTAGACTCAGCATGAGCCACATGTTGACTCAACATGTGCCACAACACGCATGTTCCCAAAAGGCACAGGGCAGCCTGATGAAGCGCTGCTCTCCGTGAGGGGTGGCCCCTGGAGCCCAGCCAGCCACTACACCGCTGCCTGTCCATGCCTGTCTTTAGGTGGCTTAATCCGGGCCATGAGTGACAAGTGCTGAGAGGAACACATATATGAGTTAGAAGTAAGGTGCGGTGCTGGGTATGTTTGAGCTCATCTTGCACAGGACAGCAGTGGAGGCCGTGCTGTTTTGAAATGCATGCAGCAAGCAGTTAAAAGCAAAAGTTGTCCCTTTGCCAACTGATTTGGCATAAGGTGTGACACACAAGCACTCACTGAAACAGCCGCAAGACTTCCTGGCCTATATCCCGCTGTTTGTGGGCCACTGTTCCCATGCCCTGAACACTGAGATGACTTAAAGACCCCTGGAGAGCAGAGAAAAGGTAATTTCAACAAAATCAGCTTATCTATAGAAGGCTTTGTGCATCAAAAAGTCTGTTTTTTTCAAAATGCTTTAGATGGTTTTGATGCTCTAAAATTAATACAGAAACATGTGTATTTGTATCTAGCTATTATATATATATATGTACACTCATACACATCTAACCTGTCCTTATAAATCCTGTCTGAGGGTATAACAGCAGTAAATCAGTTCAAAATGAACCAGTTACTTTTCATAAGCGATTAAATGCACTGTAAACCATTTTTTACAATAGGTACTAGCCCTATTAGGGACTATTTGTAGGATGACACAACATTTTCAAAAGGCTTTTAGTCCTTGAGTGCAGATCAGACCCCGCTAAAGGCTACCAAATAGAGGAAAATCAAAATATTCTATAGCAATACGCAAATGAAAATCAGAAGGGGACATTTTGGACATTGCCATTAAAGAAACGAGACGTATTTAGAACACTTCCTCATAGGCACCGAAAAACAAAACCCTAACAAAACACAAAGCAAAACAAAACTAAATGTTACACAGCAGCCCATCCGTTCAAACTTGGAATTCAAACCACCCCATCATTCCACAGGGGAGATGGTGATTTTGCAGACAGACACAGTCACAAGCAGTGCCAATGACAGAGGAAAAAAGACATATTTCATACTGAGGAGGGAAAGACCAACACACACCCCCTCTTCTGCCTGCCCCCTTCCCTGGCAGACGCCCAGGTCAGCGGTGTCAGTGAACAGCAACAGCATTCCTGGTCTTCGGAAACCTCTGGAAGGAATCCAAAGCCATACATAGATGTCTTGGCTCTCCTCCTTTTCCTGGTGTAAACCTGGTTATGTATTAACTACCTGACTGGTTTCTTGGATTTCTGCTTGTCCTTCCTCATTTTTTCACTGCTTCTCTCCCCACAACTGACCGAGATCCAAAGCGAAGAGTAAAGCAGAGCAATAATGCCCCACTGACTCCCAGAGCAAATCTTAGACAAAAAACACTCATGGCATTCTCATTCATGGCAAGTGAGTTGTTTTTGACTATGGCTGAGCATCATTAAAGAGCACCCTTGGCAGCAGCAAACTAGTTAAAACAATCTCCCAGCTCATCGATATTCAGCACTCTAAAAAAACTTTCCCTGAGAACTTCACAGTTGTCCTTCCCAAGCCCTGGAGAACCGCACCCAGAAAATGAGCTCGTTTGTCAGCTATGCTGAGTGCTTCAGAGTGAATTTCAAAACAAAGCAAGGATCTCAGACCAACGGCTCTACACAGGCTGTTCCTCAGCCTGAAAAACAGTCTCCCAGAGTCACAACTGATTACATCAAGGCTTGCATTTCTACTGGTCACATCAGGTTCTGCAGCTGCTGATGCTCGCAGTGATTACAGTGAGTGAAGAGAAGTAATCCATTACCTTTATCACAACACTTTTGATCGTGACAGAAGTGCTCTAAACATAGTACATGATTTATTTGCAGTGCTTTCTAATTTATCTGCTGAGACAAGTTAGTTACTGAGACTGAATATCAAGGATATCTTACAGTGATAAGTCAGTCTAGAGAAAGAAATTTTAATTTATAGAAGGTAAAGCTTTTTGGGAAAAAAACAAGCAGTGACAATTAAGTCTCCCTTCAGTACTTTGCTATTCTTCCCAGACATCAAGAGACTTCTGCTAATATACGATCACATCAGGGACTCCTGCTGCATAGTACCACTGTATTCATACCTACCCAGACCGAACAATTCAGGAGCTGTTCACGTATAATCACCTAATTTGTAACTAATGGTTTGTCAGTTTGTTGTGGACTTTTTGCTTTCCACAGTTTTTATGGGGAAATGACACTTCTTGAGAGACTGCATGTATAGGTTCAGAATATACATGTCACTGATGCAAAGTATTTTCCTTTAATTCCTCCTTCGAAGTGTGACTCTTTCAGTCCTAAAATCCCAAAGGAAAGCTCCCCTGCTAGTCCCTTCTTTAAACCATGTGTGGTGGTATTTACAATGCATATTTTCCATGTGCATATACATGTGTGTGTATATGTATATATATACATCATACATATACATACGTATAAAACCACACTCAGATGTCACATTTGAAAATTTTAGCCCACCTGAGTTCTTAAAGGTGACTTCAAACTAAGGCAAAATGCCAAACAATGTCTGAAGAATGACACATCACATGTTTATAAACCCCTTAAGTGCTTTCAGCAATTTTATCTGGTGTCTAACGATTTGGCTTCGGTAGTAGCACTTTATCAGATTTCAACAGTTATAACTTAATACCAGAAAAATGCTAGTAATTGCTGCATGTCTGTAAACGTGTTAACTAAGCCCTACGTGTGTTATTACATCAATAGTCTATTCTGCTGTGAAATGTCTTATAATTCTCCCTTAAGGAAGCAAAAAAAAAAAAACACGGGGGGTGGGGGGTGGGGAGGGGAGAGGAAAAGAGAAAAAAAGACCTATTTCTTCAAGTCTAGTGGGAATACACTGAGTAAGAGGGCAATCAGACTCCCAATAGCATATAGCATTTACATCAATTACTTTGTGGTTGAAAAAAATTATTTTTTCCCCCAAGTTTTATTTTAAAAACAATTTCTATACTTATACATTTTTTATTACATATTAATATATAATTCAGTATCTTGAAAAATTTTGCAACTATGAGGCTGAGGTTGACCTTCAGACTCTAAAGTAACGACACCTGACTTTTGGGACTTCAGTGAAAACATTTAG
>JAVJGI010000040.1:75920249-75935269 GCA_035590275.1 Ibycter americanus | reverse complement strand
TACTTTGGAAATGGTTGCTATAAAGCATAAAATACAATTTTTTTCTTTTTTTGTTTTAAACCACATTGCATAATATAGAAAGGGCAAAAGAGGCAGCCAACATTTCAAATTGCCAACAATTTCATTTAACTTCATTCGAACTTCTACTCTCCATAAAATACTAATGTCTAACAAGAAAACACATGCAATCAATGCAAGCCCACAGACAGGCGTTCGCTTCCTCAGAAATATGAAAGCCTAAGATGGGTCATCAGAATTCAACAGCAAAGTTGCATATTAACTCACTAGTTCAGGTCACTCTTCTGTGTAAGAGGAAGGTAACCTCTGTCCAACCAAAATTATGCCTCTCTTATTATACAATTCTATGGAAGGTATTCTTCTTCATTTTACTTCCCAGAAGTGAAGTTTATAGCCCAGAATTTGATGTTTGATATTGGTCATATAATTTGTCTGCTGTAAAGCTGTTAATGGTAGCAGAATGATCTAATCCTTTAGATCTTGCAAAACTTACTTTTTATGACATGCTGGTAGCACTGAATTTTGCACAATTATTTCCTTTCATTTGTTTTAAGGATATTCAAATTGCTGCTGCATGTGACTATAGCTTTCATTTTCTGGGAACCTAAAGCAAGACTTTCTCATTGCTCTGTTTGCTTGGGTGAAGCAGGCTGAACCTCTGTCAATAATCACTCCTAGATCTCTGCTTCTGAAGGAAAACTTCCTTGTTTAGACTCCTTGCCATCTGCCTATTGTACATGAATTTGTATGTGTTCAAGTTAAATTGTACCTACTATATTTTTCACTGAAGTAAGTCCGTCTAGATCTTGCGTGCTCCTCTAGTTTGTCCTAATATGAATGGTGATATGTAACGACTGCATCGTCAACTCAGTCTTCCAATCACCAACAAAGCTGTGCAAGAGAAATCCCAACACAGATCTTTGCATGCCACTGTTATGTCACCTACATTTTGAAAAACAGCCAGTATTTGAAAACATTTGATGCCTGGCCACTATTCAATTAGGGAGCAAAATTTACCTGTCTAGCATAACATGAAGTCCCTTTTTCTTACAAACATCATCAAAACCTCCTAAAACCCTGAATAACGTATGCCAGATTTTTTCCCCGAAGGTTTTAAATAAAGTCTTCAAATAACTTCAAAGACCAGCTGAAGACTTTAAGCAGAAACTGTGTTGTTGGTCAGATGATGTAATCCTGTTTTTCTAAGTATATGTTTCTTTTCTGACTACCCTGAAATGCTTCCCTTCTATGTAGGATATCACACATTCACCTGCAACTCCCAAGGTCACTCTTCATGACATTTTGGAAGTGATGCTCCCTGGTGATGCTTTTACAGCAACCAGGAAGAACTCCTATTTTAAGGAATATATTGCATGTGTTTGTCAGAAGCTTTCCAGTTTTGGAGCTAGATCCCTCACAGCTTGAGATGAACACCATCTGGTCCTGGCAGTTCACTAGAATCAAGATTCCCAAATTCTTCTGTGAATTCCTCCCTTGAGATTTCTCCCCTTCTTAACAGCATACTAAGAACTGAGGTTTCCCTTGGGTGAAGTCTCCTTGGGATTAAATGTCAACATCAGACATCTTTAGCCCAGTTTAACTGTTTCAGGCAATTAGCTTTTCTTCAGGCATGTCATCTGCCTTTAAACTTCCCTTTCCCACTGATCTCTCTGTACCTAGAGGTCCACGGAAACAAGTGCGATCCTTCTGGCTCAGACACATGTTAATACTTCTTGTGTGGTAGCAATGTCCGTCTCTTTACTGTAATTAAGAAAAATTCTTGTGAGTTTAGAAGTAGAATGGAATTTTTCATCAGGCTTGGAGATTGAAGACATTTTGCAACTGGAAAAACATATTGATACGGCTTGTACAGATACAGGAAATCTGAGTCCGAAAGAACCAAAAAGGGCCACTGTGATCAGCTGATTTAGTTCCCTTGTACCACAAGCAGAACTGCTTCCTGCTGCCTGAGTCTAATTCTGAATCCATGTTTGGGTTGGAATCACAAGGTCTAGAAAAGTGCGCTGCAGGATGCTCCCGTCTAGCCCACAGACTTCGCCTCTAGAGTAAAAGGAGTGGCTTACCACAATGTGGGTATTATAGAAGATAAACATGCATTGTATTTAAACATTTCAGTAGCACAGCAAAATGAAAATGAAAAGGCCAGAAGGAAAGGGGCAGAATCTGAAGAGAGCCAGCATTGCAAAGAGAACATGGCTGACCAGTGGTTGCACATAAACAAATCCTTTTGGTTAAAGACGACAAAAATGTTGGTGGCAAGGCCAGAAGGAAGGGAACAGGACGAGGTTAATCAAAGCACGAACAAGGGCATGTGTAGTAGGCTAGAAAAGCAGAGACACACTTTGGCCAGATGGGTCGGCATGCAAGCCAGCCAGCAAAGTGCAGTGGTTAACCAACCTCACACAAAATACACTGCATCTTCTTCAAAGATGAGGAAATCCTCACTATAAACTTCAGAGGAGGCTTTGCCCTAGAAAAATGAAAGGTGGAGTACTCTGTTTTATCTTCTCCCAGGGATAAAAGCATGAACAGGCCTAAGATCCAGTTGGCCCTACTGGGCTCCCAAGTTTATGAACACTGCAGCTGTGGGAGCGGGTGAACAAGACTTGTTGGCTATCGGGGAAGCTGTCTTCCTCTTCTTGAAAGTGAAGGGATCAGACCAATTTTCCTGAATGACAAGAAGCCTGCTACCATGTCCAGATGCTCCCATAAGTGAATTAGTTGAACTTGAATGTGACAAAGTGGACTCTACTGCTCTTTGAAGACCCCCTGAGCACTGGTCTCCTGTCCCAGGAGCCCCTGGGCTGCTGCATACATAAGGGTGCGCCTGTCTCCCCTTTCACATTTAATAACTCTGTTTTTCTCCACACTCACTCCTTTTCATCCTTTTCCCTTTGGTACAGTGACTCATACACAATATTCAAAATTATTTTCAAAGCTACTGAGTTAAATGAACAGTCCACAGCTTATAAAACCCTGACAGAGAAATTAGAGGCAAGCAGGTAAAATCAAAGACACATACCAAAGGTGTAATGGAAACACAGAGCCCTCTGTGTGAAAGTACTTTTGAATAAAGAAGGCATTTTAGAGAAAGATAAACTGCTTTGCTAATAGTTGATGGTCTTTTCTACTCTTCAGCTTTTTCTTCAATACACCTGAATTAAATCCACTTAAAGCACACACAAAGCTTTCCTGTTCTTTGAACACCAATGGGACAAAACCACAGGCATCTCTGAATTGCAGTTCACACATGACACTCACAGAGCCATCGCACTTCCCAGAAAGCCATATTAATACCTGTATGGCACACACCACTAAGGATATTAATAGGCTCTAACTAGCAACATTTAATTCAACCTCATAATATCCTTTAAGCCCAAGATTTGGTGCCTCCTATAAATTTGGCAACACCATTTGACTCCAGATCCCCAGAACAGTTTTCGGAGATGTCAAGCACTTGCGAAGTTGGGACAGGTCATTTTAGAGCTGGTGTTCTGAGAGCTAAACAACCAGAAAAACAGGTCATGTGCTCCTGGAGGCTGGAGCTGAAATCAACAGATGCTCTGTTTTGTTGTGTTTCTTTTTTTTAACTCTAGGGTGCAAAGCAAAATAAAAGGCAGGTTCATGGAGTTCGCAACAGAGAAAGGTAATCTTGTGCCCTTCCCTCTGTGTACTGCTTCTTACCCACACCCACAGCCTGGGGGCCAAAGCAGTTGTTTTGATTATGTGCCACTAAAATCAGATTGTTCCAAAGTGACCTGCCAGAGGACAAAATTACAGTCTCTAGAAGCCAAGGGTAAGGATCCTCATTTCAGATTAAGCCGCAAGACCATTTTTCTTTTCTACATGTGACCGTACCTCACATGAAGTATGTCTCCTCTCAGAGACACTAGCCTCATTCAAGGCAGTAGTTTCACAGCTGAGATGGTGCTGAATGCTCTTTAAGCATTAGATTTTCAATTAAAGTAGCACAGAGCTTTTGGCTTTTGGAGCAGCACCACGTCAGTAAGTCCACGGACTCCAGATGTTTATCCAAAGAAATGTCATGGCAACAGACTCTGACACAGCTCCTCTGTGCTTCAGGGGTTGTCATAAACTTCTTATTGCTGCCACTCCTCTCCACTCCAATCCCTAGAGGTTTGCAGCTTTGGCTGACTTAGCCTCTTAGTACCTCTGAGACTACTTCATCACAACTCTTTCGGTATTGCTGCTGTCCTGTTCCAGGACTCTGGATTGTTGCAGCCACATTCAGGTAACAAGCCACCCGCTTGATGAATGGTGTCAACACCTCGCTATAAGCTTCCTGGGGACTGGATGCTTTCAACTGGAAAGTTGGGCTGCCAATGATTTTCATCACCTCAGAAGACCCTTTGCTCACTGGGCAAATGGTCCTGCTCAGCTGCCACTTAGATACAAGGATGTTCCCTTGCTCTGATTTACGTAGTTTCTCACACCCCTGACTACCCTTGAATAGGTCACAAAGTCCAGATCTTAGGTCTACATCAACTCTTACATCAGAGTGCTCAATGCCAGAGAGACTTGATGCCATCAATTATATACGAGAGGCTGGGATAAGCCAGGAAATGTTTTCCACATCTCTTTTGAATGATCTAAGAACCAAACAATTCCCACATCTAAAATTCTGGTTTGTGCCCATTTCCACATAGAACTGTGTTATTGCTAACAGGCAAAGAATAGAATAGAATAGACTATTTCTGTTGAAAGGGACCTACAACAATTATCTAGTCCAACAGCCTGACCAATTCAGGCCTGACCAAGTTAAAGCCTGTTAAGGGCATTGTCCAAATGCCTCTTAAACACTGGCAGATTTGGGGCACTGATCACCTCTCTAGGAAGCCTCTTCCAGCTTTTGACCACCCTCCTGACAAATAAATGCTTCCTAATGTCCAGTCTAAGCCTCCCCTGGCACAGCCTTGAACCATTCCCATGCATCATGTCACTGGATAGCAGGGAGAGGAGATCAGCACCTCCGTCTCCACTTCCCCTCCTCTGGAAGCTGTAGAGAACAAAGGACTATAAGAACCATATTAGGGACAAGCTAACATGAACGTGAGCTGGAGCAACTTGCTGGAAGTGTCTGAATAATTAGTTTGAGGCACACCATTTATTCTGGTACTTTAGTCTCACATTTTGTTTTCAGGGTGGCCTGTTTTAGCTATAAGCAGTTCATTTTCTCTAAATGGGTCAGTTTTGCAATCCCATGATTTCCTACTGTTGCTCATGCATCAGTGGCTTTTCCACCTGATTGCCCTGTGAGATCTCAGAGGTGCAAATATATGATTCAGACAGGAAAGTGTAGCTTCCAGTAACAGTAACTGATTCATCCTTTGAGCAAACATTTTGGTGAGACTTGGGAATGAAACTTGCAGCAGCTACAGTAATGGATGCCACGTCCTTGGGCACTGCTGGCAAGGTACTGTGTTTCTTTTGCAATCTCACAATATATTCACCTTTCCAACCAAAACACTTTTGGGCAGTTTTTAACACTTATTTTAACGGAAAGCTCCTCTGGATCAAACTGGTATCAAACTGGGCATAGGGGATGGGGAGGGTGATAGGGGAAGGGAATCAACCTACTGATTGTGTCTTTTGTCTTTCTGGTCTCAAACCAGACATTACTCTTCCCATGTAGTGAGCCTACAACAAGGCTCTTCAGGCACTGCTCTCCAGAGCATTTCCAGTATCGTGTAGCTGAGCACACCCAGAGCCCTGACATGCTGCTGGGGCATGTTTCTGTGGGTTTCCCGTAGGCTGCCTGTGAAACAACCATATAGACAGGAGGAAAGCCCATCACTCACCCCAAGGTCTACTCACCAGCAATTATCACAGAACAAACAGGCACAATCATCTGTAAGCTCTCCCATCGCCATTCAAATAACAAGGAAATTGCTTAGCCACAAAGTGCCTGCTCCTCCTCAGCAGCTCTCCTCCCTTCTGTCATGCAGCCCCAAGGTGATGCTGGGTGCAACAGCTGGTATTAATGGGGTGACACAATGTAAGAGGTCAGTTAATGGACAAAATACATATGAGATGCACAAATAGCACATTCTAGGGAATAAGAAAGGCACAGCTTGGCCCCTGATTTGGATCTGCTTGCAGTAGAATCAGCTGGTGCATGAGTGCGAGAATCTTAAAATGCCCCATACCATCGATGAATAACTACAGTGTGATAGCTAAAATATGCAAACATCAGCCAAAGCCAGCACAGCTCCTCTGAAGGAAGGAGGGTACCTACTTTTCTACTATTCCACTGGAAGCTTAAAATAAACTCTACATATTACAAAATGAAAAATTAAACCATCATCAGGCAAAACAAACACCTGGAGGACAAATGGCTAAAACTGACAGCCGAGTCTTGATGCTCTAGCAATGTCAAACGCCTTCAGCTCCTACCTGAGTTCTCGTGGACGGCGGTGTTGCAGCTCAGAAACGAGGGGCTCAGGAGACCAGTAGAATAGGCCAAAGGCAGTGCTGAACTCCCAGGGAAGCTGGTGGGATACCACTGGTGGGAATGAGATGGGCTGTCAGCCTTCTGCACAAGCCGAAGGAAAGGAGTGCAAGTGTCAGAAAGGAAGCTGTTTCTTCTCTTACTTGCTTTAATACACATAGTCATTAAATCCAGGGCATCTTCTTAGGGAATAGACAGAAAGGTACAGTTAATGGCTCCAAGGACACTTTGGGCTATTATTTCTTTTTGTAGTTAGCTGCTATCCATAAAACTGAACTAGTTAAAACAAAGGGATGTGTTGAAAATTCGGATAACAACAGCTATGAGATTTTAAAAAATGTTTGTTTGGAAAAGAGATTAAATGATCTCATTCATTTCCCAGTTGCCCTGCAAACTCTATTCTCAGCTCCTCTTAACTCACCCACCCCGCTTACCTACCCAAACACAGGAGAGACATATCAGTTCTCCACCATACTTGGTAAAAAACCAATATTTTTATGTTTACTCTTAAAGAATATCTCTTTCCAACCCACAGTTTCCTGCAAGCTATGCTAATTCCTCCAGGCTTCTTTAAATATGCTAGAAACATTACTGCTTTATCTTAATTACTATCTCGGTTGGAGTCACCAAGCTGCTATCTTCTTTGATTTTGTTGTCTCTGAAAATACAAATAAAACTGTACTTCATTGATTCTGTATGACAAACCAGACAATACGTGCATCTACCTCTTACACAAAGAAAGAATTAACAGACACAGTATTCTGAAAGTATTACTTTGCCAGAAATCGGAGTGGTGGGGCAGAATGACAATGATACACAGAGCTGTACCTACGCTCCTGGGGTTGTACAAAAGTTGCTGGAATATGAAAAAATTTAAGGTCACTGTGTGGAACAAGTTGACTCACTCCGTATTACTGTGAATTACAGGAACATTTTAGTAAGTGCTTTTTTAAAGTTATATAAATTTTCAGATTTATCTTAATTTGGCTTCATGAAAACTGAAACTTGCAGTGACAAAATAAATTTTTAAAAGCTTAATTTCTCCCTTTGACACGACAAACACTTAAAGACCATATAAGAACCTGGGACTTCTTGGAGGTGTGACTTCATTTTTCACCTTACCTCATACTTACTATTTCTTTGCTATGCCAAACTTTCACCTCCACTGCATAATAAAGTCTTACTAATGTTGTGTTTCTGTCTGTGAGTTTCATACTGCTTCCCCAAAGTGGACGAAACAAGTATTTTTTGTTGCGACAGACATCAAAATCAATGTGCCTCATCACCTCTGGAGGCTTGCTGGCAGAGAATGCTTGGTCCTTAGCTCTCATGAAACTCCTTCTAGCTTTTGTGGTCCACTCCATGCATCCCCAGTGGTGGAAAGTTCTCTCAGGAGCACATACACTGTTATTTATTCTTTGATGTAGCCAAGGCTTGGCTGCTTTGAAAGGCTTGGCTTCTCTTTCTTTCCTCCCTCTCTCTTCATTCCCAAGCTTAAATTTAAAAGATAAGCTCATGGGAGGTGAAAAAAATCCCCAACCCCAACATCCCACAGTCCTCTATTCTCAGGTCCATCAATCTACAAACGCTCACAACCCTACATTTTTAAGATCCAGGTTGTAGCTGATACTGTTCGAATTACACAGATGCAGTCAGGGCTCCAGGGCCTTGCTAGCGCCCTCTGCTCACAAAGCTGACAGGTAAAAGGAAAATGAGGATGTTTTCTAATGTTTTTTTTCCATATTTATTTCATATGTTTGTTTTAGATACTTAGTGAAATCTGTCAGATGGTCCTTATCTTTTTTGTTGACTATCCCAGAATGCTGTGTGCACCTTTGTTATTCAAGAGCCATCTCAAAACCATTTGTACATCTGCTTTTCAGCCTGCATTCTAGAGAAAAACAGTTTCTTCATTCACATTGTTTATAAGCCCCTTCTCCTACTATTTTTTTTAGTCCACTGGTCAATATCAGTCACATCAGAAAGACAGGCGAGTTCCTGAAGGTGTGAAAATTCTGCAAATTCTGTGAAACTCAGAGGTATCTGTGTCCCTAATATGTCTGGCAAAATTCAGCACTTTACAGAATTAATCAACATACATATATTCATGCAGTAAAACATGTAAGGAACATGGGGAAGAGCTACGGTTTGCACATGTACCTGCACATGTTTGGAGAAAAAGAGAGATTAATGGGTAAGATGGGCAAAAGAGGTATTGTGGAAAGCAGCATTCAGGACTCTGGAAGGCTACAAACTATAGCAGTGAGAGATGGCCATGAAGACCCAAGGGTGAGTGAGGGTTATTCTGGAGGGCAGAGGGTTATATGGTATTCAGGACACAAACCTACAGGACATCAAGCTTCATGGAGATCCACTTCATGAGGTCACATAAACACTGCTCCTGGTTCACCTTTATTGCTATTTCTGCTCCTGTTATAAAAGCATACCTGAGTGGCGTTAAAGGACCAAACAGCTGGGTTGTGCTATCTGTAGCGTTACATCCTATGCACTTCTGTCACAGGTCAACTACTTGGTCAGTGGGTATCTCTGTGTCTTGAGCAGACATCCATCCAAGACAAACATCATGTTGGGTAACTCTCCCCTAGTGCCAGGGGGACACGTGAGAACTTCCCACTTTCTTTCCTGGTAAGTTCTGAAGTAAAAGCAATAGGCAAAATCACTGGAAGAAAAGCCTCCCTTAAGCTGAGGACTTGCAAAAGTGTAAAACTGATATGGAACACTACAAAAGCAGTATGGTGAGTCAGCCCACTTTGCCCAAATGTCAATGACTGCAAAAGGTCCTTTTGTTTTCAATACCTTTGTGTGGTTACCCTAGGACACACTGTATGCAATTTTCAGGCCACCTGAAATTCTACAAATGCACCAGATCCATTTCCCTAGCTATTAATAGTACTATTCTTTCCTGCCAGTCAGAGGAATTTACGTTTTCGTTTGATAGAGACTGAAATGTTAATCACTTTCACTATTATGTTGTCACTGAAGTCAATAGGAATTATTACAGAACGATAAATTAGAGCTAAAATATTTTTTTCCTTGGATAGTATTTTTTTCAAATACTCTTGCCAGGACCAGTTTAAGGAATCCATAGATTTCAAAGGAGACTTGCCAAAACAGATTTTGTCTTTCTGATAATTTGCTCACTGGAGCACTTCTCTCTTCAGTATTACCAGGATAATGACTATGACCTGCATTTCACAGAAGGAAGGTTTGCAAGGAGAGGTAATACCTTACTAGACAGTGATATAGCTGAAGATAGGAGATGAGATTTCAAGGGTACAACCCTGTATCAAACCCAATTTCATGATGATGCTTCTGCAGTCTGAGGGGCAAACTCTCCTGCCACGGACAGGCAGGGATGTGGTTCTCTTAAGAAGTCAGCAGAAGCTGTAATCCCCGCCGTGGTAGATACCAGTGCCTGAACAAACTTCTCTTCCTCTTACAGAGGGAAAGAGCTGGGGTCCTACTAAAAGTCTCAGGCCCTCCACCAGGCATTTTCTCAGTCAGCTTGTTTGTATTTCAACTTCCCTTTAAAGGAGCCACAAAAATACAAAACTTTATTGGTACAGACCTACAAGCCAGCACCAGCAGTGCTTTTTCATGCTCACATTTTTTTATCCAACTACCCACTTACTACAGAAATCCGTGAAAAAAAGCCTTTCATAGGCCATCCATGTCTGATGATCTGTGTGGTAGCCTGTCTCTTTAGCCCAATGTACTGTCAACCTACTGCTCTCATATTCTGGGCCCTGTTGTTGACTCAACTATAACATCACTGGTTCTCTCAGTCATCAGTGTGCAGTTCATTAATGAGCAAGTAAACAATCTTGTCACATTAACAACATTTTTACAGCATATGCAGCTTGTAAAAGCACTAGCATTGAGGGAAACAGCCTTCTATCAACCCAATGCTTTCAACAAAAAACAAACTCTGTGGGTTTATTAGAAAGATTTGCAGTACATTATCTAAGGTTTGCTAATTGCAAACTAAGCTTGAGACATGAATCAAAACTTCAAGCCATAATTTTCAGTAACAGTATAAAAGCTTACAAAGCTTAACTGCTGTAGCAAGGTAGGAGATGAGATTTCCTTACCAAATCTAACTCAGGTTCTTTAATTATGGGTACTAACAATTCCGCTTCTGACCTTTGCTATAAATGTACACGTCAGTAGCTTCAATTAGTCCAGACTTGTCTGAATCACAATGTGAAGGTCCACTTATGCTCCCATTTCAATCAACAGGGGAAAGTGCAGGCTTACTTCCATCTTATTAAGTTTAAACTTTGAATTCTGTGGAAAGACAGACAGAAAGAAATGTAACTTCGGTGGGTCAAGGGCATTTTCATGCCTCTGTAAAACTTGAGCAATGCTTTTTCATAGCATAAGGAAAACCATCATCTTTGGGATAATCTGTTTTGGTCCACTGCAAGAGCTGTGTTTTTTCTCCTACCTAGCTAGTCAAGCCCCTTCTTGTCAGGCATCTGCACACCTCCTTGCTCAGAGAGCCTCATAACTTTTTGCTTCTTCCCCCGCCTTTGTTATGGCAGATGCATCCGTGATTCCACTAGCCTTGCATCTTCCTAATTTTGAGACCTGGAGAAGATCTGGAGAGTAAAAGTCATTGTTTAAAATTCCATAATTAAAAATACCTAAATAAAGAATAATTGTTTCAATGCTTGTGACAATAAGGAAATGGCAACTCCAAAATCCAGTCTACATGTTTCCTACAAAGATCTTTCAAAGATGTTTTAATTTTTAATCAGAAAGATTGAAGCATATCACTTAACACTTCTGTTCATGGCAGAAATCCGATTTCCTGAACTTGGTTTGCTACTGATGATGATCAGGACTCAATTAAAATACCAAAGGCACACCTTCACTACATTTTGGATTTGGAGTGAATTTCCATTTTCTGGCTTCCACAGGGTTGGATGTACATTTTCAGGAAAAAAGTCTCAGTGACATTAAAGTTCGTATTCAGACTCAGCTAAGGTTTTTTTAGACTGCAAGATTCCTTTTTCTTCCTTTTCTAAGCTATTCCTTCCCTCTAGCTACAGCAGCTATTTATTTGCAAGTTACTTTAAATCTCTTCCATTTTATAAGGCACTTCACTTTTGACAGCAGTGGAAAAAATGCAGCTTTGCCTTCTAAATTTAGTAGAAGGAGAAGAAAAAAAACACCAGATTGTTTGCTGGTGTCTCTGCTTCTATTCTTCTGTTCCAAACTATTCTCCATAAGTTCCTGTCTGTCGCCTTTTGTAAATAACATCTGCTTTTAAAACTCCCTGTCTGCTAATTAGTCTGAATCGTTTGTAAGAGTACAGTACTTATTTAGAAATGTACAAATCAAATGCTAATGGGTGGTAACAAGAATTTCCCACTCACTCAGCATTTACATCAATTTCCACATTAGAACTATGTAAAAATAACCAAAACCACTCAAACCTAGACAATTTGCTGGGGCTGGGGAGTGGGGAAGATGTTTTAAAATCATGCATTTGGGTTGACGCTGCCAAATACTTTCAATCTTGAGAAAGATTTTTCTGGTGATATTAATTTGGTAATTGTCCTTCTTATCTGTTTTCTAACGTATCAACTGGCTTGGGGATCTCTTCCCTCTGCTGTGGAGAGCTTCAGCCCACATTGGTTCTTTCTCAAGGGAATGTCTCAACTCCAGGCTACAAAGTAATCCCCACGCAGTTGCTTTCTGTCTTTGTGACTATTCAGAAATTTCATACAAAACAACATAGTGCAGATCAGCTCCATCAATAGAGACTGAAGGAAGGAAGTCCTGAAGTACCTATTTCCTGATTATTAAGGGCTTGATAATATGAGATTGGAGATAAATATAAATCTACTTTACCTATGGCAAAATATGGCTTTGAACAAACAATGTCTACCTTCAGAAGGTAAAATTCCTGAACTCCAGGATCTGGGTGATAAACCCTAAGATCTGATAAATCCAGTCCTAATGGTCTTTCGCCAGTAAGTTCCTTAGCTGAATCAAGCAACTGAAGGACAAAACAGAAAAATTAACACACTACTTTGATTAAAGCCTAAATAAAGTTCTCAAGAGCCAGCTGGAAACAGAACCATGAACCAGAGCTGTGTTGGAGGGGATTCTGCACAGCTTTGCTCTTGGATGTATGTTTTTTAATGATCTGGAGAAACACGAGTGCTATCTGTGGGAAAAAAACCCAAACAAACCCCCAAATCTGGCTGTATACCACGTTAACAGCCACAAAAGCATTGCCAGAACAGCGACCTGCTGGATCCCCATCCCCCTTAAACCTCAGGGAGACAATCTTTATTTTAGGCAAATCCTTGAAAGCTGGAACTAACGTAAACATTCACCCCAGTTCTGATCCCTCAGATGCACCAGTGTCTCTTCTGGAAGAAAACAATTATCTTTCTGAATCTTACCCATCTGGCTTACAGATTAATTGCTCAAGAGGCACATAAGTAATGGTGCCAGACATGTACAGAAATCAGGAATAGACGAAGGCATTACCAATTATTTGAAAACCACATCTCTAATGCTCCTTTGGAAAGAGGGAGTCCTTGAGGAATAAAGAAAGGTTGCTAGGTCTGGGGAGACCGAATTCTCGTTCCTTACCTCCAGCAACTGAATATGGCTGAAAAGCCCCCAATAGTTCAGTTGCTGCCACCTTACGACTAGCCAAGTCCTCTGACAGATAATTTCACTGCTAGGGTGATCCCTTGACACCAAAGCAAAAGAAAGGAGTTCAGACCAAGAGTCCACTTAACCCAGTATCCCAACTGTGACACTTATGGCCGCAAGAGGTCACCAAGGGAAGGACAAGAACAGAGTAGGCATATATGCTCCTTTTCCTGAGTGTTTTCCCAACTTTCAGCTCTTACTAGCTCAGAAGATTTCCTGAAACTAATGTGGTCTGTCTACTTTTTAAACCCCAAAAGGTTTAAAGTGGAATATTCTTCCAATTATTCACCAAATTCACTTGAAACCAATGGAAACACTGTGCACTTACAACCACCTTCATTAAGTTCTCCAGGTCTGCTCTGAATCACTTTCTTGAGATGGGAATGCAATGCAATGCAAACATGTCAAAGCCAGCTTTAAGCCCACTAGTGTAGGTACTGACAGAGGTTTAGCTACAGCCTGGGCTGACCGTTTGATTATTGGCAGAGCTTCTGCAATGAGTTTTGTAGCTCCTTTGAAGCTCTGTGTTGCCACAGTGACCCTGTTTCCAGATCACAGCTCAGATCTGTGTGCACTGCGCTAGTTATACTGACTGCAAATACAGTTCTTGTCTCCAACAGCTTACTCCAACCTAAAACTGGTAAATAATCACAGATTTCCTACTGGGGCACGCTCCATAGTGGTAGAAGTCCCACACTGACATAACAAGGAGCAAGAGTGATCTGCTAACACCACTGTCCTGAAGCACTTTATGAGCAAGGACTAAGAGCTAAATTCCCATCCTGTCCTCCCCAACTACCGGTGGCACAATCTGAGAGCAAGATTTGACACTAAATCAGAAACCATCCAACTGCAGAGCAGCAGTCTGCTGTTTCTTGTGGATCCCATTTTGCGCCTTTCTCAGTCAGTAGAGTTTGAGCTCGGATCATCTCCCTACTCACGAAAGTTCCTATTCTAGCTGAGACACTTATCAGTTCCACCTGGACTGTGCTGTTTCTATCTCCATTTGTCATGTTTATGGTAACATGTTTATTCCTTAATGTTCATACAAAACTTGGAAGGTAGAAAGTGTTGTCTAACTGCTAAATATTCTTAAATGTTCCTAAAATCTCCAAGGCAGGAAACTCACATACAGGAGGCAGCTTGCAATGCCTGCCTCCCAGTACCGTAGGGTAAGGGGCAGTTACACAGGGGCAACCGCGGTGGCTAGGTAACATAGTCAAAGGCAGGGTCACATCCCATACCTACCGCTTTTTTGTGGCAAAATGAAAGCTATGCTGCTGAAAGGGCTGCCCAGAGCCCCAGCACCATGTTGCCCGCGCTGGCTGCTGGCAGAAGGGCAGATCCCATTGCCTCCTCTGGGTCCCTGCAGGCTCCCACCTCCCTGGGAGCCCACTGCTGGCACCTAAGCCACCCTTGTTTGGCACATGGAGCATATATTTATGGTGCCATATAAATGATTCATAGGAACAAATACCTTATTAGTTCAAGAAAGAACGAAGGATTTCTGTGCACTGTGGTCTAATAGTAATGGATCTCAATTACTTGAAAGACCTCTAATTAATTTCTATATTGGCAATGCCTGAGTTAAGAGGTCAATCAAGATATTAACACAGTTGTTTAACCTTTTGGTACCAATTTCCACGAGCCAGGCAATGCTGCAGGACTCAAAAACCTAAAGAGAAAAAAATTATCTAAAATAGCTATTTTCATACCGCCTCCTCCTTCCCTCACTAGTTGACAAGAGATACTGTAATGCAGACTAATGGAGGGGCCCGGGGGGGGGCGGGGGGGGGGGGACGGGTTTGCTGTG
>JAVJGI010000040.1:75889692-75920149 GCA_035590275.1 Ibycter americanus | reverse complement strand
GCCCCCGCCCCCCGCCCCCCCGCACGGTTTTGCTGTGCCTAAAACCAACTTTTCCTCCAGCTTTTTGAAAAATCTAATCTGTTGTCAGCTGCCAAGCTTGGACCAGAAGGCAAGCTGTACGCTGAACCTCTTTGTATGCGCTTTTTATTACAGAAGCATACATCAACCCAGGGATGACAAGTGAAGCAGTTTCAACTGGCACATTTTCATTCTACATTACTGAAGTACTTACATCCTGCTTCTAAGTATATATTACTCTATACAGAGTATGTCTATAATATACACTTACAGTGTAAGCACCAGGACTATAATTTTTAAACAGCAGTTGAAATCCTCAGTCACTGATATGGTTTTGGCAGCATACTGCCTTTCATTTTTCATATCACTAACTCTGTTTGACTTAAATGCTTTCAATTTTAAAAACTGTTTCCTCACGAGTTCAATAGTTACACCCCAGACATCTCCTGCACCATCTAAATTGAAGTATGAAATCTCATCAAGATCCAGGAAATCTGTCTAGATGCACAATGTAATAATGAGACTTAAGAACTGCTCAGCTAATAGAAATAGATAGGCTGAGAGTTACATTAAGCTCAGACTCCCCCATTCCTAACTGAACCTTTGACTACAGTGAAGGTCTGATACCTGCTGTCACAAAATGTTCCTTGAAGGACAGCTCATGAATGTGGCAACAATAAATAGGTGTGCTTTCTAAACTAAGTCTGCCATTACTAGGTTTCTGAGTCTGCGCTGATCTCATCAGATACAGACTAGCAATCCTGTAGCTTCCAACAGATGGTTTGGTTAGAATAGTCTTTGATTTTGCAAATACTTCTTCAGATGAACTCAGCCTAGGCCAAAGACCCCAGTTTGTAAGCAATCTCAAGAGACATAAGCCTAGCTGGGCACAAAGCACAGGCACACTTTGGTCAGCAGTTCAGGAGATGTAACCATCTTCCTTTTCCATCTCTCAGCTGCTGCATTAGAAGCTCCTTCTTTGTCAGTCAGTTTAGCCTCACCTCCTACAACGTTGCTTCACAAAAAGCAATGCACTGAAAACAAATAACCCAAAACAGTGAGCCACTCAATAAGCTCTTGACTGGTGCATGTGAGGAAGTCAATGCTGGGCATCTCCATTAGGGTTCTGCACCAGATCCTGTGCAGCCATTACAGTGGAGCAAATATGGATGCTGGAGAGAATCACAGTCTGACATGGGGACCAGCCCAACAATTCCCACACCACAACAAAAGCATTTCTCAGACTAGCAGGATGGGGGCAACAACGTAAAGAACAGTTTAGGAACTCCTGATATGTAGAGTGGTGGAGTGATTTGGTTTTGGGTTGTGTTGTTTATTTTTAAACTTTATTTACTTTTGTGAACAGCTTAATTACAAGGTCTAAATTTAGTCTACTTTACAAGCGGTATTGCTTGCTGGTGTAAAATGTTTATTATGTTCCAAAGATTTATATTTAAGGAGAAAAAAGTGATAACTTTATACCTGTTCTGGCCAAGTTTGAAGGTTGGATCTGTTTTTAAGTCAATACAGTACAGAGCTTGGCTCTGAAGACAGAATTTAAACCTCCGAAAAGGTTTTCTAAGGTGGGATTAAGAACATGAAAAATCTACTTTACTCAGTTGTTCTTAATGGGGTGCCTGGTGCGTCAGTGTATTTAGAAGTCCTTCTAGATTACGGCAGCTTGTCTAGTTTTATGTTTTGATCCTACTTTGATTCAGCTTTCTTTAGATACAAATACTGTAAACTTGCAAGTCAACCTGAGGTCAAGCTCTGATGGCAGCAGTATGTACATTATGAAAGAATGAAGTAACGTGTTACACCGCTGTGAGACATAAGCTGAGGGTTTAGATGGTCATTCTCCTGCTCCTTGTGCCTCCTTGAAGGCTAAAACAAGGGAAGACCTCACAGAACAGAAGTCACAGCTCCAAACTGAGAGCTGATAAAAGCACAATGTGGAAAGCAGAATAAAAATCTATTACCCCTACTAAAAAGTTCAATAAGGAGTTGTAATTCAAGGAACCAGAAACACTGTTTTTGGAATGACAAAACCTAATAAACTTCAACAGGAGGGAAGATTCTTAAAACAAACTGAACAGTCATTTCTTGCCCTGCAAATGTTAGGAAGGAAATCGGATCCATTCATTTGGAAGCAACTACTACTGTAAAGGAGCTGGGGTTTTGCCTGGTTTTGGGTTGTTGTTTTTTTTTTTTTTAAAAAAAAAACCTGAGTCATGCTAATCAATCCCAGTTATGATACAGAAAAAAATTATGTGAAACTCTTCCCATATGGTTCTCTCTTTAAACTGCAATATTTTTGAAACAAATTTTGTATAAAGAATTCCAGAGAGTAAGCAGAATAGCCTGAAATTGGTTTCTAAAAAGCACTTTTCAGAATTATTTAAAACATATGGAAGAGCTGGTCTTTTGGTTAAACAAGATTCTTGAATCTGAGATTCAGTTTTATGCCTGAAATGGTTCTTGGTAGATTTTCAAATAATTTTACTTTGCCTGCTTCACCATTTCTGACTGAGTTACAGACCCTCAGAACATATTTTTTCCTCGAGACTAACCATAGCTGGAGCAGACAATGTAAAATTCCCAGTTCTGAAATGTCTCAGGAAGTGGAGAGTTCAAAACAAAGTTTTAATGGCCTAAAGGGTGCTTTTAAAGTTTGGCGGTTACATAAAGTACTGTCAGAATCTGATCATCATTCTTACTTGTTCAGACAAAATTTGTAGCTGACATTAAACTACAATTGATATAAATAAGCTTGCCTGACACCAGCAGTATTTAAAAGTGTGCTTAATACCCAGCCACATATACCATATCTACAAGTCCTCCCTGATAAGACTTGCAGACTTTTGCATGTATGTTCTGCAGCCAAAGGAAAATATCTATAGGTCAGTTATTCAATGACCTTAAGTCACAGGGCTCAGGTATGGAAAGCTTTGAGGTTTGAATTCTTCCTGCTTCAGGATTAAATTCTTTTGTGAGTTCATAAGTAACTGAGGTAGCCAGCAGGTTTATGCAATATTTATCTTACTTAAATTCACCAGAATGTACAATTTCTTTTGAGCCTATTTCCCTGTGCTCAAAGTCCGAAAGGAAACAGGTTTGTCTCCCTCATGCTTGTGTGCACAGTTCAGAAGACCACTGTGCAAAACAGAACCTCTCAAAGCAGGTTCTGTAGACCAAGTGGCGATGGATCCCCTGGACCAGCTAGCTGGCTCTGCTCTTCGTCTCTGGCTGCTGTCTGTGAATTGAAAGATCAGAGACTCTTTCATACTGTTATTCCAGCTAGACCATTGCTATAATTGCCATCAGGGAAATGTTGTAATGTCACGTGGGACAGGATATAAATAATCTTGAATGGGTTGTGAAGTATCCAGGAGACAATTTGTCTATTAAGACATGAGCTGCGCTGTGAGCCACACGTAAGCAAATCTTGTTTGGTTGCTTATGAACCAAAGGACCAAATGAACCATTAAGGATTTTTCTTACTCTTAAAGCCGATGCTACCACTAAGAATGAACTATGTTATGCCTTCTTATATCGGGCTGTAAAATATCTGATCGGCTTATACCAAAGGGCAGACACTTCACCATGCTGGGCAACCTGCCCCAGTTCGGATTCAAAACCTCAAGATCTAAGTACAGTCTGGGGCCTGCAAGTGGCAATGTTTAAGGTTAGCACATTTCAAAAGCTTGCTTTCTTCTGTTTGTCTTCTTATACAAAGATACCCTTCAAGCATTTGTTCACACAGCCTATATCTCACGTAGAGTTTACTGCTGTTACTATGGAACCGTTAGGATCAACTAAGACAATCTTAGCCCTACACCGGCTTGGGACCGTGAGGTCCATTGCCTTTGGCATCAGAGAACACCAGAGATGCCTTCAACCAGTGCAAAGAGCCTCTCAAAATCAGTTGAGTGTCTGAGGAGACCATACTCGTCCTGTCAGGGCTCCACATGCAGGTTCAGGGAGTACAGGCAGTAGGAAAGACTCGGGGAGGTCCCAGGAAAGGTCTAGACGTGCAGCAGCCAAGGAGGCACTGAGATAACCAGCAGCAGGTTGCCACAGGCTGCACTAACTCAGGACCGCAGGGAAAGGGTGAGCAGGAGACCAGGATACTACAAAGTTCGTACACAGTCACTGCTCTGAAAGGAAGTTAGAAGTCAGAGTGAATACAGAAGGACTCAAATCCAGGCTGAGTCTCCCTGGGCAAGTTTTGTAGGGTCACAAGTCTGTCCCTCACACCTGCACCAGGCACTAGGCCAACACGCACAGCTTCCCTGCCCTCGCCCCCCTGGCCGAGCGACCAAAGCTAAGCACTGTCTTCTCCTATCACTGCATTAAGAATCACGGTAGACAGAAAGGAAAAACAGCCTCAGCTGCAAAATTTCCTCCTTAGTCATAGGTATGAGAAAATGCTTCGCTGTAGACAGGAAAAGTGAACACCCATTCTCCTCCCTTTCACCTCCTCCTGGGACACCGCGTTCAGTTAATGGAAATATCAGGGGAGCGTCTTCTTAGAATTTAAATGGCACATTATTACAGGGAATTGGGGGGGGAAAAAAGAGTGCACAGATTTTTTCACTGCTTGTATTGTTTTAATTTCTAGTTACAACATGTATGTACTCCATAGCTCTAAGGAGATACGTAGTATATCCAGTACCTTGAAGCCCTAATTATCAATACTGTATGCTCCCAGCATCACTGTATTTGTACATAAAACCAGATTAGCAATATCCACCAGGCCAAATTATTCTCTTCTTCACACTGGTACAACTGTTCCTGTCTTAAATGTAACTGGGATCCATGTTCAATTTGCTCTGCCTTCATGTGAAGTTTTATGTCTTTCTTAAGCACACATTTTATTATTAGGTCTCTTATTTCCATCTGCTCATATTGACTCACACAAAAATTCTCTCTTTAGGGCATTCTATAAACAAGCTAATGAGATGAATGCAAATTACAGCAGTCATTCCTTCTACCACAGCCTTCCCCCTGCAAAGGCCTGTGCGTGCTGAAGGGATATGTGGAGCTGTGTTTCCAAGTCGGAGCTGCAGGTTTTGTTGGTTTAAATAAAATATTCACGTTTCTTCCAAGAGGTGCACAATGAAGATTTTACTTGTTACTTTGACTATACTCACGTATACATATTTTTTAATTAAAAACTTAAGTGACAAGTGGTAGACCTCTGATGGCACTGAGTGGCTTTCTCCACAGCAGCTCCTTGGGGTCAGCTCTAACTGTATTCCTGAGCCAGGTACATGCCACTGATGATTGCTGATCTAGGGTACCTAGCTGTTTGATTAACACATGTCGGTTTTCTCAACCACTTACAGAGCTGAGCAGTGTCTAGTGATCTCTGTGTCCCCAGTAGCAAGGCCTGTGACTGCCCTTGGTTTTGCATTATGTTGAATTTTCCTGAACACTCCTTTGCAAGGGCTGCAAAGCAACAGCCTGCAACTTGTCAGAAATCACTAGTCATTGGGCTTTCATCAAAGGTAAAAAGATGCAGCCAGGGAAGGTGATATTTGGGACTATTCATTTGAGGTGCAGTATGTTCTCATTTGTTCTTCAGCTCTGACACCCACACACTGCCACTCATTCAGAGAAGCAAATACTGATGCTAATGAGATGCCCTCAGCAATGTGCAATTTGCTTTCTTCAGCAGAACAATACCCTTTGACCTAAATGTGCCTTTTTTGGCAGAATGTTTAAAGTATAAGCAAATAGATGCATTTTCATCTTTTCTGTCTTCTAAATCTGAACAGCACAAAAAAGCAAGTAACAAGCAGGCAACTAATTAAATTCTTCCTTGGAAGAACAACAGTAACAGCACAACCTTTTTACGAGCCACGTGCTTTTAAACTGGCAACTACACTTTCTGTTTCTTTAGCCTCCCTTCTTTCTTCTGCTTTTAATACACAGTTCATGAATGCCGGACTTAATTATCTCCACAGCAATACTCATCAAAGCACTTCAGCTTCTGTGGAACCCA
The DNA here is from genome assembly GCA_035590275.1 of Ibycter americanus. NCBI lineage: Eukaryota > Metazoa > Chordata > Aves > Falconiformes > Falconidae > Ibycter > Ibycter americanus. Next base: position 75,914,124 of record JAVJGI010000040.1, on the reverse strand, counting down.
GGGTTGAAAAGTTACTAGGCAAATCTAAAGGAAAAGTGCACCCATTGGATTCTTACAAGCAGGTTAAATGTTCACAGGCTGAAATAAATAAAACTGGAACATTTCTTTCAAAATGTATTTTCTCTCAGCTGATGTCTCTGAGTGGTGCTAGTATTAACTATCTTGATGATGAACATATTTTCAAGAGCATTTTTCTGCTAACAAACAGACATTCTGAGAGGTAACCATATGTTTAAGTGCTCTGCAGAGCCGTGGTCTGAAAGAGGAAAGGTTCTTATGGCAAGTGTGCCAAGACAAAATCCTGGCCCACAGAAGTCAGTAAGAATTTTTCTTTTGATTTTAATGAAGCCAGGATTTCACTCAAGGGAGCTGCAGAAGGGTCAACCTATTTAGAGAAAAAAAGTATCCAGATGTTTCACAGTATTATGGGCTCTAAATCAGAAATTGCTGTAGCACTGTGAAGCCTTTTCTTCCTTGCTTTACTGCATGAAATCAAATGCCTTATTTTTAGCTAAAAATTATTTTTCCTAATAAAATCAATGTAAAAAAATGTATTGGAGAAGAAATGCAGGTCCACTGTAGTGTGAGACATACAAATACTTGTTGTGTTTTACAGCTTAATCCTTCTGCAGAGAGTTAGATTTATCTTTTTTATGCTGACTACCACATTTATTTATACCTTATGGGTTTATACCAGAGTAAAAAATGAACAATGAACCTATGGACTGATAATACAGGTGGGTTTTGGTTTGGTTATTTTTATGGTTTTTTTTTTTCTCAATGGGGAGGTGACAGAAGATTCCCTAGCACTCACAGGTATGCATGTCTGCAAGGCTGGTCAGAGATATAAATGGCCATTTTCACTCAGCTGTCTTAAAAAACCTACTGACTTAAACAAGACACATGCCTTTGGTTAAGATCAAGCTATATACCCATTCCAGAAGCCAGGAGAATATTAACCACCATCCTATTATAATTCAATTGCATTCAGCCTGTTTTTCTCCTCCCAGTCCTTTCCAGACACTGCTTTTCTGTTGTGTTCAGACAGTATCCCGTTGGGATGCTGACATTCTGCCATATCTATTGCTTAGAAGTATACACAAGGAGAACATAATTCCTGCCAAAGGTCTCACCAGTTGTAAAGCAAACAAAAAGTGTCCTCAAAATGTTCCATCATACGCAAAATTAGACCATGTTGCAGTCAGGGAAACTTCATGTATTCAATGTGGTTTGTATTTCAGTTAGTGTCTCTAGATGTCTCCTCCCTGAATGGAATGTATATTGAAATTGCACACAGTAACCTTGACGTTACTGACCGGCCTTTTTCTTGAGAAATCCAGCACTGGAAGACCAGGCTTTTTGACTCACTCAGTCTTGAGCTGCTGTCTGACAGTGCAATCTGTCACTGTCAGCCTACAAGGAGAGGCTGACAACAAACCGTGTAGTAAGTAATCAACCCACAAATACTTCTACATCCTTTCCCACTGTAATTGCAAACCTTTGAGCCTGAAACTGCTCTAAGTTACATCAGCATAAATCCTGACTAATGCCATCAAACTATGTAATTCCTAGCAATTATTTTAAGGGAAATGAAACCAGATTCCAGCACAATGAATCCTAAAAGCCAGATGAGACTTAATATAGTCATATAATTTCACTTTATGAGCCCAGACCCAAGTGAGCAGCAGCACTAACTGACCGTCAGCGTACACTCTCATTGCAAGTTAATTACAGAATAGTACTATTAACTTTTTCATTAGTGTTGCAAAGAAATATTACATTTTTTTATTTGCAATTAGCTGAGTGTAATTGCTGCATAATCACTAGAACTAAGTGCCTTCTTTGCCAAGTGTTGGTTGTGTAATTACAGATTAATAACAAGGGTACCTGTGCTGTAGCACGAAGCAACAACCCCTAGATCTATTCTTGTATCCAGAACACTAAGGGGCACTGAGAAGCTCTCTGATTCCAGACCAAAGGATATGGTTGCGTAATTAAATCACTACAGTGCCCATGGAAAATACTTCCAAGGGAAACTGTTAAATGTTTTTTTTAACTGGGGAAGAAGTTCAGTTCCTCAGCACCAAAGCAACTCTGATAAAAATCAGAAAGACATATTTGAAACAGGTTTCCCTTTTCAGTTGGTCTGCCCCAGACGTGAATCCAACTTTCACCACCTTAGTGAGCATTACCAGAAATTCCAGGGGGCAAATGTGAAAAGTTGTCAGGTGCTTCTCAGCACTGAGCTGTAGTAAGAAAAATGACAGTGGTACCACTGAAATGGACCCGTCCCAGCTCTGAAGGGGTGGGGGAAAGCCTGAATGAGAAAGCCAGCCTGCAGCAGCATCACCTTTTTCCTGGAGAATGACCAGTACCTCAAAGACATTTGTTGTCATCTTCATCCTGCCTACTCAGCAAAACAACTAGCTAGCCCAGCTGGGCTTCTGCATGTGTCATTTATCCAGAAAAAGGAATCCTGGAGTTTTATCCAAACATGAAACACAGATCTCACTCTTGACAAAACAACTGCCTAGAATGTGTTTAAACATGAGACTCTCTGAGATGAATGGGGCAGCAGGGGCAACTGCTATCTTCCTCAAGGCATCCTTGCATCAAGCAACCTGTCATGAGACCAAGGGATCTGAACCCCTGTCCCTATTTCTGGTCCGGTTTGAATGCACACCACTGTGGTTTCAGGCCCTGACTCTTTCCTGAGGTGGAATTCCAGTTCCAGGGCAAGAACCATAAAAAATAACCATATATGCAATCTATAAGGCTCACCTACCTACACTTCCTTCTTTCATGCAGGGATTCCTAACCATCCTGCTGAAGACATCATACATTTTAAATGCAACAAAGTGTGATCAATGCAACAGGGGAAAAAAAAAATAATTGCAATCATGCAGCCACAGATTCCTGCTCATATTATCTAAGGCTTCAGCAAGATCCTCCTGCACCAGCATGTCTGTAGTTTAGAGGACAGATTGCTCCATCCAAGTCTCTGTTTCTCCCTCAATCTTTTGACCTTCTCATGGCAGGTCCTCTCAAACTGGATACACAAAAGTAGAGGCATTCAAAACAAAACAAAGCCCTAATTATTCCCCTAATTTTTATATGAGGGTAGCAATTAGTTTACAGTCTGTTGCAATGAGCTCCTGTGTGGCTTGTGTAACAAATGAGGTCTCTTCCATTAGATGGTCATTGCCAGCAGTAGCTTAATTGCCAGTTATAAATTATTTTTGTTCCAAACACATCACTAGCATTACTTTATCCACAGAGCTTGTCTTGTGCTTTCAAGGTTCAGGGAAAATGAGTGTTTGCTCTGTGTGACTGGTACACTAAGAAGCAAGGACTAGATTTTTTTTCTAGGTGCTTGGGTGTCTGGGTCCCATTTAAATCGATGGAATCCTTTAGAAACCTGGCCCCAAATAACCAGGGCTTGTGTGCTCAGTGTCTGCTGTAGTCCCTACAGGCACATGCTTAGCCAGTTGGTATACCAACTGCTACAAGCAGCCACAAAAACAGCACAGTACTGAGTCATCATTAAAGCAAGAGCAGTTTGTCAAACCATATCAAGGGTCTGATGAAGAATAAATGTCACAGTCATTAATATAATCTCTGAAAGCACCTTCTCTCTTGGATTTCATATCCATATGGATTAGTGCTGTTGGAAGTGCGTTGTACAGTAATAAATGTTTAGTATTCAACTTAACCTAAAGCATAAGAGTTGATGCAGGAGAGCTACCAAGGGCATGCAGTTGTAAGCGACATGATTCATGCACTAGTACTAGTCAACATGATCCCTCTGGGAAGAGGGGAAGAGCACCACCCCAGAGCTCACAACAGTATCATCCTGATGTGAATTCTAGCGCCTGTAGCGCCTGCTCACCACCTAGAGAGACACACCGGTTCTGCTCAGAAGTCTTTTATAAATCTGAGCAATCAGCAGAATGGCAGTGCAGCAAAAAGATGTAGAAATTGGGTAGTACTGAATTTTTCTTAAAAACCTTGGATATGAATTAAAACAAAAACTGTAGGCTTCAGCCCAATGTGAATAAATTAGCAATAATAGTGTCACTGTTTCAGTCACACTGGCATGTTTTCTATTTATGCTTCCATGTCTGAAACTTAACTATATTCCACACGGGAAAATTAATGCCTTGGTCTGTACAGGTCTTGCAACAAAACCACTTTTTCTGACCTGATTTTACTAATTTAAATCAATGGCAAAATTTCTGCTCAGTTTGACATGAGCAAAACCAAATCTAAAGCTACATGTTGCCTATCACTGAAAACCAGGAAGATACAATTTTACAAAGCTATGATCTACTGTTCATCTACTGCACCTCATAAGTGTCTCCTTTCTGGAAATTATAAAGAAATCTACTCAAACTAGAGCTACAGTAAGGAAAGTACATACATACTAGGTTTAGACTAGACTTCGGACCCAAAACTCAGTTAAGAAGCTCCTGCTTCTGAGCTGGAATATAAACAGCAGAACTGAGCTCTGATCTGACAGTACAACTCTACCACTGTCAATTTTCTAAAATGTTCAAGTACAGTCAGTAACAAAAGGGTGGAGATGGTAAAACCGATACTATTCTGCTAATCTGTGAAAATACTACAATAACGCCTGATAGAATGACTGCTCAAGAATGAGACTATACTTGTTTCTCCCCTGTTTTTTGATGCAACCATTTAGAAAGAGACACTCACTAATTCCAGATAGTATTTTAACATATACTGAGCAAGAAAACAGCGTCCCATTTCACTTTCACAGTAATCAGATACCTGCATTGCTACAGATGTGAATAAAAATGGCAGAACAGCAGCTGAAGGTACAATAGACCCATAAAAGAAATGCATTTTCTGCAATGATGATTAGTACAATTTTTTGACTTTACAATATTGGCCAGTGGGCAGGAAGTAAGAAAGGGGTTTCACCTGTGTGTGGTCTTTCAAAGAAAGATCTCTTGGTAAAGACCTCTGCGTAAAGATTACATACCCGTGACCACTACTAAAGTTGCTGGGGAGATGGGTAGGACAAAGCAATTCCCTAGGCACTCAAACCAGGGGAAAATCCTGTGAGAAGGAAGAGAAACTCTTTCTTACTTACTGTTGTAGTACTGTTTTGTTGTTAGATTTTGATGAGGGAAAAGGCAAGGGGAAAAAAAACCGAACCAAACAATACTTGGTTAGTGGATGAAAAAGAAAGACTGAAATCTTGAATTTTAAAGGCTTCCCCCCGCCCCCATTGAATACTGGGGGAGTAATAGTTGAAGACCAAAGTGCAGCACGCAGACCTTCAGAATCTTCAAGCAGGAAAAGTGGTTTCTTCACAGCTGTTGGTGACAAGATTCGTGGAAATACACAGGTAAACACAGACACCTGGCAGGGGATGGTCCAGTCTACTTAAGGCAAAATTAAAAGGTTAACCCCTATTTTCTTCAAAATAAGATGTTACTGACCCTTGTCCTTACAAATAATCCTGGAAATGAAAAAATTCAACAAAATCAGTCATTAAGGCTATAAGTTTTCACAAAAGCTTGCTGACACTGCACCCTCAAACTCAACTTCCAATCTGTGGTATTTACAGAAACTATACCACATTTCCCATCTCCTGACTTGCTGATTTCCTGGTTAACTGTATAGGCCAGTAGCGGGGGACAAGTTGGGGAATAATGGAAAAAAATAGAGGAAAACAGCTATAACTGCTTGGAAAAAAAATGAGCAAATCTTTTGCCGTCTCTGGATCTGTCATCCTGTTGAAATAAAAGCTTTTCAATGAGATCATTCCCCAGATGGCAAAGGTCTGACTGTATTCAGATCTCTGGTTTTGCTCTGCCTTTTTACTCTATTCCCAGCAGTCTCATACTGTTTCTTCACAACCAGTGGAAGATCCCACCTTAGTGACAGATCTGTGGCTTAGGAGGATGATTATCCTTTGCAAAACACATCTTTATAAAACCAGCAAAAAGTAGAGAGAAGATAGCAGAGAGCATTGCCAGCTCTTCCCTCACCAGCTCCCCAGATTAGTACTGGGAACACCAGCATGAGCCTGGTATACTAGCATAAACTATTATGCCATAAGTCCATTCAACACACCAAAAAGTCATCTCCATTCAAAGGTGCTCTTAAAAAGAGGGCAAGTCCCAAACAAAAGCAAGCCAGAGATACTGCCGGGGGGCTCTACTCCTTCCAGAGGCTTGGCACATCCCTCAGCAGAGACCGCCTTAGAACAGGAGGGCACGGCCCCGCCTGGCTGCCCCTGCCAGCGCTGCCCGGGAACTGGACAGCCAGAGCCGCAGCCAGGGACACCGCTCCCAGCGCTTTGGAACAGGAGCTGGTCTCCCTCCAGGTAACAGCTGATACGCAGAACAGCAGCCAACATGGATTAAAAGCTTCGAGGATGCTGCCAGAAGAAATGTGCTGTTCATTTGATACCTACAAATATTCTTATGATGCACTTATGTTTTCACCACTATATGAAAGCTGTTTTCATCAATGAAAGCCTACAGAGGACATAGATTAAAATAATAATACTAAAAACCCCCTTCTGCTAGCTTAACATCATTTTTCTTAGAACTTGATTAATCAATCATGATGAAAGGCACTGAAGTGCCTTGCAGACAACATTATGACAAAAAAACTGTGGGCTCAGCTCTCCGCCAGTGTAAGAAGGTCACCCTCTGCCTCACTGCTTTTCTCCAATACTCTTTCTGTGATGCTTGTGCAGAGATGGTTAGACAATTGCAGGCTTTGTACTGTGCATGTATTTTGTGTATTGCCTTTCCAGCTGATGACACTTCCTGACCAGTTCACTTTTCTGGAAGCCCTCTTTTTTGCTACTCAGGATGATGCATGAGGTAGAAACAACAGTTTTACTGTCTGACTCCAGCACTGAGTTCACCGCACGGGCAGGTAGGAAAAATACTATTAGTAGAGTGAGTTGAGCAAGAGCTAGGATCATTGCCAGATAATAAACACGCATCCCCACAAAGCAACAATAAAGAGTATAAACAGGTTTCAGTTCTTTCCGTAAAGAAGACTGTTAATTTCCTCTGACTGCGCATAGCTGGAGCTTAGTGACCCACAGGCTGCAAGAGCATATTCTGGAGGTCTTCTGTGAAAATCTTTTCCATAGTTCATCAGGTCACCACCACATCTCATAATTAAAAGACAGTTTGATTGTCAAGGCAAATTATTCCACACTTGCATTTCAGGTTTTACATTTGGCCCTGGCTTAAAACAAGATGCAAAACCCCTACTTGCAAAACCTTCTTGAGCACAGATTGAGTTATACTCTGTGCGTTGTTCTTTAGAAGCTTCTATATGAAATGCTTCAACTAGCATCAGAAAAATAAAGATATTTGTTAATGTGGAATGAAAAAAAATTCTACTTCAGAACCAATTTTGCACAAGTACAACTCAGTACCTCATTAAACTTAAGAACTTCCTTTTTGGAACTTAAATATTTGCCCACATGTTAGCATCGGAGCATCTTCCTTTAACACAAAACACACACTAAAGTACATCAGGAGACCATTCTTTCACCTCTACCCAAACCTGGATGGTGTGGCAAAAACATATATATTAGACATGCTTTGTCAATCCCTATCATTCACTGCATCTTCCAGGGTCTCTCTTTGGCTTTTCCACTATACATAACAGTGTATCAAGATACAGCTGATCCACGCACCATAACTGTCTGCTCCAAAGCCCGTTTCCAGTCCTCTTGCCTTCAGGAACCAATCTCAGTCAGCTTACTCAGCCACGCAGCTAGGCTCAATGCTGGATCAGCCATGCATGCCAGCAATCAAACTGCATCTAGTAGGGTTCTAATGGTCCTGAAGCTGGAATTCAAGTATTTCCATCTCTGACTGTCCTTATAAATATTTCAATAGTTCCTTACACAACACATTGTGCAGCAGTTATCCTCTACTATGAGCTTCCTAACGGAGAAGTTACTTCACCTGCATACTGAATACAAGTGCCAGTCATTAGCAATACCATCAGATTGGTTCAGTTTTTCCTTTTAAGGCTGTTCTTAGACATTCCCAATCTACATAACTGCCCTGGTGCTTTGGATAGACCTCTAATAACCCTTTGCTAAACCAGACACCCTACTGTTAGTGCAGCATCATTTGCTCATGTCACACTTCAAACTTCCTGCCCGAGTTGCACAGCACCATTAACCAGCCTTTCCCCTTTTTAAGGTCTTCATAGCACTGCATTGGCTTATAGCGCTGTCACAGAAATACTAAAGGAAATATGTTTAAAAAGCTGCATTGTGCTGCCGTGCTACAGTACCCTGGTGTTTAGGATATTGAAGAGACATCTGAATGTCGGTGAATAAATCCTCACAACCAAATCATAAAGCAAGTTAGAAAAGAAATAAACAGATGCACAGAAAAGCAAATGGGCATGCCCTGGGTTACACAGGGAGACTGATTATTATTCTAACAGCTATTCTGTCTTCTGTTTCACCTGTATGTGGATAAATGCAGAGAAAAGCTACTAAAACTGTCAAAAAATTTAAATAGTGTTCAAGGGAAAATATCTAGAAAAATGTAGCAATCTTAAAAGCAAACACTCCTCTGCACACTTACTTATGATCTCAAATACTACGATCAAGAAGAGACATGGTTAAGGTCATTTACTTGACTCTGCTCCTGTCCCACAAATGCTCAGTTCATCTATTCATCATAGCTAAATAGCCCATACCCCATAGCCACCTTAAATGCACTAAAGCTATTTTGTCAGCATACATTTCCCAATGAGCTACGCTCTTGAAAACTGTTTATGATTTTGGCTTTCAAGAATGTATGTCAATGATAAGCAAGAATGAGACCGTAATACCCTCTTTCTATTTGCTCCAGCGCTTAATTCCTTTTTTAGGACCATGTGGAATTCATCAGTACTGTGAAGCCCTTGAGGTATGCAGAAACCATGTTATTAATGTTATTAGTGCTAATTAATTCTGCCAACAAGGCCTCTGCAACTAGTCAAGACATCAGTCTTTGCCAAAACCAACAGATTAAATAAATTTAAAGTTCTAGGACAAGCCTTTCCATAGGTATAATGAGCCAAACAGAAAGTTAGAGAAACACTGAAAAAATGAGGTCATTTTCAAACTTTCATACAACATAAATACTTCGTCTAATTTGCTTCAAATTTGCTGTGAATATGCAGATGGGTTTGCTTCAGTTTGTGTGCGTCCACAGAGAGGTTAGCTGTATAATGAATAGTTGTTGCAAGTGAAAAACACAATTAGTATCATATTTTAGTATTTGACTGAATTGCAACACACCACAGTAAAATAATAGTAGTTCTCTAAAGACGCAGGTTTCTCATAAATCATTATACAGAAATCTGTATGCTGCTACATATACAATGTACATACTGTGAACATACTAGATGAGAGCACACATAATATAAAGCATTCAATTACAAGCATGTTAGTTGGTTTTGGTACAGCACTCACGTTCCTCTGAGACAAGAGACAACAGGAATGATTTATGTCTGCATTTCCACACCTTTGCAGCAGATTATATTTGCAATCTGAGGAGATGACTTTTAACTGTACCTCATCACCTTTCCAAGCCATTCTCCCCAGTCCACTAAGCCCAAGGCTCTTTGTTATCAGGAATGGTTTACATGATTCTCCTACCTTAAGGACCCTGACAGTCAGCTTTAAACTTGCAGTTCAGCAATTCTTCAAACATTTAATTAATTCAATTCTTCTTCTAGAAGTAGGTAACTGCACTGGAGGAGACAAGCACATTATCTCTGAACTTCTCACAGCACCCTGCAAACTCACCTCTGCATATAAAGAGAAACAAAGGAAAGCTGTGCACTAGCCAGGGTCATATTTAGGTGTAATCCTCTAGTTCTTCATAAGCATAAATATATAGCAAATTAAATGAGTAAGCAGAGAATGGATCACCTCTCTTTTCCAACAACTGCAAATTAGGTTTGAAGAAGTGATGGAGACAAGATGGTGAGGCAGTGAAATCAGAATTTCCATCCTACATTTATGGTCACAACTAACCTAAGCTTGGTTTGCACTTATTTGGCATGACACTGTCAAACTAGCCTTTGGCATATGACCCTGCTTAAGGTACAAATTGGCCATAAAAACATGTAACTACGTTAAGGTATAACCTGTTCATCCTTGTTCATGTGCATGCCAGATCACATACACTTTCCAAACAGTTCATCTCCATTACTTTACCAGCTGTTTCTGCTCTGCTCAAATAAAGGAATGCCAAAATAAATGCATCTGAAGTGAGCTGCATGCTGAAGTGAGCTGCATAGCTGAAGTGGCCTAAACATTCTGTTATGAAAAATTTTCAATTTTATCATCAGGTTGTTATTGTGTGGCTTTTTCTGGAGACCACTTTAAGCTCCCTATAAATCTGTGAGTTACGCATAAAGCAATATACTAAGGGAACATTGGTCCCTCTAAATTCAAGGTGTCTTGCTGTGAAGAGCCGGCTAATCTAGGAAACACCATGGAAAATTCAAGCTGGTACTGATCCAGCTACTACTTTTATTTCCAGCCCAGTTTACTACTCCCAAAAAGAATTCACGTCTTTCTCATAAGTGCTACAAATATATAAAGACAACATTATTTCCACCAATCTGAAAATGTAACCTGGACTACGGTACATCCATTCTTATTTCTGATCTAGTCCATAGTAGGCAGGAGTACAGAGATATCCTTCTGCTCAGTAAAAGCTGCTGAACCGGTTCGTCTATACAGTGAGCGCAATGTAGACATACTGCCTTAGCTGGGATGGCAACATAATGACTGTTGTGCTGCACTAAAACTAGCAAGCTTGGCCTCTTCACAAGACTGAGCTCTTTATGCCACCATCTGATGCAACTGTTCTGTCCCCACTCCCAAGCCTGGGCAAGACCACACAGGTCAGCCATCTCTTTTCTATATCTTACCACCTAGAACAGACGTGGCCTCAGAGATCACCAATGCTACAGTGTGATTCAGAGAAAAAGGCAAGAAATGAAGGATTTTCTAAATGCTCATGAAAGTTGTTATATGTTTAATTTGTTGGGGTTTTTTCCCATTTGAGTGTTATGTTCATTTAAGAGCAGCAGACTGCCCTGAAGCGACAGTAGGATTACTCTTTCCCTTGTCACTAACTGAGCATGCAAAGGGAAGAGAAGACTGTAACCTGCAGGGTGACTTGGGAGGAGAGAGCTGCAGCACCCAAATGGGAGCCTGTGGTTACAGAGGAGGCTGACAAACTTCTGGGAGGAGCAGAGAAGGTAAGCCTCAGAAGAAACGGAAAGACCTTCCTATGGATCAGAAGGACTTGGCATCATTTGAAACAACTCAAAAAAGTCACTGAATTGACTAAAATAAGTGCTGGGAGCCTAGAACTGATTGCAAGATTACAGTGGACAGGGAGAGAAGGTTATTTAGAAATCGCGTTTCTAATTTCTAAGCTGACTTAGTTACTCTGAGTTTGAGACGTTCTTAAAAGTTTTAAGTTCTTCCTAAAAAAAAGACATTCTAATGAGGCCTGGGTCTCCTTTTTTTTTTCTTTTTTTTTTTGGTTGTCTTACCATAAAGAAAAGGTATAGGTAGATCCACCTCAAAACTCTCACTGATGCGTACACACACTGGTTTCTCTCACAAAGTGAAAAGGCAAAGTCAGAGAGGAATAGTGAATTTACCCTGGCAGGAATCTAATTAGGGCTTTGGAAGTTTCTGCAATCTAGATGGTGACATCAAAACAGAGCCATAGAGGGTTTAGGCTCATGTCATGCTCATAGCAGATCATCTTCACTCAGCTCATTCACTCAGTAACCACTGCTTGCCAGGTATTCAGATAACCTACAGTTAACAAAAAAATATCTAGTAAAAACTGCAGTCAATTTAAAAACACCGAATGACAGAAATTCTCAGAAATTCTGGATGATCCACCACCAGCCCCTACACTTTCAATCCATTCCATGGCTCTCTGTCACAAAACCAGTTCTTAGAGGAAAATAGGGAATGATGTACTTAGGCAAGCAACTAGCCCAACCAGTTCACGGTCTGGTCTGTGACACTAATCTCTGCTGGTGCTACAGAGGTCTTCGGATCAAATTCCTGTGCCTCTGGCTAACTCTGTAACCTATGACACACAATGAAGCAGAAAATCCTTTCTTCTCAGTTTATACCCTGAAAAGAAAGACTTGCCACGACCCTTATAAATCTTTGGTCTACCCAATAAAGCCTCAAGTGCTACTACTATTTATATAAATGCCTAATCCTTTTTTTGAACCTTGCTAATTATTTGCCTCAGTAACATCCTGTGACAGAAAATCCCATGAGTTGATTATATGCTACATTAAAGAATAGTTGTTTTTAATGCATTTTAAAATTGGTGGGTTTTTACAGCATTTGCCAGCTTTGTAGTCTTGCTTCATTCTGTACCTTCCCATATATATTCCTCTTTCCTCTTCAAATAACTGTACAGAGAGCAAAGGATGCTCATGCTTCTTATCTTCCCACATCACATTATTTCCACTAGCATAGGTTTAGTACTGGAAAACAACCAAGGGTTGTTCCCAGTCCAAACAGCAATGAGATAGGACTTTAAAAGAGTGAGTTATGTGAGCACTAAAATACACCTCAAAATAATCTAAGAACAGGCAAAGTGAAGTGGCAGAGTGCTTGTGTATTTCTGCTTAGTGGAAGCTGAAAGTACTCACTCAGGGTATTTATTAAGAAAGTATCTCTTCTCAGGAGATACTTAAAAGGAAGTGTTACAACCCTCAATTCTATTACTTTGTTTCCCATCTGTATATTGAAGCAGTATTTGTTGAGAAGTGTGAAATAAGATACCAGTGAAAAATGCTGTGTAAATTCCAAATATTAATTCCCCTCATGGTATTCATGTACTGGTTGCTATCACACAAAATTTTTATCCAGTGTTCATTTCAATAAAGTAGAACCATTACATTATATGTTGTCCTTGTGCTTTATACAGAATTTATTTTGCAAGTGCATAAACTTATTATTTCCTATGCTTATTATTTTTATCATGTTGGCAAAAAGCCAGACCAGTGATTCTAATCGTGAAGCACCTGGTAGAATTCCTCAGCTACATTTCTGTTACAACAGTGAGAAGCTATAGCCACTTCATTAAAATGTGGCTCATAACTGAGCAAAATGCTAAACTATCAAAATTAGACATTTCTACCTGAGTGGCATTTCTCTAGAAATCTAAGTACTTCCAGAAAAGCTACATCAGGCAATAAACTACATAGGCTTTTATATCGTCTTTTCATCAAGGGATTCTGCCAAGAGACAGAAGAAATGTTCCTTACCATCCTCTCTGCTGAGTTGCCAGTCAGTATTTAGTGATCATGGATCAGTGATGATAGGGTGCCACATGCTGTAGACTAGATCAGATAGTATTTTGAGATGTGGGAAAGGTATTTAGAAGAGTGACCTCAAAATCCATGGTTTCATTAATAGGATGAAATAATGGCCCAGGAGAGGCTGAAGCCTCATAACCTGATCCAAAACATTGGATTCTAATCTCCAGAGTCAAATGTGTAATGATGCCAATTAATCCAGCTTTAAACAGGAGAAAGGAACTGCACCACAGAAGCTTATTTCTGTGACCCGCTAAGTGTGCACACATATATGGCTACTTAGACAACACATACAGCAATCATCTGGGTAGACAACCCACAGACTTTGTAGCAGTTGTGAAAGCAAACACTACATTGGCCTTTCCTCTCCTTTGAGATGTTTATTTAGAGGACAACTTACTCCACTGCACCACTGATCTGAAGTACACAAAGACATGTGTGTCACTTCTAATGAAAATTCAGTACATTTTCTATTAAAATCAGTTTTTAGATAGAAAATCACATCTGAGCTAGATGGAGAGAATTTATATTTTTCAAAATTTGTTTGACTTCTGCAGAACCAGAAGATGTTTCTGCCTTCAAAGTACCTTTCTCCTGAAAAGAGAAGATTATTAAATTCTTGGTTTTGCACAAAGAACAGGGGCAGGGGTTAAAAACTGGAGCACCTGCAATGCACTCACAGATGAAATATACATAAAAAGGAGAAATGTCAGGTGAATACTGAAAAAGGGGGCAGGAAGCTATGCAGAGACAAAGAACATTGCTTTGGTCTCTGAAAGATGGATTCAGGATCTCACTCATAATCCAGAAGTGCACTACTATTTGTCAATGAATTTAATCAACTTAGCAAAATTCTGTCAGGTATTCTAAGCAACTAAGTACGTACACTACAGTGCAAGTTCCCTGTAGTTTTTATGATGGATTGTAAATCTTATGTTGCCCATATGACTCTCCCTCCCTCCTTTCTTTAATGATTATTTGTTATTAATCTTCAAATACTTACAGCTTTAATTATTCTTACTACATGCAGATTTTTTTCATAGAGTACACTAGTAATTAAGTTTTTAAACTTTGTTCTGGAAGGTTTGATTCAGTAGTGCTGTAGGGCCAAAATGAGCAGTTATACTAAGTTGTGAATAGGAACTCAGTGGGATTCCAGGAGAACTGATGTGGCTGCTCATGCATATCTGATGGACCAGCATAAAGTAAAAGGAAAAAGAAAAAGAAAAAAAAAGAGGGGGTGGGTAGAAAAAAGCATAGACATTTCTGAATTAAAAAACCCCACCTTTCCTTAGGGAAAAAACTGTTTTGAAAGCAGCATGCAGGATTCAACTAACCTGGCATTTCTGATATATCCTTAGTTGAAGTGATAAAAGACCTTTCTTCCTTTATTATTTATTGTGTTTATTGTCAGCAGAATAGCATTTAGGAGTGCCTTCAATACTTGTCCTTTCCTCTTTCCGGTGCTTTCGGATGGCTCAAGTTCTCAATTCCTTCTTCTGTGAAGTCATTAAGACAAGAGGCTAATGGTCAAGCCCATTACATGAGAGCTGAGTTTGTTTCCATGACATTTGTCACTTGTTTAGGAATGATTCAAGTTTGAAATGACCAAAGCAATGGTGTGAGGGAAATCAACATCAAAAGAGCCAAGCAGGAAGGACATCAGCCTTTGGCCTGTCAAGACTTCACAAGGAAACGGAAGCTGGAAAAATCAAAGGGAAGAGGGAAGCACAGCAGGAAAAGTAACTCTCACACCTACTTTGCTAGGATTAAACACTCAAAGACTGCATTTGAGAATGAGTTTTCCAAATAACTTTTTTTTTTAAAAAAAAAAACTCTTCACCTTATTAATCACCTGAGTCTATGACTCATGCGAGCTTTCCTTCAGTTCTTTTGTATTTTATCTTGTAGGGGCCTGCCTGTACAATAGCTACAAGGTAATAGCTCCTTTTCAACACAGGACCATTAAATATCCACTGCATTTACAGTTCAAATGGAACAAATCCAAGTTCATCTTAAACATGTAATCCTCCCATCCAATTATTCTGAGAAGCTCAAAAGGATTTCTCACGGAAGAATGGCTGCCAGAGCACAAGGCTTTTTGCAGTGGTGCAGCAGGAAGGCACCCAGCATTCTCTAGCAGACCACAAGGGTAATGGTGTGCTTGTACCCATCTGTGACACACATGCCATCACCAGATGCCAGGCAGAGCAATGGCAGGATCCTACACGCCATGTTCAAAAAGCCAGAGAACAACATCCAAACCCCAGTCCAAATCTGCTCCCTCTCAGTCCCTTTGTCAATTTGTAGCTCAATACTGTCCTGCTTTCATCTTGAATGCTGAGATAAACAGAGATAAAAAAGTCATCCAAGGCATTTTCTGAACTGTTGCATCACTACTACGGGACATTTTCTTCAACACATGAAGGTTTTAAGGTCCTCTTGCCCTTTTTAAGATCCTTTTGCCTTTTTTAACATCACAATGAAATATAGATCCAGACATGCCAACACATGCAGCCCAAAAGCAGTAGGCAGCATCAGCCAGTATGTACATTTAGATTCTTAAACTATTCCCATGATTTAATCCCTCATTTTCCAAATGTGCCAATACCTCACGCCTCTTTTCTCTGCAGCGGTACATCATAATACAATCAAA
The DNA here is from genome assembly GCA_035590275.1 of Ibycter americanus. Lineage (NCBI taxonomy): Eukaryota > Metazoa > Chordata > Aves > Falconiformes > Falconidae > Ibycter > Ibycter americanus. The sequence goes on along the minus strand of JAVJGI010000040.1, from coordinate 75,898,076 downwards.
TGGATGATTATACATCACTGCAAAAGTGAAGGGAGCACAACTTCCCCACCCAAGGCATTACAAAGCACAAACAACAGATGTCTACTAGTCCTTTCTTACCCCTTATTTCTAGCACGAGGAGCTGTTGTGAACATAAACCACGGAGGCCTTGGGAGGCTGTGGCAATGCCATCCACTCTGTTAATCAGCTTAAGTGTTGTGCACTCAGAGAATAGGGAACGAGATCACAGCTCAGGCACAGCCAACCTGTAGGGAAGATACTGGTATCATTAACACTTTGGGGCTTCTCTCTCCTCTTTCCAGCAACTGTTAATAGTCATCTGCACAAATCTCTTTGTTACTGGTTATGGCAGATAGTAAAAACAAAGATACAGAATCACACAGCATGGACACGTATCTTTATGTGTCACTAGTGATCCATATCCTAGGCTGGGTGCAGCAGAAGAGGCCACAGGGAGGTACTTTGATTGTCTAAAATGTAACAAAAATGACAGCTAAAAGTTTTCTCCATCTGTCCGGATCTAAAAGGAACTGTGTGTGCATACAAATTCAGAACTAAAACAGCAACAGCCATGAGATGAATGCATTTACTGCAGACACCGATCATTTCACTCTTCTCAGCACAATCCTGCTAATCCAGTGCCTGTGAGAAAGTTATTCTGTGGCTGCGCAGGGCTCTGCGCAACCCAACACCTGACATCCTTTTGGCCACCGCATTGTCTCTCTTTCCTGGCTAAAACATAAGCCTTTTTACTGGAATCACAAACACTAATCCCCTGCCATCAGACACAGGTCAGGCATTACACAGACTAATTATGGAACTGCATCCACCTCCCATGCCCCACATCTCATAACATATCCAAGTATCCTTGCTTTTAGCTTGGCTTAATATCTAGCATCTTCAAATTTCTTTTCTGTCAAAAACAATTCAACTTTAAGAAGCTTAAAATTAACTTGCTTAATATTCTACTTCCTGTTAAAGGCTATGCAGCTGTGCTTATGGTATTAAGCAGAGCATAGATTTACAGGGAAGGATTTAAAAATGATTCTTTAAAACACCTCTGAACCTTATCTTAAATAACTTCTTTCTAAAATACATGACACATACAGAATGCAGTGATTATGGCATGAAGGATTTTTTGGACCTTATTTAATACGACCGGGATAATTCTTCCAAGGCGTTTCCACTTTTTGGCAAAGCACCCATTCCAAATGACTGTCAAGAGGGTCACCTGAAATCTTCCCATCTGAACAACTTCATATCAAAAAATGCTGCTGTGATATAAATTAGAACATTTAGCAGTAAATATTAATTCCTTTTTGGTTTTGGAAGGAAACTATCAAATATTTCCTTACAAAAGGTAAAGTATTTTATATTATATATAAAAATATTTAAATAAAATATATTATAAAATATCAGAATAGTAAAATCAAAATTAATTGTAAAATACAGATGATAAAGAGAAAATGAAATTAATAAGAAAATCCTTTTTCAGTATATTTTACTGAAAATATTCTGAGAATTGGACTTTTTGTCCTCTGTGGAAACTCTATTTCTTAGTTCATAATTTCTCTTTTGATGACATCATTTATCTTCTCATATTCTACAAACAATGTAGCAATACATATGAGATCTCAGTGTACAGGTTCACTTTTACCAGCTTTTGCATTCCCACTTGTTCTGGGGTCATCTTCTCTGCAGTTTCAGAACCTGGTTCCAGTACACCTGGGAGAAAGAACACTTAGTCCTGCTTTGTTTTGTGGCCTTGGAAAATAGCCTTGGATAAGTTTGTTATGGAGCTAGGTTCAGTGCACGTGGCAAGGGAGAACAGCTGTTTCCTTATCAGAGGCAATCTACTGTTAATTTTTAAGGTGGTCAACCATTAAGAGAAATTCTGGTGCACAGGTGCTGCAGAAGCAATGCTCTCCTAGGTGAGCCATCGCTACAGAGGAAAGATACTGCTTCCTGCATCTCATCGCGTTGCATTTCCATAGAAGCCTCCCTATGGCACAGGTTTGGTGACGACAAAAGGAGAACCAGAGCTTCACCTTGTATGCTTATAGCTGTGCTCCCACGCTCACAGAGCAAAAGACCGTTGCCCAAGCGAAAAGGCTTTCTGCATGAGAGCTTCTGAGCTCAGCCTCCCAGCAAGGTGGTGCTACATGGTGTAAGCTACAGTTAAATCTACCCAGTGCAGTCCAGAACTTGAAAAAGGACTTTTGGGGCACTGAACTGTATTTTTCAGACCTGGTTTTGAGCAGCACGTTTTAATAGATGTCTCTTGCTACTAGGAGGCAGGTGCAGGGAATACAACTATTAACAATGGCTTTGCAAATTATTAAAGGCCCTCCTCTGTCCCAGCTGAAGAAACAAATGACTCCCAGACTGCAGGGCATGCAGTTCCTCTCCTAGCAGCAGTGGGCTTCTCTCACAGGGAGAACTTTTTTTATTAGTTTTTCAAAGGACCTGGTATAATACTGCTGCGCGTACCTCTAATGTACTGTAAAGAGACTTGAACTGCTGCCAGCAGGAGGGCTGTGAAGGGGCTTCTAAGGCACTGTGACAGCCCTTCAATTGACTTTACTAGCAGCTTTTACACATCTCTTTGGAGCTCCATTAAAACAGTTTATTTAGTGTTATTCCAATTGCTTTCATTAAAGACTTGTTTTGTGCTGTTCCAGTTGGAGTGCTCTCTCATTGTGGTACTTCTCTGAGGTTTCTGACTGGGATAAATAAGCTACCGCAGTTATCCTGTGGACTGCTTAGTTTTTACGTAAGCCCCTTATCTTCACATACTTTGAAGTACTTGTTCTTTTGCATGCAAATAATTCTTACCCCAAAACTGAATATGAATTGCCGCAGCAATACTGGAAAGGCAGTTATGAATAAAGGATGTATTTTATTAGACTTCAGTATGCATGGCTATGGGTCTGCTTTGTTCACATCCAAGAGAAATACTCTTACTTAGAGTCAACTCTCAAGCCAGAAGTGTAGGACAGTTAGGACAGAGTCAAGTTTAACATGGGGCATTCTGCTTCCAAAGGAGGTCATTCAGTGAAAAAGAGGGAGCAATGGGTTGCTCTGAGCCCTCCCTAATTTCTTTGCCACCTGGCACATCACCCTGCAAGTGTCAGGGCTGACATTCAGCCACCTCTGTCTAACACAGGGCAGAGCTGCAGCTCCTGGAAGACCCAGCTCTGAAATTACTCCCGATCTGAGTTGCTTCCACTTGGGATCTGCAAAGTTAACATTTGTTCCAGTCATTTCTCCCCATCTTTTCCAGCCTTCCTTCTCTTCCTTTTTAAATGAAAGCAAGCATTTACTTGAAGAAAGGACAGGCCTTTAAACATCTGAAACAGCTCTGCGCTAGATTTCCACTAGAAAGCTACAGAACTTCCTTGGAAGTTTCTTACAGCACAGCTCCAGTGTTCATAACTTGTAAAAGATTCACATGTTTAGGCTTTCATGTTCTCTGAGTACAAGATGGGTTTTTTCCCTTCTTCTTAATTAGATTCACTCAAGCCTCCTGAACCCAAGAATCAGAACAACTTTTCTTTCTCCAGAATTGTGTGTGTGTATCTTTATGTAGAACAAGGAACTTCTTTGTCAGAAGTAGGTTTTGAACTAACCTTTTTTACAATATAAAATAGCATAAACATCATTATTAAACACTGCTGAATTGCTGCCCTGGGCTTCATTTCTTTCATAACCTTTCTGAAGACTTGCTTTCCTTAGAAAGATCCTTGTAGCAAATTCTGAACTTGTTTCCAATGACAGCTGGCACCTCCCTGCCAAAAGCACTGACACTCTACTTCGGGCTGTTCATGTTCTTTGCCATTTGCTCTCCCATGAGTGCATTTGTTGGGGGAGTGCTGCAGCTTGACTGAGTATGTGAGCAGCCAAAATATTTGAGAAGCTAAGCAATAACTCTGTTGTCATTTAAACAATTCCAAAATCTGGGTTTGTTCTCCCCAGTTCAACTGTGAAACATGCAAGTGATGAAACTAGAAAGGAATATTAAACCTCTCTTCCTCCCTCTCAACTCCCTTGTGAAATATTTAAGGGAAACTCAGATGATTTTCCAGCTCAAGAGAAAAATGAGGCATTGCTTACACGACAGGGGCCCAAACTATTACCCTCAGGACACGGGGATAACGCCCACTGACATCACTAGAGATTACTCATTTGTGGGATGGGAGAACAGGAGACAAAGATTTTCTGTACAGACTGCATGTCTAAATCCCAGAGCTTCTGCTAATTTGTCTCGAGGTTTTCAGCCATAAAACTGCTTTGCCAAACTACTCGGTTTTGGCCTCTGAGCTTACCTGCTCATCTTTTTACCCTTGCAGTCTTTCTTTTTCACCATTTCATTAGTTAAAGTTTTTAATATAGGTTTTGCAAACTTTATAACTACTCAAAGAATCAGCAAATTCTGTTCTAGATTGTTTCAAAAATAATAACCACGAAGACCTTCTTACAAAACAAATACATATATTTTTTAAAGTGATAGTGAAATGTGGACTGTTGCTTTTTAAGCAGTTAAACAGCCATCCCTGAAAACAGCTTGCAGTTTGGCATCAGAAAGACTACTTTTCTGCATCTGTAACAACAGAGTTAACTTTTTAAAATGGGAGAACTGAAATGGAAAAGTGCCAGGGATTAGAAATGCTGGGAAGAAGGCTAGGAAAGCAGGTAACATTTGGCTGGAGATCCATTTTCAAGGCAGGAGCACAAGGTGAACAAAGCACCTAAAAATACAAATGGAAAGTATGTTTCCTTCTAAATATTTTCACCTGTGAAAGAGTCTATGGATGGCTGATGCTTTTTTCCTTCTAAAAACATGATTTAATTGTTGGTCACATATTTTACTCTTTTTCCTGAAGAAGACTCCTAAAAGTTGAGTTTACACCCAGAAAATATCAGGATAGGCAAACCAGAAACATAGTATTTAAACAATATATTAATAGTTAAATTGATTTGGGAGTGTACCATGACAGTTGCTAGCTGTCAGTCAGTTCCTTATTGTTTTTTCCTCCTTACCTCTGGTTTTCACTCACGTTCTTCTCTTAGTTCTTTTTCTCTCTGAAGCATCTCTGCCACTTTCCTCTTCCTGCAAATACTTACACCACTTCCCCCAAACTCTGTTAATTCACTTGTCCTCTCTGCTGCTCCCCTCCACCAACCTTAAGTCTCTCACTTTGTCTCCCTCTAATGTCTGCATTTCTGACATGAAAAGCAAGGCTAGGACCCTCCTTGTGCTCATCAGCCATGGAAGTCATGCTCTAGACTTCCTTGTCATGCTTTAAACAGAGCAACACATTTTCACTGCTTCTCCCAATGAAAAATGCCTCACTGAGTGATGTGACAGGGAGGACTCTGGGAGGGTTGATGACAGTTCTTCCTGCAAGGTTTCACAGCTCTGTAGAAAGCTCTTACTCATGCCTGCAGATAAGACAAAATGGATCACCTCTACTGTAGGCCAACCAGGATCATATGATCACATGCACAATAATGTAGATACCAAGTAGGTAGCCAGCAGGCTGGCTGTTGATCCGTAAGGGTCCTTAGATAAGGTTGCCAGACTCTCTACTATGCTTTCCCATTCTCGTTGGTGGGGTCCATTGAGGGAACGGGACCATAAAGCAATCTTGCCCAACTAAGCAGCAGCAGAAGCTGGAAAAAGCACAGGCATAAGCTTTGTAATAAATGCCAAGGACTAAAATGCACGTTAATCCCTTCTATGAGAAAAATAAAGAGCTAAAACATTAGTACCTCAGGCCTGCCAATAACAAAATCTTACTTTCATCAGAAGCACAGTTGTAATAGTAGCAAACCATGGGGGAACAGGATCTAAGCAGCACCATTCCTAATCAAAGCAGTGTTAAGAGTAGAGGGCAAATGTTCAATAACTGGAAAGCTAACATTTACCACGCCAGTAGGGTATGAATCCTGAGCACTCGTTGCTTATTGTAAGAAGGCAGCACTCGATTCAGCAGTTTTTCCAATGAAAATCTTCCTGCAATCCTACCTTTCAAGCAGAGACAGGAAAAGAAAAAATAATTAGAAGAAATGAACCCTCAGCAAAAAGAGGCGTTTTTATTCATAGAGAAAGCTGACTGAATCAGTGATTCTAGGACCTTACAAGGCTTGCTAAAGTCAAGATACCAGGATGTCTTTGGCAGAGACGCAGGAGCACGGAGTCAGACAGCCTGAATGCCACCACTGTCCTTATATCCTACTGGTTGGCTCTGGGACCAAGGTAACATTTCTTTCATCTGAATCTGGGCCAATGTTCCTCATTGACTGAGCTACATATTGACATCAAGTCCTGGGATAACGATGATGGGTACTATCTACTAGAGGGGGAACAAAATTAAGTCTTCTCTTCACCCTAACAGCACTTCTTTGTCCGCCTAGCAGTAACACAGCCACATTTGAACAACACAATGTAAGGGGAGACTAGCGGCCTGTTAATGGTGGTGTGGGAAGTGAGGCCACTCAGAGCTCACAGTAACTTTTCAGTAATGCCATCAGCTTCAGCCAGGACAGGAACTGCCTGATGGCAACCACTGGCATGCTGTCTGCAGTGTAACCACCCTTCCCTCCCCACAGAACTGCTGAGCTGGAAGAGGTTCCCTAACACAAAGGAGGCAAACCGGTTCCTAGGGTATCTGTGACAAGCCTGTCTTACACCCATCCTTCCTGAGACAAGTTCACGGTTTTCCTGGTCAGTTTGTTTCACCGTTTGCTACCTTTATAAATACAGTTTTTCTAATATAGGACCTAATCTTTGCCACAGACTTGCTGCTTACTTTTTCTCTATGATCAGCAAACCAGGAGAACAAGTCCTTGCTGACCTCTTTATAACAGACCTTGCTATACGGGAGGCCATTAGTGTAGACCACCTTCTCTTTTTTTGGAGGAGGAGCAAAAAAGAAAAGTTCCTCATGTTTTGCCCATAGGTCACTTTCTCTAAATCTCTTGTCATCCTACTGTTGCACTCTGGACCACCTCTGATTTACCTACATCTTTGTCATGGTGCTGGGAAAAGCTGAGCACAGTACTGCAACTGGGATCTCACAGGAGAGGGCAAGTAATCTCCTGTCATACCACCCTTGGAGAAAGTTTGCTCTCCCTTGCCTTTTTTTTTTTTTTTTAAGAAAGAAAACCATCGCAAAAACTTCACTACATTTTCTGTTCTATTATCCAAACTCGTAATGAAAAAGACTCTGAAGGGTCAGGCCCAAGACAGACCAGCGAAGAATTTCACTTGAGATGTCACTGACAGGACAGCAGAAGGAGCGTGTTTTGTATAGACACTCAGCAAAAAAAGCCCTATCTTCCAGATGGCTGAAAAGAAAAGATTATCAAACATGATGACATGATAACACAGAACTTCTGGCACAGACTGGGGCATGGCAAAGAGCCCAAGGAAGAGAGAAAGATGAGTGAGAAGCACATGGGGAACTGAGAGGGGAAACAGAATTAATAAAATAACCCCCTGGTACTGATAGTGAGGTGGCCTAGAAAGCATGTGAACTCCCTCTGCTCCACATAAAGTCATTAGTCAGTGTCCTGGGTTCAGCTAGGATAGAGTTAATTTTCTTCCCAGTAGCTGGTACAGTGTAGTGTTTTAGATTTATGATGAGAATAATGTCAATAATTCAGTGATATTTCAGTTGTTGCTGAGCAGTGATCAGGGACTCTCCGGCTTCTCACACTGCCCTGCCAGGGAGCAGGCTGCAGGGGCACGAGAAACTGGGAGGGGACACAGCCGGGACAGCTGACCCCAACTGGCCAAAGGGATATTCCATACCATATAATGTCACAGTCAGCATATAAAGCTGGGGGAATAAGAAGGAAAAGGGAAGATGCTCAGAGTAATGGTGTTTCTTCCCAAGTCACCGTTATGCGTGACGGAGTCCTGCTTTCCTGGAGATGGCTGAGCACCTGCCTGCCGATGAGAAGCGGTGAATGAATTCCTTGTTTTGCTTTGCTTTGCTTGCATGTGCAGCTTTTGCTTTACCTATTAAACAGTCTTTATCTCAGCCCACAAGTTTTCTCACTTTTACCACTCTGATTCTCTCCCGCATCGCACTAGTAGGGGGAGTGAGTAAGCGGCTGTGTAGGGCTTAGCTGCTGGCTGGGGTTAAACCATGACAGCATGTCCTCTCATAAGGATGTAACTTAAAGTTTATATGGAACATTTCAGCTATTCATTTGCAATGAGAGACTTCATCAACCAAGATGAAAATTGGGGACAACTCTTTCCTGTTTCAAATCTATAGAGAAAGGACAATTAATACCAGCACAAATCAAATAATATACACTGATTTACAACCACAAATGAGCTGTGAGTTTGGAAAGTACAGGCACAAACTGCA
>JAVJGI010000040.1:75774405-75889636 GCA_035590275.1 Ibycter americanus | reverse complement strand
AGCATTGTATTACTCACTGTAAACATATATTTGACTTTGAAGAATTTGCCAAAGGGCTAAGAGTCTGGAAAGCCAGCAGTGAAGAACTGCATCTAAAATTACCTCCCAAGAAAGAAGGAGAGACAGGGAATGAAAAGTAAGCAAATGAGGCATAGAAAGTGCGGGAAGGAAAGAACTGAAAAATGCAAAAGAGAAACAGATTATTAAAAAAAAATAAATTAAAAAAGGGGAGCAGTCTTTTACCAACCACAAACCAACACCAATCTACCATTCTACAGATAAACAGATCCACCATGTTTCTACTGTTTTACAGAAAACATTTTTTCCTTTTTTCCTTTTGTCGGTTTTGCTCTCCTTGCTCTGTTTATACCTTTCCAACTTGCTCCTTCCCCATATTAATGTGTTTGGAATGTCTTAAGAAATCAAATAGCATGGAAATAAAACTGCAATAAGAGATCTGCTTAGTGACACCTCCAGAATTCAGATTTTGAGAGTGATGAAAATGAATTCTGATAATACTCAGCAAGCCTTACTCTGAAATAAACAGGTTTACAGAAATAACTCTTTTCATGGAAAGTGGCTGCCATCTTCAAAATTTCTTGCCTTCTGTCAAAAGCTTAATGCAAACATTTTTGGCTACAAATAGGAAGAAAGGAGAAAGTGTTAATGGTTGACTTTTGGGGGAAGGTGGGTGAGGGGCAGCCTGTTAAATAAAGAGATTAGGTTTTCAAGAAAAAAATTTACAAGCTGCAAAAAAAAAAAAATACATGCATAAAAGGCACACAGTACTAGCAAAAGGCTTCCAAAGTTTCATTTGTTTCAAAATGCAGCAAACTACAGACTTCTCATCAGCTCTTCCCTCAGGCTATTCCCAATTCCCTTTGAAATTCTAAAACTACAGTACATGTTTTTAAACAGCGGGGATATATAATGATTTGCACAGTTTATCACAAGGTATCATGTTTTCCAGCAGTAAATATGTTCAAGATCAGGACCAGATTGTTTAAGCAGAAATATTGCTATTCCTTTCTGACCCAAGAAGTTAGCAGAAATTCAGGGTCAAAGTGTCATTTTATTCAAAAAAAAGAAGTCGATACAGAGGATGCACATCTTTTACACGGTCTTGCTGCTTACAATGAGCGTACACAAAAAAATCTATTTCCCGGAACACAGTAGGAGATAGCTTATTTGCTCACAGTGCTCAACTTCCATCTAGCTGACAATGAACTCAAAAACCTCTCTTTGTAAGTTCCCATCCATCCCTCAGGGTTTTCACGTAATGCTTGCTTTGCTTGACTTCTTGCTTCTTTTCTGTCTAGTGGTCTGGAGTTATAATTGCTTCCTTTTCATGGTGAGACACACAAATAAGTGCATATCCATTTGTGCAAGAAATGACATATGCTTGTCCTATTGTATGGAAGCTGTTACAGTTTCAACAGTTTTGTTCAATGAAGAAGATCCACTGTTCATTATACTTGTGAGTACCAAAAAGGACAGCAGTTCACCTACTGGTTACAAAAAGGTTTAAGCTGGCCCACAGTAATATATCTGCATCCCACCACAAGTTATTGAATTGATATAGGAATTATTAAGTCACATTCCAGAGCCATAATGGTCACCGAGCCTTAACAGCTATGAATGTCTATTGGCATTAGATGAAAGACATCCTCAGGACATATTGACGGTGTTTTTAAATCACCTTTATATCTGTGATTTTCAAGAAAGAAGAGTTGTTCGGGTGACTTCACTGTCAGGCAAGTAAAAATAAAAGAGCAAAAAGTAACATTTGTGAGGATCTGTATTTCTGGAAGCTGACATAAACGCCAGTTGGAGTTAGCTGCTGCACTGTGCAGAAATGAAGCAGGCCTCTCTTAGACTTTGAGAGATTACAGACTGCCACAAAATAGGCAAAAGTGAACTAAGAAAACCAGAGTGGTTCAAAGTCCCAACAGAGCTGAAATACTCTCAAAGTGGGGAAGACAGGGATTTAAAAACAGACACTTTGGATTTGCGAGGGATGATACAAACACACACATACAGAGTTGTTTGAAGATAAGGTAATTTTTGACAACAGCACTTGCAGGAGGGGCTTTTAAAACCGTTTTCAACTTCCTCAGAGACTGACTATGAAGCTGTATTACAGAAAGCTGAGGATCCTTGCACTCCATATAAAAAGGAAATCTCTGACGGTATATGAGAGTTCTCTCTAGAAGGAAAAAAACCAGAAAAACAAGGGGGAAAAAGTTGGGCTACACTTTTGGCCAAAGTCAGGCTGAAGAAGCACTTCACAAAGGGCTCCAGAAGGAGGTGGGGAAGACACTTAGACCCCAGAAGGAAAAAGCTTTTTCTGTAGGTGGCTTATTCTGGTTCAACAGAAGTGGCTGTGAAAAGCCCTTTCCATAAGATATCCTCTCCATTGCTGCTGTCTCTCCCAGAAGTGGCTTGGTCAGATTCGTTGGCAGCTGTCAATTTTCTGAAAAGTATGAAGACATGCAATGGATACTATCAATTTGCAAAAACCTGAAGTACACACAACAGATAAAATGTTAAACACGATACAACTGACTTGAAGGGACAGTGGTGAAAACTGCAGCCAAGGTCGATCAGACTATCATCACTGAAAGCCAAAAGACATTTCTTAAAGTTCAACTTACTTCTGAAATGTAGATAGCTAAGTCAAGCACTGTCAGAAAAATGTATACTAAGGCGTGGGGGGGTAGGGGAGGGCAGTAGGGCAGGAAAAAGAAAAGCAGAACCACAGGCAATAATAAAAGGTAGAGAAGTAAAACAAAGATCCTCTAGTGGTGAAGTATTTTCCATCATTAAAGAGGTTGTTTCCGAACTAGCCAGATAAATAAGTGGGGAAAGATACAAACTGTGGCAGCAGAAGAGGAGAGAAACCCTCAATGCATGGAAAATTTGTCAAGCCTTTTAGCAGGGCTGTTTAGCAATACCCAGGGGACATCTAAAGAGGTTAGGAGAGTTTCAGGTCAGCTTTCCTGGCGTGCCTCTCAAGACTCAAGGACCCCTGACGAATGGAAGATAGGCAACTAGTTCAGCCAAGAGCATTTCTGGATGCAGTGACGAAAAAGCAGATTATAAGTGTCTTAGTGTCAATGTTACAATACAAATCTTCTGTGACTCCTACACCAAAAATTCATCACCCACTATTACACCTTGGAGGTTGTAGGGGCTGCAATCCTCCAGGAACAGGCAACTGTGGTGGGAAAGAGAAGGTGCTCAGAAGCAGCAGTTTTGCAGAAAAGACTGCATCTCCCTTACCCAAGAGACTTTCAGTTCCTGTGGGTGAGAGGTGCATCCCCAATCATGTTCTCAGGAAACCAAAAGGACTGACCAAAATTCTTAGCTTCCACACGTCTTTGCCTGAAGTAACTCACAGGTTAAAAACCCTACACATTGTTTTGTTTTCTTAGATACTTTCCTTGGTTTAGGCAAGGAGATCTGCTGATCTCAAACCCTGGAAAGTAACTTGAGGAAACAGACCTAAGAAATCCTGGCCTGAACTATGAAACCCTACCCAGAATAGATACAATTCCCACAGTGATGCAGTTATTCCTTCTATTTCTGTTTCCATTAGGTACCACTTTCATAACAAAACCACACCAGGGCATTATTCAGAGGCTGCAGACATATTTTTCAGAGCACTTGACAAAAACCACAGTAAAGGTCACTGTATTATGTGCATATAAACCTGATTAAAACAAAATATGAGAAATGCATCCAGCCATAAAATAGAACTTCAGAGCTAATCATGAGAGGAGGCTCCACATAATGTAATTAGCACCTGAGATAGCAAAAGGAAGTGTGTACAGATCTCCAGAGAGAGTTTTGTTCAAAGGCACCAACACGTCCCACAAATACAGGTTAAGAGGACATGCGAGGATCATTTATAGATTGAAAAAACGAAAACCAGAGCCAGACATACTTCACACTGGCCTCAAAGGTGCACTGACGGACATTAAGGAAACTCTTTACCTTTTAACACTTACATCCAAAATTAAATCTGATTATCACAAAAGAATTCATGTTTTTGATACAGGAAAAAAATCTTTTCTCCAGAGCAAAGATGAGTCAGGCTTCTTGATGAGCTGGAATGATCTAAGAGAATGCTCTTAGCCCCTTGCGCCAGCCTTCCTACAGGTATCTCAGCTAGCCAAGTATTTTATGCACCTAAACAGCATGTTCACCAGACAACATACAGTTTCTTTCAAACATGCTGCTTCCTTTCCTGAAGTAGTTATCACTGAAGCACAAGTTCAGCAATATTATAACCACTCTCCATCATTTCTAAACTTAGGAAAATATAATCAAAACAGGAGAGGCAGCTACAAAAAGCATGCATGCTGAGACTGTGATCCATATTTAGCTTTGTTAAACTGCAGACTGGCAAAAATGGAGCATTAAGTGTTATAGACTACATCTCAACATACCTATTTTAACTTTAAGGATATGTTATATCTTTTGTCCAGACTAGTGCTAGAAGTCTTCATGAGAGATGGAGCAGATCTGTGATCTGGGGTTTCAGGAGCAGCTAAAATAACTCCATGAAAATCTGCATCACACTATAAGGAGGAGGAATATCAGAAGAAATAGACTGTAGTCATGGGAGGTTGTCACATGGATGGTCACATACTGTTAAAGATTGGGGGACACCTTCTTCAGATCACAGGGAAATCAGTATACAGGCTCAGTTCCTTTGCCTGAGAAAGCATCAAATTGTGATGAGCATCACAGGCTCAGAGTGCTGAGCCCCAAGGCACAGGCACAACCAGAACTAGTAGATCCACCCAGCAATGGTCACATCCACCTCTCAGCAAAGCCCCACAGGGCTGAGTAATACAGGTGGGCAATCTAAGGGTTTTGACAGATTTTTCCTGGCAAATCTCAGCAGGGCTGGGAAGTTGTTGAAAGTCCAATGGGAAAATGCCCTCATTACTCAGCAGCTCCGGTCCATGTCCAGAATCCTAGTCCAAATTCTCCTTCACAGGACACGGGGCTTTGCGCAAACCCAAACCTTCTGTCAAAGCCTTCATTGTCACTGTCACTTAACAAGGCTGTTTATGTCTAGCTGAAATTCTGTACTGCACTAATGGTGATCATTAACAGGACTGAGGATAGCCCTCACATGTCCTGACCCCTGGCAGTACTGCCAGACTTTTCTTCTCGCTGCTTTATTGCTGTTCTGTTGAACACACATGGCTGCTGTTAAAATCCCAGCCAGCTGCTAACAACTGCTGGGTTTTTCCCAGTTCATTAGGAGTCCACAAATAGTTTTAAATCATGAAGCTAATTAAGCAGAAATAAGACTGCCAAATGGTCTAGGCCTCAAACAAAATACACATCTAGAAATTGCTGACCTGATAAAAGACCACAGGAAAGAGTTCAGCACTGTCTGCAGACTCTGCCTCAGCTCATCAGCTTCCCCTATGCACATATTTAAGCATTATCTTTGAGAATCACTACTTGGTGCTCCTCAGTGCTGGCCAGGAATAGTAGTTTTTGGCATCACAGCTTGCTGTTAGAGAGGGCCATCCACAAGTCATGCTCCCGGTTAGCCCATCAGACTAATGTCCAGTTGTGAACAGCATTTCCACACTTGCGAAGAGCCTCCCCCCACTCCTGGTAGAATGAATGTCCTGAGACAACATCTCTGATCAACCTGGTAAGAGGAAGATGCCCATCAACCAGCACCTGTATCAGTGGGTACACAAGGCAACCTTGATGCTTTGTACCACACAGCCAATGAATTTTCATCTTGGAGATACAGGCAAGGCCTTTGATAGGTATCTAAGTCTGAGGGCTATTTCTTAAGCACGATACAAACCCCAGTTCTTCAACACTGTAAGCTCCATAATGCAAACAGCCACACAGAGGGACTGTCCGATGGAGCTGGAAGCCAGCTTTGATGCCTTGGGCTGAGTTTAGTGCAGCAGCAGCAGCAGCAGCATGCCTGGAGCTGTTCCCAGGTGGCCGTGTGGCTCACGGCAAGTGCTGCGTTCCCTGCAGGTGGTGTACACACATCCCCTTCCAGCAGCCTTTGCAATGAGAGAGAGATGTGAGCAATGATGTGCTTACACAACAACTGTACTACATGGATTTCTTCTAGGCATCTAATGTGTTTTTTTCAGTTGTCTGGTTTTTTTTCCAAATTCTCTGCCCTATTACAGACATATCTTGGGGCCAAGTTTGGGAGAATGCCTTCCACTAGGAAAGAGGACTGAATGCGTATTTCCCCCTCCCATATATTTCTGTGGGAAGTCAGTACAGCTCACTTTTTCACAGGTGATAAAATACAGCTGACATGACTCATACCTGCTAAAAAACAGACTAAAAATTATTTACTATTAATAATATAACAATAATAATGTAAGTTGTATTAAACTAAACACCAATTTAGGAAAAAATCTATTGTCTCATTTATTTTAGACTTCAAAGCACTTAATCATAGCATGCTGGAAAGCAAAAGATTGGATTTTTTTGAGGAACAACAGCTTTTAAGAAACAAAACAGAAATAAGAGTTCTCAAATTGAGAAAGGACGTTTCTTACTTTTTTTTCCTGGTCCTTACAGCTGGTAAGTAAAAAAAAAAAAAAATCATTGTAAGAAAAATATGGAAAGTGAAACGCTTGGGGATTTTAATTTCTCAACTGCACCGGATTAAGAACAAAAAATGTTCTATTAAAAATTGTAAATAATGTATTTAAAATCACATGAGAAAAGAAATACTATACCACCAGTATTTCTAAGAGGGACAGGAGACTGCAGACTGTAAAATATAACGAGCAGCATCTCACTAAAGTCAATGAGAGTCAAACAAAGAAACATCATTAGGAAACAGACACTGGGATTCTTCTGCTTCCCCAGAGTCCCAAATGCATTTCTTATTTCATTCCTCCTTTAACCACTGCTTTGCACACACACATGTATTGCTTATGGCTGTCTGTTGAGCTGTATGCAAGATGGGATCCACAGTGATCTGCAGGCAGGATTTGGTTTTGAGAGGCTGGTAAATAAAGACCCTTCAAAACCTGACTCTCAGAAACAACAGGAAAGACTGACTGTGCCCCGCACATCACAGCAACCTGAATCTGAGACAAAGAAGGCTAGAGCAGAAAATCTGGGTCCCTTATGAGGCTGAACGCAACTTGCCCTCTAACAGAAATGCATTAGGAGATCCATTTATCAAAAGGTTTTGACTAAATACAAATCTACTCCCAATTTGATTAAACAAGCAAGCAAACTGCTCCACTAGTCAGAAGCCAAGACCAGGAAGCAGTTTTTCCTGGACCTGCAACCACCCACAGTCCTGAATTTCAGTTTCATTCAAGGGTAGAAGTGGAATCTTAGAGCAATGGGAGAGAGAAACTTTCACCTTTCTCCTGGGATAAGCAAAACATGGTTTTGGTTAAAGAGAGTCCTGAGATTTTCTAATTCGAGGTTGCATTGTTTTTGTGAAAGTAAGCAAATTTGAAATTTATAAAACTTTTAAAAAAATAAATTTGAAATTTATAAACCTGTTTGGCTACCAGCCAGGCATAACAGAAAACAACCGTGGCCACATGAAGAGCAAGCAACTCCTGCAGTTTTTCGGCCTGTCCTGACCAGCCCTCAGCTGCAGGCATAGAGGAGCACCGGGTCCCTTGTGATGGACCGTGGAGTGCAAGTCTCCAGGCAAACGTCTCTTGCCTACTGATAGACTAGTCCTCAGGACTTCACTTCAGATAGCACTAATTTACCACAGGATTCTGTTCTTTCCAAAGTGAAAAATTCACATCCTCATCCAGCACTGCTCCACCCCCACTGAACAGGTATTTCAGTTAAATGCTAAGTAAATGAACTAAATAAACATAGATCTCTAGGCTTCTAAAGAAAGCCCTCTCTTCCTGCTTGCTTCCCCTTCCCATACCAGGAACAAGCACCGACAGTAAGAGAGGGGCATGGAGATAGTCGATTTTCACTTTCTTTTTATGGGTGGAAGGAAAGAATGAAAAGGGCGAAACCTAGCCTTTAATTTTTGTTTCTCTCACTGCAATGCTTGTGACAGGAGTCACCGTGCTCTAGAGTCCGGCTTTGCTAGCAAGAGATTTCAAAACCAAAATACAAACACTTTTTTCACAGATACGCATTCGTTGTACATGGCACACAGAGGCTGGATAGGTATGGCACAAAGATCTTGGTGACCCTCATTTGTAACAACAGAAGTAATTCCTGCTGGCTTCATCCACTCCCAAGAACTCGGACTGTCAGAGAAGCACAAGCTGATAAAATCTTCGTGCTGCAAAGCCTTATTTCCCTCCGGGTGTATTGCACACAGATCTAGAGTAGGGTTACAGTGCTGGTGTATTGCTTGCACCAACCTAATTCTCTCCTGTGGATTTCCATCTTCCTCCTTTTTCACTAAGGCAAAATGAATGATTCTTAAGCTTGCCAATCCACACTCATTTGGAATAAGGTTTATTTATTCTGGCTTCACTTTTATGGTCTTCTTTTCATAGCTCCATAGTACTCCCAAAGAGAGGAGGTTTACAGTGCATGTTAATGGAGATTTTAGAGGTTTTGCAGACTCAGAAAGGAGAATCATATCCACATACAAAAGGCAAGCTGAGCTGCTGGGTGCTAGAGGGAACATCTCTTTTGTGTGCTTGCCAGGGAATGCAACTGAGACAAAAAAAATAATAAATTTCCCAAAGATTTATCAAAGCAATCTGTCTTAGCTAGTTGAAGTCTGCTGATCACTTTTCAAGCAAGTGAAAAAAAAATTCTTGTTGCATCCATTGGTTGATTATGCCTTAATATGTATACATCTTCCGCTGGCAAGTTCCCCTGTATTTTAAGAAGCTTATGCCAGAAATGTATTTGTATAACTCTCACTCCATTCCTTTCCCAGTAAAACGTTAACCCTTAAAGGAACTCTTTTTTTGATTCATTGCGTCAATTTCCTCTGTGATTAGCAAAAGAATTAACTGGAATATCTGTTGGAGGTCAGGAACAAAAACCTACAGAGTTGTTAGAAGTATAACGTGATCTTGATAAAACACTGGAATCAGGTAAGAGAGGGGAAAGGTGGGGTGAAGGAGATACGCAGGGGAATAACTGGACAATTTGATGAAAGCCTTTAAAGATTGAACATAAGCACCAGGAACATGGGGAATAAATGCAGGAAAATATAATGATTCTGTATGCAATCTAAGCTGTGACTGGGACCTTCATGGGGTAAATAGCTGAATAGAAGTATGGGTATAGGAGGAAATCAAAAAAGCAAAGAAGGTATATAGCATCTAAGAAACAAAGAAGAGGAGGAAACAAGCAAAACAGGACAGAAACTTGCTCAAAAGATGCAAACTTGCAAAGAGATGAAAGGCTGATTTTCTGGATGAGCTTAAATAGGTGGATGACCAAATACAATGCTTTGAGGTGGACCTCCTACTCAAAAGAGTAAGGCAGGGAGACTAAGTGGCTGTCAGAAGCATCCCAAAATCAAAATCTGGGGGTGATCATGGGTTTTACCTCCCCAGATACCTTCCAGATAACCAGTGCCCTAGAGTTTATGATGCCAATGAAGTTTTTGGGAAATGTTAAGTGATTTTATACCGATTTCAGACAGCAGAAGAACCTACTGTGGAACAACTATTCCATATCTGCTTCTAACTTCATCTAAAGCTTTGAAGTAACTGGGTGAAAGTATCCACAAAGAGTAGAGCTCTCTCTTTTTTGAAGAAATGGAGAAAACCAAAAATGACAGAATAAGATTTAATTTCGGTTTCCTATGCCAAAGCTGTTGCTTAAGCCAGTGTTGATAAATAGCCTTGAAATTTTAATCTATTGCCCCCTCCTATTTAGCTGTTTTTTGAAACTGGAATGGGAACCGAGTTTCCAGATACACACACTTCCTCCTGTTGTAGCTGCACTCTGGTCAGAAGACAGAAATTCTCACCCACTGAAAATCTACCATCACTGCAATGCTCACTCCAAACGTATGACCTAACAGTTGTATGGCGGCCATATCGCTGGGGTCAACTCACGTACACAGATCCCGGTGACAGTTTTTGAGTTGCCAGTGTCATTTCCCCTGGAGTCATCTCCGCTGTGCTCTATCCAGGCTCATTGGTCACCCTGACCTGGAGTTCACTTCTCTAACAATTCCCCTTGCCGCCATCAAGTTTTTGTTTCTACTCCCTTTGGCAGGTTCAAGTGCTTTTTCTATCCTTTCAAAACCTTTTAGCTACCTATCCACTGAGGTGTGGTGGGATTCATTGCAAGTCCACCAGCTCTGACGACTTGATTCCTGTGCTGACAGTTTTATACAGCCACAGAACTTTAAGCTGCTATGAGAATCTGCTGACTAGTTCCCATCCTGTTTTCCTCCCAGGAGTCAGAAAATTTGGTGTTCAAAGACAGGTAAGAAAAGGGCATAATTCCCCCATCCCAAAACTGGACCAGTAGTAAACCTATGGGATTTAAGTCTGCCAGGATGGTCTCCATTTCTGCAGAAGAAAGAGCCAGCATCCAAAGCACCAAGCTAAATCGTAACTTCCATAAAACACTGGGTACCACAGGGAAATACAGTGTAACAGTTCCTAAAATCATCCAGTTGCTGTAAGGAACAGAGCTCAAGGGACACACTGTAGAGAGTAATAAAAAGTAACTGGACTAAAGAGGGAAAACAAACAGTAAAATCAAGCAGGCAACACACAACCACAGTCTACTAGGTTGTCCAGCTTTTGTTTGCTGTTTCATGGAAACCTCCTCTAGAATAGAAAGCTACCAAAAATACCACCACCATCCCTTCCCAAAACCTTCAAATCTACACTCAAAAATGTGTGTCCAAAGAAGTACATATACCCTTTTCAAAAGCTGTGAGAAGAAAGAACAGCCCACTTCTGCTTTTTAAAAACACCTAAAACTTGTATTTTGCCTGCAAAAAAGAGATTTATTTTGAAAACAATCCAGAAAAAAATCCTGAAAGTGTTCCAGTATGTTTCTGGCACACGTGGTCACTTCTCATTCTGGGGGTCCTTTTACAGATCAAAATGAATCTCATCAGAAATAGCATATACAACTTAAGGAAAGAAAATCTGAAAACCCATGTTTTCTGCAGCAGTAAGACAGAGCACACTATGCCCAGTTCTCTTCCACCCTGCAGTGCACTCCGTCATTTCCAGGAACTCTGTGCAGGTCAGACATGGCCCCAGATGAAAATTCCACACACAGTTATGCTAGTGGCAGCAATTTACAGCCATTTCCATTACACAGAACTCACAAAATGAAAAGGAAGGTAATGAAGGATTGAGCTGACAGTTTCAAGTTTAACTTTCAAGCAATTTGGCAGTCTTATGGAAGGTATTATGAACTTGAAATCAGTCCTATTTGTTCTTGATGTCTTTGTTTCATTCTTTGCAATGTTTAACATTAAAATCTATTACAGTTTTGGAGCAAGAAGCCATTACATAGAATTTAAGGCCCATGAGTTCCCAAAATAGCAGTTATTACAACTAGGCATATACAGATTAATCCTACTCCACATTAAAAAAGTGAAAAATAGTTGATATGTTTTTTTCTCCCCATGCATTGTCCAGTTAGTAAAAGAACAATTCACCCAGAAACAGATGCAGCAGCTAAAAAAGCAGCTGTATTAGAAATTACTCTTATGTGAACAAAGCAACATAGCTCCCAAAAACCTTCCCCAGATCTTTTCTGGGTACTCCTCAGTTGGCTTCAGCACATCATTTATGTATTTCAATTTTTTTTTAAAAAGAATAAAATTAATAGGCCAAACAGAGAGGAAGACTGAGGAAAAGGAATGTGACAAGTGAGAGGGAGATTGAGAAAGAGGAATGTGACAGCCAATAAATAGGCTTATGGGCTCTTAAAGTTCCCATCAATAACTGTCTGAGAGTACTGAGCTAAAAATTACCACTCTAGAAAGTATTAAGAAACTACAGGAAAGCAGCTAATAAACTGATGAGGCCAAGATTGAAAGCAGTTGCAGAGGATACACACTAAACCTGCCTCAAGATACAAAGGATCCCTATCCTGGTGCTAAAACCCCATGAATCTCATGACACACTCAGTTTATATGAGGACATACAACCCAAGAATGTCTCCCAGTAAGGAACTTCTGCCAAGTTGTTCTCCATTCACACTGGTAACAGAAATTGTTATTACTATCAAAACTGCACTTGCAAAAATTTTTTGAACTTAGATTTATTTAAACACAAAGCTCCCTCTAGGTGAATACAGAACTATTTACTTACGGTAGCTGTAGAATTTATTCACTATCTATAGATGTGTAAAAACCGAGTAGAATACTCTTAAAAGCTAAGTATTCCAGGAAACTTCAGTTTCTTTGGTGGACCCATAACGAGGATTGACATTGACATCAGTTATATAGGGAACTTTGCAAAGCTGAAAACTATGTAACGAATTATCCACCATCACACATCTCCTTTAGCCAGCAAAAATGAAGTGACAGACTGTAACAGGGTGAACTGCCAAAATGACCAACATTTTTCCTTCAATGTATCTCTGCCTAGAGTATATTATTTGTCTGTGTAATGGGACAAATTTCATATTGCAGTAACAATTTAAGAATGGTAATAAGAAATTACAATATTAACCCCAGTAAAATCAGCTGTCAGTAAAAAGGAGAGAGAAACGCTCATCATGTAGGAAATTTCTAGCTCATCACTGTGAACTTAGGTTGAAACAATTGGAGCTGGCACTGACTTTTATTTACCTGGGACAAAGGAGCAGCTCCCTTGCCTGCGGAAAATCTGCTAGAGACCAAGATTTCTTCTGGCACCAGGGCAACACAGAGCCCAGATATCAGCGTCTGCAGCTTAGGCTGAGATCTGCCAGCACAGTGGAGCCAGTTTCCAGCGACTGCACACTGTTGTCAAAGAATCTCAGGGGACAGAGCAAGTTACCACTGTAATTCATATCTGAAATGTGTCTTGTTGCCTCAGAACATGTCAGGATGGTACACCGCTGGATATCCCCTTCATCCTTAGGGAGGGCTGGTTGCCACAGGTTCTAGGGAAGGTAGTTCAGGTATCCACTACTGCAGCTGAGCTCAGAATCACTAGAATCACCTCCTGAGCTGTAACTAGCTCAGAAAGTAAGTAGAAAGAAAAAAAAAAATACCCCCACACCCACAAAACAGACTGAAATGAGCAAGAGGGAAGTTAGGACTTGAAATCACAGTTGGAGGGCTGCAAGAGCACCTGTCCTCTTCCTATTTCATCTGTCTCTGTTTTTCATTTCTTATAAAGGAGCACCTCAAGCTGCGTGTGTTATCACAGAGCAGCAACCTACAGCTGGGCATATTTAGGCAACCTCACCTGGGTTTCAGTTCACCACAGAGCCCTGAACTACAGAGGCTCAGAACTGTACACAGCCATAGGAGCCATCCTATGCCAGTGAGAACCTCTCCAGAGAGCTGAAGGCAAGCACTACTACAGTTATCTCAGGCTATGCCATTCAAAACTGTTTGTTGTACAGTAACTTTAAAACTGACTCTCTCTGACTGAAACTGATGTGACTACAATGTGCCAGGCTGAACCCAGCCTAGTGATCAGCAACAGGACAATGTGCCTGCTCAGAATAAATAATTCTTGAGCAGTGAACCAGCTGTGTGTCTAGTTTGGCCTAGGCAGGGTTTCCCCTCCCCAAAATCTGTTATGATTAAAGCCTTGTAAAATTTCCTTTTGCATCTCTCTCCTTCCAGGTTGCCACTACTTAGGTAATGCAACAATCTTAAAACAGAGATCTCTGGGTTTCTGCCTTTATTATAGGCTAAAACTCTCCCTGAGCCAGTTCAGTCCCATGCAGGTATAAAACCCATTATGGCAGAGAACATGCCAGTATCTAAGCGGGGGATGGAAGGACAGACTCTACCATTAGAAATCATAACTTCCTCTTTCAAAGTCAAGCACATAGCACTGTTTCAGATGAGCACCATCCTTGCTTTGCTTTCTGTTTTGACTAATTAGTGAAAAGATTCCGTATATATAAATACACATTCTTAATGTACCTCTCTCAACAGCCCTTGCTTTCTTTCTCCTGCATATATTTCTTTCAGCATCACTGACTATTATCTGAAATGCAGCAGAGAGGCACAGCTTTCACAGGTGTGTTTCTAAAATTGGAAAGGAACAGAAAAGATTTAATTAACAAACTACATAAAGAGCTAAAAGAACAGTTAAAGCATATTCAGTAATGGCATTGTGCCGCTTCATGTGGTTCTCAGAGCAGAGACTGATTATCCCTAGCTAAGTTACAGCAACTTTTTCCTAAACTGGGGATGGCTGAATCTTACATCAGCAATATTCTAAAACGCAGTGATGTGCTAAGGAGCAGTGAACAAGAGTATGAAGTTCTGTTTGCAACATTACTCTTTTATGGAGTTTTTCCTGGACATGATCCCTCTCCAACCGTGCAAAGCGTATCCCTGAATTTCCTTCTCCAGTATTCCAAACCCTTACTAACATTCTCCAGCGCATATTAATCACATACAAGACTCATGTCCTCAACTTTAAAACTCTTCACAAAACTTTCTTGGCCTCATTTCTTGTTTATTCTTTGTACTCGTGACATTTTCAGCTTCAATGCCCATTCATTCTGGCTTCTTCTGCACCATCCTACATGCAAAGAACATTCATCCCAAACCCAGTCCACCATGTTATGCTGCACTCCTGTTTCTCTTAAACGATGTGTGCCCTCAAGGAAATAAAAACAAGAACAGTCAAATCAAATGGTGCCTCAGTCCTGTCGTCTTGCAATCCAGCCTCTTAGAGGGAAAACATTCAAGTCAGAAACTATCTAGCGTGCCCCACTCCCATTGTGTTGCATTGTGTATAACGTTTCACCTCTTCATAGGATGTTGACTGAGACTGTAATATGAATGTAACACGAAAGCGTGAGCCTCAGCTTCCCAAGTTCAGAGACCCAAAGCTGAAATGGGATGGCATGTTACTACCTATGTCCCAGAAGCCACAGTGCAGGACCGAACAAAGGAGTGCTTAGAGCTCCAAAGGGCAACATTGATTTTATTTAGATAGACATTTCTCTTTCTGGGACATGATAGGCCTTTGAATAACAACTTCGGTCAGTGGTAATATGGCAGGAGATCTTTTACATCAGGCCCTTATGACAGCAAGGAAAATTAGTCAGAACTAAAAGGTGTGAACACAGAGCCTTTGAATTTGGCTAGAAACGCAGCAGCGCTAATTACATTATCAGCCAGTCAGAGAAAGATCTTTCCAGTGCTGTCACTAACACCCACTGGCCAGCATGACAGAGAAACTGATGTGGTGACACTCAGACCAGCTCGCTGACATCTGCCGGTCAGTCAGCCAGGGCTCCAGTGCAAGCCAGCGTTGGTCTGACAGGTGGACGGCTGCCAGATTCAGCACCCCCATGAGCACTCCCACACTACTCGTGGAACCAGCTTTGGTGACAAACAGTACAACACCTTGCACATGACAAGGTGGAGAGTTAACAAGCCTTGCTGGATTCACACTAACTCCACACTGAGCTAGCTCAGGTATGTCTGCATTGGGTTATAAGAAGCAGGAACCTATAGTGACCCAGTTGCTTCCGATGGAGCCAGCACAGTAAGACATCTGAAGCTGCGTATTCAGCAATAGGCCAGAGAAGTCACTTGAAAATGGGAGCAGTAGAGAACACGAGCAGACATTTGCCACCTCAGTCAATAGTAACTCCATCCAAAGCCAAACTAGCTTCCTTGTATATTGTGCTCCACAATGTGTCCTGCAACATCCTTTCCATACAGGTCATGGGGATATCAGCTAGCAGACAACATGTTCTCTCACAGTGCACAAAAGAGGACACACAGAGGGATATGGCCAATCTGAAAGCAGCTAAGCTTTGGGATGCACCTCAGAGGTCTGCTTTGCCAATCCACCACTAAGGACAGTGGCTGTGTATACTGTGCCCCCTTGGTGCACACCAGATGACCATGACTACAGGCGCACAATGAAGGGCACCCATCTTGCAACAGAGCCACAGAAAGCTGCAATCTTGAAGGCAAGACAGTGGTGGATTTTGGGGTAAGGAAAATGCAGAGATGTACAGAGTTGTCCACGGGAGACGTGGCTCAGCAACATGTTAGGGAGCATCCAAAACACTGGGGATAAAAGGAGAGGATTACAGCACATGGGCATTTTGCAGTGCAGTAGCATCCATGCAGTGCCTACTGTTAGTAGCGGACACAACACTTTCCCACAGGAGTGCAACACTCACTGCCTAAGTACTTCGAAATCAAAGGCTGTAGAAAAAGCAGGTGCAACCAGTGGAAGCTGCAGTTACACAGACGGATCTGCTGTGGAATTACACAGCCTGCCCCGGTGCGGGAGAAGTCTCCATGCCAAGGCTCACCAGCAGGGATGCCCAGCTGGCCCTACCTGGTTAGGTAGAGCCACTTCCACCTCCCTGGATAGGGAAGTGGAAGCCAAGCAGATACAGATCCCTTCACCTCTTCAAAGGAGCTCGGCAAAATGGGGTCTGAAAGACACTCTCATCCTGTTAAGTAACTCCCGCTGGTAACAGGTTACATCGTACACTTTATGCAATATTGCTAGGGTCACTGCATAACAAATTGCTCTACCTTCAAACTTCTGGTACTTAACTAGGGTGGGAAAATAAACACAGATGGCCAGAAACTATCCTCACCAGGACCCTACTGCATGATAAGAACATACATTTTTCTTCCACCCCTCTACAGACTGTAATGACTGTAACTCTAACTCTATCTGGAAAGACATGCGCTGTCACAAGACGGGTAGAAAATTACCAAGTAAAGGCCAAGTTCTGTGCAATTACCCTGAGCAGAACACCACAAACCTGGTTGCAGTGTCAATTATGGATTCTTTTTTCCCCCAGATATGAGTAGGGACATGAATAGAGCATTCATGAATCAGCCCCAGAGAAACAAGGCTCTGACTATAGATGAAAGAGAAAGTTAATTAAAATTTTAGCATACAATACATGAAACAAAAAATGCAAAAAAATAGGATGGAAAAGATTAATGCATTACAGGGACATGGAATGCACAAAATTTGTGATTTGAAGGTGGAGGGGAAAAGCATTGAAGAAAATAGATTTCTATTTTTAAACAAAAATGTTTATTTGAAGAAGACTAACAGGTAGCTAAGGGAAAGTCTAAATTCAGACTCCAGGTTGATCTGTTTTAAACTTCTAGTTTAAAACTGAAGAAAGTTTTAGGACATCTGCAGATGGGGACCTCTGTACAAATACAAGTGCACTACCAGAGGAACAGGGTGTGTGTGTATATATATGTATGTACATTTTTTAAATTATCCCTGATAAAAAGTTATCTCAGTCTACACAGAGTAACTAGATAAGGTAACAAAGTTAGCAGTAGATAAATTGACTTTTTTTCTTCTACCTCATAAGAAATATATTTATTAGATGATTTGTGACCCCATTCCTGAAGTCTGTCCAAGGAGAGTTTTGCCTCACTTCTTATTTCTTCATCTTCTTCCCTCCAGCATTTTCCAGTCATCCCATTTCCTACTAGCAAAACTAAAACTAAACTGGGCATATGCTGTCTACAAGTATTATTATTATTCACATTTGTTAGGCTGGTACTCATAGAGCTCTTTCTCTTAAAACTATCCTGTATTATTTCTTCTATTAACTTACACTAGATAATGGACTTTGGCTTCCTAAAAAGTTATGCTGGAATGCCAGGCTTATACTCATCAGTTCTCTGGCCACTGCACCAGCATAAGGCAGAGCAGTCTGGGAATTAAACCAAAGAGTACCAGCTGCACATGTCCTTACTGGAGTATTTGTCAAGTAAAGACACTTCTCATTACACAACTAAATGTGTTTGCAAATACAGTGCTCCCTTCACTTGGGCTCAGACAAAGAAGTCTTCAGATGCAGCTACGGTTCCTGAAATGTGTTTGCAAGGCCTCTCCAGAGCATGGTTGTTTGCACTTCACTACTCACATAAACCAGCACCCTCACTTTATTCCTTCAGTGAAAGCAAAGCTCACTCAATAAACCAATCATCCATCCTGCAAGAGTTTTGAATTAAAATTAAAATCAAATTGTCACCAAATAATGTTAAGAGGCAAATACAAAAATCCTCAAACCCTGAAGAAATTATATGAAAGATTGCTAGGACAGCAATTTCATGTTGTAAATACAGAGGGTGATGGGGTTTTTCTGAAAAGAAAAATGGTTTTGAGAATCTAGACAGCAGCATCTGTCTGAACTCAGGATAATTCCTAGCCTCACAGCTGTACCTGTCCTGACTTACCCCTGAGTATTAGAGAAGAGCAGCACTGAAACTGTCAAAGAAACTGCCTGTTTCAGTCAAAAGCTGCTGGGATCCCAAAGAACATTGCTCATTTAAGGAGTTCATATACACATTTTTCAGTGTTTCCAATGCAAAACCTGCAAAATTTATGTTACTTCTTTTGGCTTCTTATTTATTCCTTGCTCAAGCCAGTTAGATATTGCAGCTAATTTCATCTTTACATGTACAGTAATAACAGTACATCAGTACATCAGCTGCTTATCACCATCTGCTGTGAAAGATGATGGATCACAGCTTCAGGAATCAGTGTGTCTAGGAAGAGTTAATATATGCAGCAATAGCTGCTGTCTTTGGCCAGCTTCCTATCTTTTCCTGCTCACTAGATCTCTGAACTTCCTTTGCATTGCTGATCAGGTGAACTGGGATACCCAGATCTGTTTCCCAGTCCATGCTGCTGAGCAATCCTGGACTAGGAGTTCCCTCAAGTGACAGATGCAGAGGAAAGCCTGAACAGCAGACTTTTGAACAGATCCTCCCTTCCAGGGACTAGAAATCTCTGGTCTGACATTTCAGCACAAGACTGCCACCTGCCCAACAGCTGTGAGCAGCCCAGATTGAGGACAGAAGTGGCATTGGACTGGAAACAGGATTGCATAATTACAATATCTGTAAGCAAGAATCAACTGTATCAAGTTATATCAGCAATTCCTATGTTAAATATAAAAGTGCCTGACACACGCACTGTTGCTAAGTAGAAGCAAAGTATTATCCCTTCCAATCTCAAGCACTATGGAGGGTAAGCAGTAGTCATTTTGGCCACCACACAAATAGAAAAGGAGGCTCTATCTGCTTTTCCACTCCATGCCTCTCCAGACTATGCACAACAATTACTTGTTTGAGCACTCACACACCTTCCCCTTTTACAACAAAAACCATAGGTAGCTTTAGAGAAAAGTGAGAGAGGGAAATCCCACCCTCCTCCTCTCTTCATTTCCAGACAGAGTCTTCAAGAACTTTTGCCAGCTACACTGAATAAGTCTTGCTCCTTTGAAATCTATATAGAAAATCAGAGGGAAAATAATCTCTCTTCCATTCCTCTTCTTCCTCCTCACATTCACATCTCCACACAGGTGTCCCTCCATAGTCCCCCATTAACATATGACATGAGAAAGAGAAGCGAATCTATGATCTCTTATTTAATTGTGCTTTCAGAGAATACAGTATTAGACAAACCCAGGTCTAAACTGAACCCCAAGGACAAGAAACCCACATGAATGGCAGCTAAACCAGAGAGCTGTTTTCTTTCATAGTGATGTTATCTGGACAGTTTGTGGCACAGTGAGAGACCATATCAAATCCAAGGGGGAAATAAAAGAAAAAGCCCCAGAAGAGTAGAGATGATGGTCCAGTGGGACTGGCTGAGGGTTTAGGTAATTTAAGAAGTCCAGATTGGAGATGTGATATGGCAAGGAATCATAAAAGCCTTCTAATTCAGCCTGTACTTAATTGTTTTAGAATTCTTTGTGGGATAGACCAGACTGTGACTAAACTGTTTAAGCAGGGTCTTAATTCTCATAAGAGCAGCTGACAATGTCAAACCAATGACTTTGTACAGCTAAGACTGTACAGAACTGTAGAACTGTAGTATATTGTAAGGGAAAAGTCTGATTTCACAAGCCTAGTAGAGAGTAGTGGGAAGTGCAGCTTTCAAACATGTAATGATTCTAGGCTGCTAGATCTAAACATTTGGAGAACTTACCTTAGCCATGCAAGTAACCCAGGCAAGCAAGCTGTTTGCTGCAATGGATGTGGGGAAAGCATGCTGCATTTCCAGAAACACCCACATCCACCCTTAATAAAGGACTTCCACATAACAGAAACACAATCTTTAGGGCAGTGCATGCAATGGGACGTCAGCTGGGAAAATATTCAGAAGCTTGGCAAGTTTTCTTGCAAGTGAAAACTGGAACAAAAGTTGAAAGAGATGAAAAGCTGAAATTTCCACAGGCCAAAATCACGTTAGGAGAGTGAAAAGCTCAGTCTGCCTTTTCTTGTCCCCTTTCTTCAGTTCCCTCATTCCTCTCCTTTTGGACACCTGTCTTAGCCACCTGGCATCAATTGGGATAATGCCAAAATAAGCCTGCAATGCACATGGGAGATCATCTATTTCACTTGCTTTCTATAGAGAATACACACACGCGTTCAGAAAAGCACGGACTCCAAAAGGCTGAACTGTTCCAGCATATTCACTGAAGGCTGGAGTCTTTAACGTAATCAGTGGCATTAACTACCAAAAAGCCAGGTGCTGCTCATATTTACTGACCAATTTCTTCTGCATAGCATTACAAGGGTTCTTAAGCAGTTGTTTTTCAATACACTGCTGACAATACTGAGGTTTTCAGTGAATTAAAAAAAGAGGAATTAAATCCTTGGAGGAACTAATAGTTTAAGTAGTTGGCTAGGTGACCTAAATGAATTGAGTTGTGGGCCAATTAATACATTCAACACTCTCCTTTTAGCACAGAAGGTGGCACTTGTTTTGCGTCTATTGGGCAATAAAGCCATTCAAAGAACTAGGCTGACAGATCAGTGTGCACAGCTTGGCATCAAGCATTTTGATTAGATAATATCATTACAAGCATCGTGGCATAGCCTAGGTAACACTACCAGGGCCAAAGTGATGTAAGGGCACTTGCAAACAGAATAAGGGACCCTAAATACACCACAGAGATAAATCACCAGGCAATTTTTAAAACCTATGCATAAATCCGTTTATTTAGGAAGTTTAAAATAAAAGGCAGAAGTATAGCTTTCTGACATTTCCCTCTTCTCCTTTCCATTCAAATCCCCCAACCCATGATCTATACCTGTCATTTAGTCACTCTTGCCAAGTCCAGGAAGATAAAAGTGATAACACAGTAGACCTGCTAACACATTGTGCTTTGTGTTAGCATGGTTACTTTGCTTCTCTGTATTCAACAAGGCAATCTGTTTCCCATTTTGTTTCTACTGAACAAGCAAAGACATTCTGTGCTCATTTTCATGTGACTTTTCAGAGGGTGGAACTCGTCACTTCTACCTTTATCTGCTTGGCAACTGCATCAGGATGCGTTGCATGATTACATTACAATGCAATATGATTGTTAGCTATATCTCCTTTAAATAGGCCTACATGTATGATGACTCTCACGTAAGTAGCATGACAGCAGTAAAGTAATTCATAGATGCTCCTTCCCCCTACTTTATTTCCACATCTATGACCTATATAAACTATACAAGTTCATAGTTTGGACTGGAATTTGCATAGCATGCGGACCTATTCCTATCTAAAATACACACAACTTAAAAGTTGCGCAGAAAAATACAGTTAAATGGAGACTTCCCATTTCCCATCTCCTGTTCCCTTGCAATGGAAGATCCTAAAAAATTGTTTCTTCCCCCTCTGCATGTGACCTATTGTGCCTTCCTCTGTTTGTTCTCATGCAGTTCATGTACTCAAAAGGATCAGATCTCCAGAGAGAGAGAAGGTCCAGGTACATTTCTTTCAGCGTTACCCCATTTCAACAAGTACAATAGAAAACATCAGACTGGCACTGCTGCTGCTCCTGTTACAGGGCTGACCTCCCAAATCCACCATTCTGGATTTATCAATATACATTTAGTGATGTACATCTTGATGGCCACCCATGGCCCTCAATAAAACAGGAAAGCAGTTTTCTTTCTGAGTGCTCAGAGAAAGTATGCTAGCATGTTCTGAAAAGAGAAAAAAGGTTCCTCAGTCAGACACCTTGTTTTTCTCCTGGGATGCCAGTATCTCTCAGTACCATTCCTTCCTTATTTTTCTCCTTTTCAGAGAACAAATTCTTGGTAAACAAATAAATGAGCATCTCTGTAGAATCTGCTGGTCTCCTAGATCTAGGCTTTAAGAAATTGCAAGTGATACAAAGTTCTACATTATGCAGTATCAAATACTCAGCTAGTCTGACTAAAGCTGTGATTTTTTTCTTAGACCATATGACTGGTAGAGTCATAACTCTTACCAGTGTTGAAAAGATGAGAGCTGTGCAATTTTCATCCTGTGATGAGACAACGGTTGTTCCATAAAAATAAAAGTGCCAACACTGTGATGGATCTGCAGCTGAGAGCGTACCCTCTGTGTTCCATTTTAGCTCTGGTTCTCTGTGCATATCTTAAGAAATATTCAATACCCCCCTCCCTTCTTCCTGCTCCCCACCCCCCACCCCCCTTTCTGCAGTTTTTTATTAAGTATGCGCTCTACACTTTCAATCTGATATCTAAATCCCTTCCCCAGTGCAGCTACACTAGTACCTACTAAACCTGTGTTGCCCAGCTACACACTGCTCTACCTCTTCTATCAGAAAAATGTCATGGTTGCACTAAAACCTCTCCCTCTCACTTCAGTTCCTTAGGGCCAGCTACTGCTGGATCTTTCATCCAGTCAGGGAACTATCAGCTTCTCAACACCACTAGGCAAGTGACAGCTGGCTAGATCAGGGCTCTTGAAAGGTCACTGTAAAGATTAGTGATCAGTCAGTACTATCCTGTTAGCTACAGCGACAGAAAAGAGTTGTGTTTGACCTTTATGCAACAGGAAGAAAATTATACTGCAGTAACATGTTATCAAGGTAGCTTGCTCTTCATGTCACCCATCACATTCCTAGTTTCTTTACAGGAGAACAGAGAGCAAAGATTCACATTGTCAGATTCTGGATCAATTTATCCTTGGTACTGTCAGAGTCTTCACAGAAAGAAACCAAGAAAGGAAAGGTTAAGTAACTCCACAAGGTCACTAACATCCAGCAAAGAGTGAACCCAGAGGTAAAAATCCAAGATCTTTAAAAGATATCTCCCCAATGGGGACAGGGAGAAAAAATGCCATTGATTAAATGTGACCTTACCCAAATGAGGTATCAGTCCCAAATGGTTGTGCAAAATGGAAGCCTAAACTTTACCAAAGACATCTGGATGACTACATAACAAAATCAGGAAATGGAGTTTCTTCTGATACACAAGATGCATTTAACAGTTTCATGCTGCAGCTGTTAATGCTGCTCTTCAGGTAGAAGTGTTAACAATACCTCTCCTATCGCAGCCATAATCATTATTTTTCCACTATTGTGACTGTTTCAGTTCTTGAAAACGTATTCACCTCTTTCTCAGAACTGGTGGCATTTTTTCACTGCTACCCAACAATCAGAGTGCAATAATTGTCATGACTTTTTGCCTATGTCTCTGCTATAAGCCCTCAGCATATGAAAGCAGTGCATATGCCACTCTGGCTCATACTGATGACCCATTTTGTTTTCACAATACATCTCCTACTTCATCTGTAAAAGCTTCCATTTTTGTTAACAGTATCGCATAACCCAGCAGCTACTTTGTCTCAGAAATGGAAGGTTTTTGACATTTTCTTTCCAGTGCACAGTTTCCACTCCTTCAGTCATTTAAGTGAACCAACTAGTCTGTCAAAATATTTTGCCTCCTGCTGCTCTCTGAACACCTCTATTAATGTAACACAATTGGGGTTGGATCTACAAGAACGTAATGCTAAAACACATATTTCCAATAGTTACATGTGCAAGAAACATCCATAAACTAATTTTGCCGCATAACACAACCAAAACACCTACAATGCCATACCTAAATGCAAAATGTGCTCAGCACTTCAATGACCTCTCTTTCCACACTCCCCTTTCCTCTGCTCAGCAAGAGAAAGAGGTGCAGGCCACCCCAGAACTGCATCTGAATGGACAGAAGCAACTGCGATGCTGCCAGTGACCTAACAGCCCACTTGGTGCTCCCACAGCAGTGCAGTACCAGAATCAAGCGCCAGTGAAGACCAGGAACTTGCTCTCACTACCGCCTACTGTTAGCCCCATCTTTTACAGCCTCCTCACTTCTCACCCCTGTTAGCAGGAGACACGGGTTTAATTCTCCTTTAGGACAGGGAAGCTTTGAACCGGTATCTCATCTCTTCCACAGGCTGTGTAGCCACAGCACTGGAGGCCCAGCCTTTGTGTGGCTGCCCTGCACAAATGTGCCCCAACCTCCACTTTCTAGTCAGGACCCACAGGGACTTAATGGCCTTGGGCAACCTGGCTGGGGACTCCTACCCACCCTGGGGGCTCCCACCCACCCCTTGCCATGGGTGCTGGGGCTCCAGCTCAGGTCAGGGTGTACTCTCCAGCCCTGCCCTATGTCAGACCTTCACTGCAGGCAGCTTGTCTCCAGCCTTGCCTCAGGTCCTTTCTCCTCAATGGACACTGGACCACACTACTGGAGGGTCCCCCTCCAGCCCTGCCTCCAGCCCCACCTCCTGCTGCTCACAGCTGGACCCCAGCTGGACCCTGGACCTGGGTCAGCCTGGACATGTTGGGGCTGTGGTTGGAGCCCATCACCTGCCCACGGCTCTGCCCACCCGGCTCAGACCCCAGGGAACAGCACATCATCAGCAAGGGCATGGCCTGCAATGGGTTCACCCCAGCTCCTGACTCAGCCCCCTTGCAGATCAGCCCCACTGGCACAAGAGGGAGGGTGTGGGGGAAACAACAGAGGCAGAGATCGTAAGGATGAGGACAGTTTGACAAAATAACATCACAGCCTCCAGTGGGTTCTCACTCCCGGGGCCAGCACACCTGATAGCTCCTTTGAGCCAAGCATCTGTTCGCTGCTGCCTAGTCCAAGAAAACTTGCAAACCTAAATCCAGCTATAACTCAGAGGCTAATGAATTCTCTAGCACTTGCTGTTGCCAAAACTCAGGTCTGCCTGCCCTCTGCAGTGTTATTTTTTCCTCTAATGCTAGATCACCCTGGAATGGATTGTGCTATTTACATTAACCACAGGACTGCTCATGCTGTAAATTAAAGATCCCTTTCTGTAGCTTTGCATCTTCTGCTTTTTGTGCCACAAATCCCTCCAGCTGTGTTGTTGATGTACCAAGCACTTGGCAAATAATTTGCCTAGAAACATATTTCTACAGCTACAGCTACAGCTGTGTCCATAGCTAACTTGCTGTCACAGCTTGTGTCTGTAATCCTTCTGTGCTCTTTTGAAGCTCGCACAGGATTGTCAAATGGCTAACTTTCTCTTTTGCTCAGCTCTACAAGCAAACAGCAAGGCACTTTAAAAAACTTCTACCCTCGCACTCTTTTGTTCCAGCTCTCTGGCAACTACCCGATCTATAAGGCATGTCATCTAGAGTAACAATCCCTAGATAACTAGCCACCGGCATAAGATATGTAGATGAGATGTCTTGTACTCTTGCCTTGCCCTTGCACAACACATCAGACCCACAGTCCTAGTGACTTCCCCCTTTCTATTCTCATTTTTGAAAGCAGTTCTGTGACAGATCTTTCTCTCAAGCAGTAAAACGACTTTCCTGTAACAGACAACAAAACTGAGGATTAACTACTTCTCCTCTCACATTGAAGCTTTCTCTCTTCTGGTGCTGCATCTTTGTTGCTCTCTCTCTTTTTTTTTTTTTTTTTTTTTTTTGATTGCAGTCAGTACTTCTAATACCATAAAATGATTAATGAAATCAGTCATAACAGCCCAGCTAGCCAGAGCAGCAGCAGTGACATTGTACTTGACCTTTGTTTCAATGGGAGAGCAGTTTGGTTACAAAAATATTTTATTTTTTTCCCCAGAAAGCTGCAACAGAACTCTGAGCAAAACCAAGTAACTTTTTAATTTCAACTGTTCTATTCAACAAAAAGTAGCGTACAACCTTCCTAACTGCTCGCTCTGAGAGCGCCAGCCACAGAAACCACACAGCACCTCTCACCCTCGCATAGAACATCCTCCCGTCAGTGGGCAATCTAATTCAAGATATGCAAAAAGTGTGCTGACAGCCCTACTGCACACCCTTGAGTTAATCTCCTCGAGAGACTCACAGCTGGAGCAGGCTAAGTATTCACAAGCATAATTGTAAGAGAACATTTTCCCATAAAGGTAACCTGCCTATCAAATCACATCAAGGAAATGTCCTAGAGACAACTGCCCTCTGACCATTGCTAGATAAACCTAGCTCGTGTTTTATTTCTGGTCACATGGCATCATGACAAGAGGTACAGTACAAATATGGGAAAGATGTGCTGAGATCTCCATCCTCCAGAATGGTTTTCATTACATGAAAATGACAGTGCTCGTCAGCACTTCCTCCCCACCTGCACCACCTCTCTCTGTGTCACCTAAAAGCCAGTCAGAACACAACCCAAAGAAATGACAACCCATCCTCTAAGGATGTGGTCTGCACCGTGGCCTTGACAAAAAAGGACAAGCCATGGGCAGAAAAGAAACTATTGAATAGCTGAGAGATGACACCTTTCCTCATCAGTCTGGCAGACAGCCTACCAGTGGGTATAACCTGCCGTTTCAGCATGAATCACTGGGAGCAGGGACTGGAACCACACAGGAGGAGGGGGTGCGTGGGAACCTGCCGTCACCGCGGTAATGCCAGCACACCACTCGCACCTCTCAGCAGCCCCGGTCTGCCTGTCTCAACTGCAGCAAGACTTTTCTTTTGTTTTTAAACAGATTGCAATTCCATCACTGCACAGAAGCAAGAGAAACTCCTCCCTTTACTCTTCAGCTGACATTATGCTCTGAACGGCTTTTACGCTCCGTGAGGTACGTGGGAGTTAGCCACTCGCAGAGGTACGCAGGCACCCACCCACCTCCACCTTAAGCGCTCCCCTGGAGAACCCCTGGCAGAGACCAAACCTGTCTTCAGTACTTGCCTAGAGAAGCAAGGCCTGCAGACCAAAAGTAGTCTGTGGGATACTAAGAGGTGGTCTGCAACATGACAACAAGGGAAAACACGTAGCTACACCATGTCAAGAAAACTGAAGCATGCACAGAAATAATAAAAAGCACTGAAAGAGTGGCTGGCTTTTCACTGGCCAGGCTTGGCACCTCAAGACAACGAAGAACTGATGGAAATGGGTCCACCTCAAGATGAAGAACCGATGGATGTGGGTCCAACCTGCCACAGGGATGACCTGGCATTGCATCATACACACCCTGACTCCTTCTGTGAGACTGCACCAACAGCATTGCAGGAGTGCCTGGCCGGCTCCCTGCTGCAACCCAGCCTCCGCACCCAACATGAGCTGGGAGAAGGCAAACTCTGTGGACATCCTGCAGACTCACCTGCAACACCTGCCACCAATAAACAGTTGGTCTGTTGACTGTCAAGGGTTGTGTGGACCCCTCTTTCCCAGCCCTCCACCCTTCCCACTGCCCCTCACAAAGAGGTGCCACCTCTTCTGCACCAAGCCCCGAGGGAGAGGGGAGGAGAGGGCCTGGCTTCCATTGAGCTACCGCCTTCCTCAGATGGCAAGAAACATCCCCAGATGGAAAGGGACACCCACAACCTTGCAGAAGGTGGCCTGTCCCATCACCACCCAGGCCCTTTCTTCAGACCATTGCCAGCATCAGCCCCACCACTGACCTGAGGCACACCACCACTAGCAGCTGCCCCACAGGTGGGGTTTGTCCTGCTGAGCACAAGGCAGTGGCCCTCCCACCGTGTTGCAGTCCCCTTCTCCTGTCCACACCTCACCCATCGGGATGCTGTGGGACACTGTGTCACAGGCCTGCCTAAAGTCAGAGCAAATGGCAGTCACTGCTCTCCTCTTGTCCTGCTAGGACAGTCACCTCCTCAAAGCAAGGCTCATGTTGGTCCCAGCACGCCTTGTCCTTGGTGAAGCTGTGCTGGGTGTTCCCTGATGTCATTGTCCTTCATGTGCCTCCATGCGATCTTCTGGCAGGCATCATCCCTAGTCTTCCCAGAGAGTGAAGGGAAGGTGATCAGCTGGTTGTTTCTGGCATCCTCTTACTTGCCTACGTTGAAGATGGGCCTGATGCCTGCCACCTTCTCATGCTTATGAACCTTACTTAATTGTCATGACCTTTAAGCTGACAGCAGCCCTCACAGTGACTTCCACCAACTCTGTCAGCACCCTTGAATGTAGCCCCCTTTCATCACTTGGACTCGTGCATGCCCGCTTGACTTATCCACTCAGCTGTGTCTTCTGTAGGCAATGCTTCATGCCACAGACCCTGCTAGTAGGCTTGGAAACTGGGAAGCTTGAGAACAGACCCTACTCCTGGGAACAGAGGGAAAGCATTCCACAGTTTATAGGTCTAGTTTCTTCCTCCTGAAGACTCTCATCACCTTTTAAGTGCTGCTGGCATTTTGCCTCCCTTCTGACTTGGACAAATACATTTCCTTTCAAAGGAGAGAGCATTTAATCTCCTGGGTTACAGCAGGTAACTCCGCTTCCCTTCAGCTCCTTCAAAACTGCTGTAATGTCACAACTGCATCGCATTTTCTCCCACTTCAGGATATTTGCAGAATATGTTTTTACAAACAGTACCCCTAGCCATACACACAGCAACATTACCAGCTCATGATTAAATTCTGATGTCTCTTTCATTAGAAAAATGTGTGTTTTGAAAAGAACGATACAGGGATTTCATTCAAAGTCCTCCATTATTTCTAACCAGACTGCAAGCAGAGCAAGACATGTCCTACAGAACTGCTATCTTAAATAAGTGTTTCTATATTGATCTTCCAGTCATTGAAACTGTTTTTCTCACCCTATACTGTGTAGAAAATAATCTTTTTATTTCCCACATGCACTTCATTATTACCAGTTTTTGGTGTTCAGAACAAGAAATGCCTTGTCTTAAAAACAAATAGAGCTTAATTTCCCCCTAGCTTGCATCCCTGCTCCCTGGTATGATACAACACATGGTCTCATCTCTATTATTTGCTTCAAAAAAATTTCAAAGCTGGACTTCTTTTTCTAGCTGTGCTCCTCTCATTTCAAAACAAGACAGGCATCACGCACACAACATTTTTTCCGCTCCACACTTCTATACATGTAAACAGCAGAACATGGACAGACCAAGCTGGAATTAATGAGGGGAACAAGTTGCTTTTGGGCTCAGATGAGTCAGACTTCTAGCAAAGTACTGGCTGGTTCTTGCAACTAGAAATATTTCAAGCTCCATGGCTCTACATTGTTTTAGAAACAACATATTAATTCCACATCAGTTGCTTCCATACCCTTTTCCTTTTTAGAAACTGGGATATATGGAGGATAGATCTGGTAAATATTTATTGCTTAGTCACATACTCCTCAACAGTAGCCTCACTGGACTTGTTCAAAAACAGTATTGCCTGATTATTTTGGGAGTCACTTCTCTCCCAAAGCTGGTTAAATAACTAGCTTAGTTCCAGGGACAACATACAATTTGCTTTCAGAGTTTTCCCAAAATAAAAAACTAGTAAACTGTTTTTTAAAAAAAAAAAAACAAAAAACCCAACCCAACACAACCCCCCCCCCTCCCCCCCGCGCCCCTCCCCCCCCAAAAAAAAAAACCCAAACAAAAACCAAACAAAAAAAAAAGAAACCACCTGAAAAAGCCTAACATTGCTAAAACAAGCAGGTACACAAAGATTATTTGGGGCTCACAATACAACTTGCACAGTTTATACTTTGTTTTCTAGAAGTTCCTGTCCTGATTTAACATGCACAGGAAAAGCTCTGTGCCCAATCGCACGACATCCAAATCTGATCAATCCATTCACCTACCTCAGAACTTCAAGAAAACATTCTCACATTTGAGGAGAAAAATGAAAAAAAAAAAACCCAAACCCAACCACAACTTAGAACCCATTACTGAAGAGCACCGGGTATCTTCAGATTAGATCCAAGATCTGATTTTATCTCCAATCTTTATCTATTGGCCAAGATTCCTGGCCAACAAAAGAAAGAAAAAAAGAACGACGCTCACTATAATGCTGCAAGATTGTGTTCATCCTTTATATTTAACTCACCTAGCTTATGGAGGTTTTACACAAAGCTAACAACAGTGTTCCTGTAGAGAAATTATACAAAAAGAAAAAGGGACAGGTAAGGAAGATGGATGGCCCAGCAACCGAAAATTAGGTGGTGGTTTTTTCTTTTTCCCTGTCCTTGGAAACTTTTTTGAGGAAACAATGTAAAATAGGACTGGTGAGGGGGGTTTGCTGCTTGTGCGGATGACAATGTTATACGTACATGGTGTTGTAGAGAAAACAGTCGTGTGAAAGGAATGGCACAGAAGCTTACTGCAATGCTGGTGACTACCACCTGTTCTACTTACAGAGACCTGAGTCAGTGAATTGGGATTCTAAAATCACTTGCTCAGCTGACACCCAGGACTATAGAGATGTAAGAACTCTGAAGGCCCTGACAATACTGAGATGCATGAGAGCTATTTCTGCACATCCATAAATGTACCAAAAAAGTTTCAAATAGACTGAACACTTGGACTATCATTGATGCGTCAATACAAATGAGAAATGACATGTTCTTTTGCCTAAGTCCTTGAGTGCTCAGTCTTGTCAGAAATCTCAAAGCTCACTGGATATTCCTCAACAACATCCATGTCCCACCAGATCACAGCTTTTTTGACAGTGAGTTCACAGGAGAGGTAAGGCATGAAGCGATGCCATCAAACGAAAGCATCAGTTGTTCGAGCTCTAACCTAGGAAATGGGATTCACAGGTTCAACTCCTTCCTCAATTTTTTGCACAAGTAACTATTCCTCAGACAAAGCCTAAATAATCATTTTTCATAATACAATATATTTAAAAATGGCAGCTTAAGCTCTGTGAAATTCAAGCGTGGAAGGAGCACTATACAGCAGTTTCAGGAGGAAAACATCACAAAGCAATACAATCCAATTCAGGTTTTTGGAGTATGCAAAAATACAGGTTTTGTTACAGTATTAACCTGACTTAGTACAACACCCATCAATATATTTCTGCTGTTCAGACTTTAAAGGAAAATATGAAAACCTTTATACAAGACAAAATAGTCAAGAGCACAAAAAATATCTTTTCTTAACTATACCAGCACAACTGTTCTCTCGCACATAAATGTAGGGTATAATTTAAATCTTAGTCCCCTTAGAATGTTTATAACCTTTGTCTTCTAAAACCAGATGAACTTTGACCATAATGGATTAAACTCATTTAATTTATATACTAGGTATTTATATGAGGCTGCCTCAGTCATTTCCAGATGGCAGTCTTTAATCATTGGAACACTGAGATTTCCTCACTCCCTGCAGTGTCAATCCCCACACAAAAAAGAGGAAAAGCAATTCATGTTAAGATACTTTAGTTCCAATTTGAAGTATGGAAAAAAGTTATTTGGAAGATAACAGTTACAGCAAAGGTGACAATTTCTATTCCTAGCCTTCCATGTATCACATAAACCAACTCATATCAGGCTTTTATTTCTGGGACTTTGGCCCAAGCAAAGTACGTATGTCAGTTTGTTTCTCCCAGTTCTTCCATATGTCACATTTACAAACTTCTGTAAAGGAGACAGCTAGATACAGCTTAAGTAGTGTTTTTCGTTTTTTAAGTTGCTTTCATTTCAGTCACCCTTCTACTGCTACTTGGAATCCAAAACCTTTGCATTCAGACTGCCAGTAAAATCCAGAATTACATCCTTTTGGAAAAGAATTCAGAGTTCTGTACCAAAACAGAATAGAGAGACTTTTAAGGTTTTCACATAAACCAATCAGTTCATTCTGAAAGGAAGATCAAAAAAAGGGATTAAAAATCTCCATATGAAACCTTTAGTCTCATCCTGAAAGGCAGGC
Source organism: Ibycter americanus (assembly GCA_035590275.1). Classification (NCBI taxonomy): domain Eukaryota; kingdom Metazoa; phylum Chordata; class Aves; order Falconiformes; family Falconidae; genus Ibycter; species Ibycter americanus. Next base: position 75,857,615 of record JAVJGI010000040.1, on the reverse strand, counting down.
CATGACTGAACTAATCTGAGCCACATAGTAAGTCTGTGTCCAAGTACCTCTTGTCTTCTCTGACCAGTGTCTGCATAAATCAAGCATTTGGAAAGTCTTCACTGATTTTTAAAAGTCTCACGTGACATTTTGTAGTGTTTTTACTCCTTCAAGTGTGCTCTTTTACTCCATTTGTTCCAGAGATACAGATAGAATAACCTGTTTTAAAGCTTTCTCTAGCATATACCAGTGTAAAAGCATCAAAAATTAGGGTCACCCATATGTCAGCAAGCAACTGAGGGACAGAATTTGTTTCAGGCCAGGAAAATGCCTCCTCTCTTCCCCCCTCACCAAAAACCTGCAGACTGCAACACTACATCACTTTATCTAATACTATTTTTCAAGACCCTAAGATAAGAACTTCCTATTTGCATGCTCCGTTTCAGACAAAGCACTCAGATTTATTCTGCCTCCCCCCATTTACCCTGCTAGTGGGATATAAACACCGACTCCTACCCCAACAGCTGCAGTGGTGGTGTAAGATGTACACAACAAAAGTTTTGAAGTGGCTCATGAGACATGGAAATTGGCAGTTCTTTCATATTTGGTCACACTCTACCACCACGTGTTTATGATTTTTGTCTTGGGTCTTGAGAAATTTGGTAGTTTTAAAACCCAGCTTCTTGGGAGCAGGATCAAGTAGGAATAGTATCTTTCATTCAAAAATAAAACAGCTTTTTTATATCTTACATTTGTGGAGAATTTGGCCATACCTGGAAGAGAAGGAGGAAAATTCCAAACTGTTTAATATTTCATGATTATATACCAAAAATATATGGGGTTTTTTGGTTCAGGGTGATCGTGGGTGGCAACACAAAGCACAAAATATATGAATTTTTTATTGACTAGCACCAACCTAGATTCACAACCAGGCAAAGTACCAGTAGTGGCATTGGGGCTGTAGTCAAGCTGTGTACCTGAGCTATGTATTCTTCAGAGCACTAAAAATCCAGGCTGTTTCCAACAATTTTGCCTGAGCTTCTGAGAAGTCTTAGACCAGGTCTGTCTTCCAACTCTTGATGAAGTCAAAAATCCCTCAGTTACAAAGAGATTAGGTCACACTCTTCAATGCCTTGTGAAAATATTGCTAATCAGTCTTGACAACGTGCACAGGAATGGTCTCACCTTCATAAGGGTATTCTCTCCATATCAGAAATTAAACTGAAAGGAAGAAAGAAAAACACAATAACTCCTTCTCAAGCTGATAGAAGAGATCAGGACTAGGGTCATCAGCAAAGCCCTGAAGTTCTTAGCTCTGCATTTTGTACTTCCCTGTTCCTGGTCCCTCTAGTTCCAGGGGCAGCTGTGACATTAACATCTAGTCAGGAAACCAGCTGGCATGTTCAGCAACAGACACAGGTTGAGATTCTTTCATATCTCCTTGTCATGAGAAGTGTAGTGGAGAAGACCATCTGAATTTGTTTTTACATGTCTCACTAGAAAGTACAATACAGTTTCTTTATAGGAAAGATAAATGCTAGAGTCAAAGTGAGCAAGCAGTCAGCAGATAGCAGCCAACGTAATAAAAAATACAGACTGATTTAGAAGTATTCATTCATATTTTTCCAATTTGAGATGAAAAACAGTGCCAACTACAAACTCCACATTGCAAATGGTACACCATCCACCCCACAGGGAGTAAGAAGTCTGGCTGGAAAACGTAGATGTAGACCAATACTGTTGTTCTAGCAACATAAATAAATGGCTCCTCACATAGGCACCTATTTAGTGCTTAATATTACCATAATATATTTTTTGTTGCTCTTCCACAGGACAGCTATGAAATAAAAAGCGATTAACTAAAAAAAGTGTTGCTGATTTTCACTACTCCACCAGAAAATTTTAAAATCTCATCCTTAAGTTAAAAGCTTGCACCACTAGTGAAGCCAGAGCAAGCTGTGATGACTGGAAACATATTCTATGTATTCTTTTCAGTTGTTTATCATTGTCTACACCAGATTCCTTCAATGACTGCTTAGCCAACAGAAGGAATCACAAGAGTGATTCGTACTCAGCTTTAAGTAAAACCAGCCAGCCTGATGTTGACTGTGCTCAAATGTGGTCCTCCGGTGGCAGCTCAGATTCTAACACCAGCAAACCGAGGTGGTACCCTGCCACAGTTCACCACCCACCCCAGCCTGCTTTCTCTCCTCCTGGTAGATGTTACTTCCTCCTCAGACAGGCTAGCAGAGCCTTGCAGAACCCAGTTCAGCCAGAATGGCCTGAGTTGCCCAAGTGGAGTGCAAGTACACGGACAGAAACCCCTGTGGGCAGGGCCTGGGAACGAACGCCCGACTGCTGCCTTCAACAGCTTCATTCAGTGCATAGGCCCTGGGAATCGGAGTGGGTTTTGTGGGACAGCTGACAGGAGCTGATGGCTTGCTAGTACCGAAAGGACCAGTCCCATTCCCAGTCATACATCCCTACCCCTTCCATTGGATAAGGTCTGGCAATGAATCATCTCACTATGGGATTAAAAAAAAACTTAATGAATAAATGCAAAACTGTCAGAAAAATAGTTTTCTGCCAACTGGTGTGAGGTGGGGAGCCATGCAGCCAAGAGATGGGAAAAGCAGGTATCAGGACCATCTCTTTTAGTGACTAAGTGCTATTAGATCAGCCTAGCCTCCCATAGCATAGCATCCTATGTCTTGGTACGAACTATCCTACACAAACCACAATGTATTAGCATAAAAACAAGAACCAGCAGAGCAGGAGAAGTTTTCAATCCACAGAAGAGCATGTTTTTATCTGTATTACCTAAAGGCTCAGTTCAGCTCACCCTTCCCTGTGCCTTTTCCCATCCACTGGAGCCATTGGAAACTGCTCTCTGTGAGGTTCTGCTGCAGTTTCCCCCTCACCTAATCTTGGCTGAAGAGTTCTAGGTCTTTGAAACTCTCCAAGACACCTTTTGCTTCCCTCAGTCACAGCCAGGGCAGCCAAATCATCCTGGGGAATATTTGCCATCCACAGTCCATTGATGGCTAAATCTATCTTTGTTGTTTGTCAGATGTGAAAATCAGGATAAATTAAATGCATGCTATCCTGAACTTATTTCCTGGCAAAATCGTTAGCTAATTAATGCTATGTGCAGTAAACAAAAACTTGTTCAGCACATGGTATTTATAAATTATTCTCTGCAACTCCGAATCTGTCACACTAACAAATCAGTAAATTAAGTCATTTAGTGATCAGAGCCAGGAACTCAGATCAGAGACTGCTGAATACTGATCTAATCAGCAATTCAGCCGCTGCACGGGAGTTCAAAACACACAATTCATTGCACCTTGGCAAAACTCAACATACTCGTCTATAAAAAGGCTGCATTGCCTGCTTTGCAAACATCGTCCATGTTTAAACAAATTAGCTTTGAGATTAAAAGCACCTAAGCATCAAATGTTTCTCTTAGACCCTGTTCAGTACATTTTCTCTTTTAAATACAAGTAAAAGATGTTTTGCAAGAATAGATTCAATTTTTCTGCACAGTTCCAACCTGGTAAAATGTCATATGTTTTCCATATGCTAGTTACTCTTTAGTAAGGCCATTTGATGGAAACAAAAGAGTTTTTAAAGTAAATGGATAACAGTCCTACATATGTGCAAGGTAATAGCATAAATTTTAGGTTAAATTATCTGAATTTGCTGGCGGGATCATGTTCAAATTGCTCAGCATTTGAAAAACAAAAAAAAAAACTTGAAAGTTTTTCTCCTGATGACACAGTAAGGTGGGTACCACTGCAGAATTAAGCTGGCCTAAATGCTAGAAATTGTGAGCAGCCCAAAATGAATGTGTTGCAGCTGGTTGTCAGTACCACCTCACATACCTGATAGTGAGAGAAAGGGAAGTGATACTAGTGGCCTTGCAGCTGATTGGAGGTGGTGATGGAGTGGTGATGAATAATAATCATTAGCATGACAGAACAGATGTTGCAGGAGCCTTGTGGCTTCACTTCAATATCTACCATTCACAGGCAAAAAAATGATGTGTATGTTTGGCACGTGAAAGAACACATGCATGGGAGATTTGGCAATTTTTCTTGTCTCCCCTCCCATGCATACTGTGGTGTAGATCGTTCCCAGTTTTCATTAAAAGAAATCCATGCCACAGGGGCTGCGATATGCTCCTCTATTAGCACCCTGTGTCTGTGTACCAGAGACGCTGACATTCCCACAGCTAACTGAGGAAAGCTAGATTTCACAGCTAGGACATGGTCTGAAGACAACATTTCACACTTACAAGGTCACAGGAAACAGCCTTGCTGGATTTGTGTAATATCCACCTCCCATATGGAAGTGTTCAGCTAAAGCTCTCCAAGTGGGGAAACTGGAGGGGTGGGGTGATGAGACAACTAATATAACTTCTTAAAAGTGTTGCTATTTACACCTTTATACAGTTACTGCTGTCTGCAGGGAAAATTCACACTGTTTATGTTCACACATCCAACTTAGGTGGCTGAGTGATAAATCTAGGCTTTCTGGTCAAGGAAACCAGATTCAGAACAGGTCAGTCTGTTTTGGCTTGTAACCACAACTGACAAATCCAATAGGAAAAAAAATGGGGTGAACAACTTTTCAGCAGTAAGAAGCCTTAAATCCTCACAGAAATAACACTCCAGCACCTGTTTTATTCCACACCACCTCTGACTCCCAGTCGCAGTCTCACCACCTTCCTTCAGAGGCACCATTCCTCCTGTCTCTGCCTTCTACCACCCCAACCAGTTGGTCCCTTTTCAGTTCCTCTTCAGCCTACCCATGCATTCTGGGCTTAACTTCCTGGGTGCTCCAGTGAGGTCTAGGACCCAAAAGTATCCTCAGGAGGAATAAAGAGGAGCATCCTGCAGATGGGGAACGTACCTTATAAGCAGAGGCAGTGTTCTCAGTCGTGATACACTTACAGGAAAACGGGTTATCAGTTAACAGTACAGGGGAGCTCCCTGAACCACACAGACCACTCCAGCTGCACCGAGGAGATGGTTTAAACTCCTGCTTCAGGCATCTAAGGAGAATTACTCAATTTAGAAAGTGATGCTAAGACCTGCCAGTATATCTCCCTGTCAGGGCAGGCTTTCTCCTTTCATCTAGTTTATCAAAGTTTCTCAAATTTTATTAAATAAGGTGAGAAAAGGTCTCTTGGAGAGCATCTCCACTTCACAGCTGGGGACTCTCTGCATCTCACAGGGTGACACATTCCCAGCCTTTCCATGATAAGGAGCTCAGATCTTATTCTCCTTCTCCAGAAACAATCTTTATCCCTCCCTATACCTATACTCTTTCCTTTAAAGACAGACTTTTTCCTTTTCCCATCTAATTCCTCTATGGAAGCTGCTTTCCCATCCTCTCGTGAAGAACCATGTTGTGACTCCAGTGATGTGGTTATTCATTGACCTTATGGGAGATAAAGCAATTGTGCATAACTGGACAGAAAATACACTGTTCTTATTACCAAGGAGTATTGAAGCTTAGAAATTTGTAATGTGCTTATTTTCATAATGCTACTCTGAAGTAGGGGAACACTACCCTCTTTTGCTGAGGCACAGGTAACTACTGCAGCCATACCTAAGTGGCTGGGGCCCTGCAATATGTCCCACAGCTTTGGTCCTCTAGATATCTGTATCAAAAGCCCTAAAAAAAGTTAGGCGCCTCAGAAAGTGCTGTGTGCGCAGCTCCTGTCTCAGCAGTCGTGAATGTTCAAGACTAGCAGCTGCACTTGGGAAGTGTTCCTGGTTTAAACATACCAAGTGTGATCAGTATCCTCTCTGAAATAGATGTAAAGCAAGCCCCTAATTCTTCGGGTACATGTGCTGCTTTTGAGGTTAAGTCTTTACAGTGGGTAGCAGGCAATATTACATGGGACAGCCTTCGTCCTACACTGCCTTTGCAGTTTTATTTATGGGAGATGGCACATCCACCCCTGCTATGCTCACCCTCAGGTGGTGTCCTGCTTCACTCCACAGAGGATTCCACCTCCACTTACTGCGGTTTTCTTTTCATTCCCAGCGGCAAGTGGGGGGACTTCACTCCCACGTGGGACAGAAACAAACAGGCCAAACACCATTCAGCATGCCTAAGAAGAGTTGTGCTCCCTTCTTTTCAACCCATAATTCATAGAGCTGAAGAAGCCTGGAATGCAGTTGTGCTATTCTACATCAGTCTAATTCAGATTTAGAAAGGAAAATGGGCACAGAAAGAAAGATTTTCCTGTAGGAGACACCACATATAAAGCACTATACTCCTGTACAGTCTTCATCTTTTCTTTTTTACTGTGCCTGGCACAGTTATACGCTAAAATCACCTAACGGCACAGCCTACTGACTGTGTCTCTCCAGCAGACAAGTAACTTGCTCTCCAAGGATCACATTGCTGAGAACTGGGGAGTAAAACCCAATCTGAGACAGTTTATGAGGGCTGGAGGGACAACTATGAACTCAGAAAACAAAACTCAGAAATTCTCCTGTGCTGCTTGGGGTCCAGGCTGTGACTCTTGCTTTCTAGCAAGATCTAGACTTCCTAAAGCTGTAGCTGAACAGGTAACCAACAACACGTCTGCTACTCAGGGCAACAATCCAAAACCATCTCATTTGTTCTTACTGCTACAACTGAGCTGCTCATCATCAGGAAGATGGGGAGGCAGAGTAACCAATTAGCCTGATTCTTAATCTCCTCCTGATGCTTGCACCAATGCCCAATGAATGTGCTCAGACTCTCTGGGGCAGTAAATCACGTTTCCATAGGCATATTCTCAGGTGCCCATCACTCTGCACTTCACAGAATCTGAAAGCACCGACTGCAGGCAAGACAAAGGTGGTGATTTGGGAGGAAGGAGTACAGTGGGAATTTTCTCTTCCATGTCTGCAACCCATCACGTGGAGGCCTCAGGCAGTCTAGGTCTATGCAACCAAATTCTCCACACACCCAGCTTTATAGGGCTTCAGACGTTGCCCTGGAACTCCTAATTCTGTTCCAAGCTATGGTGTAGCCTCAATTCACTCTTTCAGCTTTCTTGGAGTTACTATGTATTTATTCTGATGTAATCTACCACTGGATGTGTAAACAAACAGGAATTCATTATAGTGACCCTGTACAAAATCCAGCCTTACTGTTTACCTCAGAAGTTAGATCTGTGGTTAAATTTTCAGTACCCATGAATATTTATAACAGGCTATCAACGTGTTTTCAACCACATCTTTTAAACAGTTTGTTATGCTACTTGTATTTTCAAGGTGATTTCTCACTTGCAGAACCAGGTCAGGAAAATTCCTTGCATTCAAAGAACCAGCCGGTGGTTAGAAAACTCTATCAGTGGCCATAGACAGAAGAGTCCTAAATTGCTCGTACTTTTCAGGAAATAATGTCACAATAACTTTTAATTATTCCAAATCAAATGCTCGGAGAATTTAAGTCGATCAAACAACTCATTTAAAAAAAAAAAAAAAAGGCTACAATATAGGAAAAGGAATAAATAAGGAAGCCACAGGAAAACAATCTCTTTAATCAGTTATGGAAGAAGACTCATTTCCTCTGTAAGTTATGAATGCTAATGATTCTTCTACAGCGATCCCTGCCACCCTTGAATTCATTACTATTGGAGGGAGAAAAAGAAGCAGCATTGAATAAAAGTCACCACTGTTTGAATAGCATTGTCACACCGTAACACAACAGAACAAACTTCCCTGAAAACTATCCCCACTATGAGATGATGAATCCTGGTGTAACCTTAGTTAAAACCATACAAACAGTAGTACAAAATGACAGAGGGTTTAACCTCAGCATTCAGCTTAGTCAACAGTCACACTGGAAAGGGAGAACAGGATCACAGACAAAATGTTGTAATTAAACAGTGCCTACAAAGAAGAATGTCTATGTTTGCAGGTGGTTTATCAGCACTGATGTGGGCTCTTCCATGGCAGCTGGCCTTTGTTCTCAGGTCTTTTATTGATGAGCATAGCCGAAAGTTAGAAAGTCCTTTAATCTATCCCCCTCTCTATTCTCAACTCTTGTGAGTTAGTGTGTTTGTCCTGGTTTCACTGGTGCCCCTGTCCCCGGCAACTGCAGTACTTAAAACATGTCAGGCGATGTGAATATGAATGAATACACCAGTATCTGTATAAGTATTGCTGTGAACCTGACTTGACTCCAAAGACAGAATCACAGGTTTGGCTCATGTTTACAGCCTGTCAGAGACAGGTCAACCTTTCTGATTCTTTTCCTGCTCTGAATTTCAGCCCACAGCACACTCCCACTGGAACGTGGTGCGTAAGGACTACTCTGTTTGGAACAGCAGCAGTGTATTGCTGACCTACAGGCAAATGGACTGTTCCATAATATGCCACAAAATATTGTAAACCATTAATATTTTCTTTTACTAGTTAATTAGTTCTCAAGTAACAACAGACAGCAAGTCAGAAGTGCATATATTTGCCAGTTAGGACTTGTCCACATCTTTCTACAAAATGTTTTCCCATCCGAAAATGTAATTCCTGTTACCATAACACTTCTACTTCATTCTCCTTGTTTCTTTGTTTCTCTTTTCTCCTCAGTTTTGAATCCAGTTTCAGGTGACATTAACTGTTCCTATGCTGAATCATGTCAATGCTTTCCTTGGGAAACCCAAAACCCAGCTTTTTCATTCAAAGTTTCTTGTGAGGAAAATTTCTGTCTTTCCAATCAACTCTGCTCTTGGATTAGAAAATAAAATATTGATTAAATTTTTCAACACAATGAACAACTCCATTTCATGCAGCTACCTTAGATTATGACACCTCATTCCAAGAAACACAAATATTGGTCTGATATACAGGCATTTAAATTACCACAAAGTAGATCAATGCCTTCAATAGGCTTTAGAGGAGAAATTCAAATGTGTAAAAGCTGCGGCACATCTTCCTATTCTTCTCCCTGATAAGAGTAAGAACCCACTGATAAGAAAAAACTAAGACGGTACAGAACTAGAGTCCATGCTATCATTTATCAAAATATTCTCATCTAGCTTGGAAGGGGACACGTTGGGGAAAGGTCTTTTGCCATGTTATAATTTTATGGATATAAATAGAAAATAGAATACTTTAAATCTTACTCAGCTAGCACCAACAGAAAGTCAAGCCATTCTAAACTAAACACATGCAGGACACACTTGAAATTTAGCACTTAAGGAAAGGATTAAAATGCAACTCCAGCTGCCCTATGTCTCCCTGGAGTCCAAGAGACATTTTTTTCCACTTTCAATGCAAATAAAGTAAGTCTAATGACTCTGAAGTCACACAAGTGAATTTTAAGAAGGTATTTGCTCAGTAGCCATGTAACTTCTTGCTAAAAAAAGGTGATGTACTGATCTGATAACAAAAACTAGCTAAGATTTTTGAACCTTACTTTACTCCAGCTAAAAACTGGTTAGGACTAAGAATAGCCATTGTTTATACTTGCTTAAATTAAGATAATAATTTTTGAAGATGCAGAAGTTACAGATATTATATTGAGGTAATTATATGAGGTGCTGTATCTTTCTCAGTGTTGCACATGCTTCTGTTCACTCACCCTTCTTCTTGACCTTCCCCTGAAATCCAAATGATTCTTAGGACCAAATTCAGACCCAAAATGAAAAGACACAAATTGTGTTTCTCTCAGTACAGCTCACTCTCCTCAAAGACGATCAGCTGTCCAATGCAAACCTTGGGGAAAAAAAATTCCATAATGGAGGAAAAATTTGCACATAATGAAATATAAGTTCCAATTGGTTGGAATATGAGCACCCCCTAGTTTTTGTTTTTTCTTTTCTTTTTTTATTTTTCCCCTTCCAGCTGCATGTGAGTTTGTCATGTGCTCTAGTCATGTCTGCTGGTGTCAGCATGCAGTTCCTTATTAAGCCTTATCATCTAGCATAATTGACTTAAACCTTCTCTGTTACACTGTTATCTCTCAGGCTTGATGGAGTTCTGCTATCAACACCCACCTCATTTTATGACAGATGGGAATGATTCTAGCAATCATTTCCATGGGTCTTGCATTCACTGTCCTAAAAGCTTTTAATTTCTTGAAGTTAGAAACAATGATCTGATACTTAGTAATAGCTTTGTTTGTTCTTAACTAGATTTTCAAAACTTGGCAGGCCTACTAAGAAAAAATGTCAAACAATATTTCACCCCATTTGGATCAGATTCAAGTTAAAAGCTTACCAACATGATTCACATTCAGAGAACCAGCCGCAGAAGGTATTGCGCTCTCCTCCTTTCCAAATAACGTCCTATTCATCAGTGCTAGAACCCCTGACTCCATTTCCTGTTGAGGACATTTCAAGTATGCGGACACTATTTTCTGTCGTGCTGAAATATGTCATAGAATCACAGGATAATTTAGGTTGGAAGGGACTTAAGGAGGTCATTCAGTCCGACCTGCTGCTCAAAGCAGGGCCAGTTATGAGATCAGTCAAGGCTGCTTAGAGCTCTGTCCAGTCAGGTCTTGACATACTCATAGGGTAGAGACTGCACAACCTCACTGGGCAGTTTGCTCCACTGTTAATCGTCCGTGCGATGAAAGAACATTTCCTTCTACCCAGCTGGGCTCTCACTTGCTTCAATTTATTCCTCTTGCTTCTCAACCTTCTACCATGCGCCACTATGAAGAGCCAGGATCCATCTTCTCTATGATCTCCTCATAGGTATTGAGGAAGGCTACTATTAGGTCTCTCCAAAGTCCTCTTCTTCAGGCTAAACACGATCGATTCACTAAGTCTCTCCTGAAAGGGCATATCCTCCAGCCCCCTGACTATCTGATGGACCTCTACTGACTTACTTTGGTTTGTCAGTGTCTTGTTTCTGCTGAATGGCCCAAAACTGGATATTGGTCCTGTAGATGTGGACTAACAAGAGCTCAGTAAAGGGGGAATAATCCCTTCCTTCAATCTACTGGCTGTGTTCCTGTTAATACAGCCCCAGATGCTGTTGGCTTTCTTGGCTACCAAGGCACTCTTCTGGCTCCCATTCAGCTTGCTCTCTACCTACAGCTCCGGGTCCTTTACACCAGAGCTGCTTTTAGCCTGTGCTGCTGCAGGAGGTCCTTCTTTTCCAGGAGCAGGACTTTGAATCTGTTCTTGGTGAATTTTGTAAGGTCCACATCAGCCTGTTCTTCAACCTATCTAGGTTTTTCTGAATGGTAACCCCATCGTCAATCACCTCAGCTGTTCCCAAATTTGGTGTCAACCACTAACTTCATGAGAAAGCATTGTTGCCTCCTTTAGGTTACTGGAAATGATCTTAAGGATGTTGTCCTCTCAAAGACAGTAGCTTCCTGCTCTGGAAGGAAACTTAACTGCAGAAAATTGTGCCAATTTTTTGAAAAGCAGCTGTTCCTAAATAAGGGACAAAATAAACTGCAAAATCATTTGCTGAAATAAGGCCCAGACCTCTTCCTTAGTTTGGTAATTGTGTTATATTTGGTAATGAAGAACTGACGCTTGCAGACTCAGCAGTTAGTGCTGGCATAAACACACAAGGCACAGAGCATTTTTATTTCTGCTAGAGAAATGCTGCTCACCTTTCCAGTCTTCAGCCAGCCATAATGTGCTGGAACACACCATTCCTTCACTTTGTCAATAACAAAGGGCTGATAGCAAAAATTATGTCCAATCTTGTTTTCCTTTGGGAGTCTCTGTTGAGTTGAAAGAAATAAACCCTAGACCCATACAGAGGACAGAAAATCTCCTTGAACTAGAATACACAGAGGCTGTCATATTCTGTCAAAAGAAGCAACTAGGGAAATGATATAGTGAGGATTGCTTCAGAGATAAGGATGAAAACCTCAGGAGATTGCACCTCATTTTAACACCTTTCGTTTATGGGTTTATTATGCTACAGAAGCATTATATTTAACTGGTGGCACCTTACTATTTCTATCACTTTTCTGTTTTGCCTTTGCAATGTCACAAAAGGTTTTTACAAAGCAATACAAAACAGACATCACTTCTTCACACACAGAACCCCCACTTATAACATCATCACATCCATGTAAGGTTAATCCACAAAGCTCTTCCTGAACTCAAGCCATTGTATCTTTTCTGTACCAGACCAAGAGCTACAATTGCTAAGCGAGTTGTGGTTGTGACTTGCATAATTATTTTTTTCCCAAGGATTTTTATGCAACTAAACGAGCATTTCACAGACTAGTTGATAATCTGGAACTTAGATGGCCTGGCTCTTCCAGAGACTCTGGAAGATTTTTGTCACGTAAATACACTTTGTGCCTCTGTTTCTTCTGTCCTTTGTCTGTTTAGGCTGAAGATGTTATGGGACAGTCTCTTGTTATGTGTGCAAGTCCCATATAAACAATAAGGCTTTTGTTAGCAGCTGTTTTGCAAACCATGTGGCCCATCAAATACTATTCCTCCAGACACCTGAGATCCACCACCACTTCTGACACAGAAATGCATCAGGCAGAAATGCATCAAGCCTCCTGAAATTACAGTACTCATGAAAGAAAAGAAAAAAAAAACCAAACTACCTTTTGCTTAGTCATTCCGTTGGGTTACAGATTAGTGAAATGGCAGAAAATGCAGAAAAGGTAGGGTGCATCACTCATGTTATTGGCAACCAACCAGCACTTTTAGGATCCCTTTGTCTCATAAGACACAAGGAAGTAGAAGTAATGGCATCTGCAAAGTACAGGTAGAGTAGGACACCTCCAATCCCTCCTCCTCTTCCCTCAGGAATAAGACAAAACCAGCAGCTCATATAGTGCAGTTCTTCAGATAAAATGCGTTCAGTCTGTTTGGTGTTGTAATAATGTTAAATTTCCTCTTTGCAAAATATTTACCCAAAATAAACTAAAATACTAAGTAGCATACTTCTACGCAACCCCTTCCAGTCATGTCTGTCCACTCCCCCCACTCCCCACCCCCCCAAAAACAACAAAAAAAACCAAACCAAAAACCTCAAAAAACCAAAACCCCCAAAACAATGCTGTAAGACTTTAGGGCCTTTTCTAGTAGCCGACACAAGTAAACACAAATATGAAATCCTTACCTGCCTTCAATGAATAATAAAGCAGGCCTTCAAATAAGTGTTTTGATGTTACCTCAGAGAGTGATGCGGCTGCAATCTTTACCAGTCTAGCATTTCCCTCATATGGACCAAATATTAGGAAGTGCTAATGTAGACAGACTGTCAAAGAGATGGTCAGCTTACCATTACAAGCAAATTTTTGTATTTTGCTGCTAAGGTGGTTGTGTGATCCCTGCCCGCCCTGCAATAAAACTGCAACTCCATGCAGTCTGCTTGCTTGCACCCCAAATGAAAAGAGGCCTTCAAGTATATATTGCATTTATATGCTAAAAGTCCAATCACAGCACTCAGCTTCTGGCAATGTGGAGTGTTTGCTATTCTCAGAAGTGGTGCACACAAACCCTTAAAGGAAACATCAACAGGAAAAGACTAGATAGGAAAGTGTATACACATTGAACATTTTTGTCGCTTTGAGAGGTGTTCAAAAGATACACAAATCTCCGAGATCATCAATATTGTCTACAAGTCAAAATATTTGTTGTGACAGTATTTCAATCACCAGGCAAAGGCCTAGACTTTACTCTGTCTGAAAAAAATAACACCTTGCCTTGCATCAGCTTCACTCCAATGGCATGTGATAAATGACATTTTCAGTAGTCAGCCCTGTCAAATACCATGGTGAGTCAGCAAGATGCAAAGATGAAGACCTACTGTAATTCTATGATTTTAGATGGATTTGCTAAAAAACTTCTCTAAAGAGTACTGTGCTGAAATGACAGAAAGAGAACTGAAGGACCCAGTGAATATGAAATAGAAAGCAAGTGCACAAAGGTTAGGAGATAGAAGAGATGCAGCAACAGGAATACAACTATGAGACTGGATGGTAGCCATGGTTGAAGATAACAACTATGAAGAAGGCTTTATTACCATGCTGAATGCCAAACAGTGAACCAGATGCATCAGATATACATGTCTTAACTTTACATTAGTAGCTACTGGCATCCATATCCAGAAATTCATGTCATTTGGTGCTTTTGATTGTTTTACCCTAAATGCACTGATTTACAACATAGGCAATATCAAAAAAAAAATTAAAAAAATAGTGTGTAGGGTTAGGGATTATGCCTAAACATAAAGTGTAACCAGCTATCCGCTCCATTGACCTAAAGCTTAAAAAGGGAAATGCCTCTGGCACATACAAATCTGCATACATTGGTGAAGTGGCCAAGAGGTTAAAAACAGTGCAGGGACAAGCAGGTGACACTGTTTGGTTCAGTCCTTCATGAGCTGCTCACCAGGTGAAGGAAAAGAAATGCCACAAATGGAGTGCTATTTAGCATTGATGGGCCAACATGACTGATGCCCCAGATGGCCTCGGCCAGGTTTGAATGACACTACCACGTCCTTCTCCTGGTATTGCAATGAACTACACAGAAAGATGAAGAATGAGGTTATCAGAGATCAAGGGAGGCGAGAAGGCAGAAGCACTCCAACACTCCTAGAATCCAGTATCAGAAAGGACTGTAGATGGCTGGTGTGAAGCTTGACCCACTGCTGGAGGCAGAGAGCTCCACGGGATAGGGATGCTGCTGGAATCTCACAACTGTCACTACTCAAAAGCAGTGAGGAAAGAGACTAGAACAGCATGATTTTAGTGCTCACAGTTATGTTGGAAGGTGGCAATGGCTGCCACCTAGTGACTCTAAGCCAAAGATAACTACAGACCTCTGTAGTATTGTAGGAATGCTACAAGAAATGGTTTTAGATCTCTGCAGGGCTGGCAACCACTGACATAAACATATAACCTCTCTTTCCAGGCAATCGAGAGAAGCAGCCACTTCTCTCCACAGATTTTAAAAAGGGAGTCCCAGTGACCAGCTCGGGTGTAGTCAGATGAAATGATCCTCATCCTCAGAAGTTATAATAGGCAAGAACCAAAAAATTGCTAAAATACATACATTTGGGGGACTTGGAGAAAAGGGTGCTACCACCCCGGTTCCATATCATGTGCCTACCACATGGTAGATCCAGATGAGAAATAAGGAACATAATGGAAAAGTTTGTTATAGCTTGCACATGTCAGAAACTAAGTTACTAGGGAGCCATGAAAAACCATCACAATGCTCAAGAAAAAGTTGAGACACTCACTGTAGAAATGTAAGATCTGTGAGCCTTGCAGACTGCCTGCTATTGTTCCCTTCTGTGTCTCAGTGCAGAAAACCAAGTACTTATTAATAAAACAAAAACAAAAACAAAAACAAAAACAAAACAAAAAAAAGCCTATGAAGTTGACAGCTAGCTTGCACTCAAGGTTGTTTCTCTGAGGGAAGCAATCTTCCGAAGTTCCAGGTACTGGCTGAGTATTGGAAGCCAAAGGGGCAGTAGCACTACATCGGGCAATTGATATATAGATACATTCTTATGATGGGTTTTACCGTGACCTGTGTGAGTGTATGTTTGCCTCTCAAGGATTTCTTGTTGCAAGTCTTCACAAAAGTGCTTTTGTTACTGTTTATTGACCTTCTCTTATGATGTCAAGAAGGGATACATCTGCTTCAAATGTATATTACTCTAAAAGCAGAAACAGAGTATTGAGCTAGTGCTTATTCATCACATGGTGATGGTGGAATTCATCATCACATTAAAAAAACGCTCAAAATACAGGAAGCCGGGATGACTATTTTAATTTTTAAATAGCAAAATAGTTAATATTTTGTCTATGAATAATTAATGTCTGCAGTTAACACAGCTGCGCTGTACAGTAATTAATCTTCCTAGTAGTATCCTGATGGACAGTATTTCTACTGGAGGGCTTTCCCAAACACTACATAAAAGGGAATTTTTGAAAGCTCAGTTGATATAGTGGAAAAGCCCTAGCAGTAACTTATACTTAGAGTGGTAAAACACTGGCATTTCTTAATCAGCCTGTTAGAATTTAATTGTATTAACTTATGCTACAGTGGCCAAAACTAACTCAGGTTAAATTAAAATAATTTGGCTTAAATCTTCTATGCACTACACTACACAGTACTGACTCTGTGAATGGTAATTTTTCGGGACCTCTGAGGAGTGCTATTAGATCTCTTTATTTGGAAGTCAGGAACAAATACAGGAAATGGCAACAATTATGAGCTTATTTCACTGATTCATGCTACGCACAAAATACTAACAAAAACATTGGCAGTGAAGTTTGAATTTGTTTTACCTAAATAACATTCCTGTCAAAATTAGAGGTTTAGAAACAAGATGTTCAAAACAACAATTAGAGAATCCTTATTTTTCAAACATACTTTACTGAAAACATTTAAATTTAATTTTAAAATGATTGACTGTCTAATCATCATTGAGAAGGACTCACTAGGACTTTCTTTTTCACACATGCCATAAAACTTGGGCTTGGAAAGAGATTCTGCAGAGGAATGGAAGACCCCCAATAGTAAGCAAAGCTTCAGTCTAGATATCAAACCTTTTTCAAATCACTAAGATCTAGAGATCACTTGTCTCTCTTAACTAAAGTCAAATAACTGATTTGATGCTGCTAGTGATAACAAATGCATCTGATCCTGTGACAAAGAATTGCTGAAGCAATTATGTGATATGTGATAGACCTAATATGTAACAACATTACTATGATCGACTGCAAATGATAAAATGGCTAGCCAAATCTCATGATTCAATATTTATTTACTACAAGCTGCTTTATACTGATGACACAAGGAATTTGAGAGCAAATTCATCTGACAGCCATGAAAACAGCATCATATCTACACGTACTGTAACAATAAGAGAACTAGAAGCAAATGAAACATTTTGTTATTGCACAAGTAGAGCACCTCTCTACCAGGGTGGTGTAACTGCATTAGAAACAAGTGCAGATATTTAGATAATTATCATTAGTAATTTGGAAGACCATACAAGACAGATGAATCAGAGAAAATTCTGTGACAACTGCTCTGACAAATCACAGCACTTCAGCTCTCCCAGAGATTTAATGTGAATAAATTTTCCTTCATTCAGTAGATACTAGATATTCATTCCCTGAATGATGCTGCTCTTTGGAGAAGAAAGAAATGATGCGCCTATGTTAAAATGGATTTAAAAGTCTGGATGTGTTTGTAACAGGGCACCCACTGAGTGAAATTTAGCTCTCAAGATTCTGTTGAGCTAGATACTCGGACTTCATAGAATGGTTTGGGTTGGAAGGGACCATCTAGTTCCACCCACCCTGCCATGGGCAGGGGCACCTTCCACTAGACCAGGTTGCTCAAACCCCATCCAACCTGGCCGTGAACACTTCCAGGGATGGGGCATCCACAACTTCTCTGGGCAGCCTATTCCAGTGCCTCTCACAGTAAAGAGTTTCCTCCTAATGTCTAATCTAAATCTGCCCTTTTTCATTTTTAAGCCATTTCCCCTTGTCCTATCACTACATGCCCTTGTCAAAAGTCCCTCTCCAGCTTTCTTGCAGACCCCCTTTAGGTACTGGAAGGTGGTTGTGAAGTCTTCCCAGAGCATTCTTATCACCAGGCTGAACCATCCCAACTCTAAGCCTGTCTCAGAGAAGAGGTGCTCCAGCTCCAGCCCTCTGATCATCTTCATGGCCCTCCTCTGGACTAGTTCCAACAGGTCCATGTCCTTCTGATGTTGGGGGCTCCAGAGATGAACACGGTACTCCAGGTAAGGTCTCATGGGAGTAGATTAGAGGGGGAGAATCACCTCCCTCGACCTGCTGGCCATGTTTCCTTTGATGCAGCCCAGGATATGGTTGGCTTCCTGGGCTGCAAGTGCACATTGCCTGGCCATGTTGAGCTGCTCATCCACCAACGCTCCCAAGTCTTTGTCCTCAGGGTTGCTCTCAATCCATTTGACCATTTATGGGTCAGTAAGTTTCTAAACAAAACAAAAACCCACAACCACCAAAACTCAGCCTTTTTCATGAGAAGCCAAGTCTCTTCGCTGCATTTAAGGTATTTAATTATTAAGAGGTATTTTTTCCCTGAGAGGCCACTACAGGTTTTATTTCTTTGCCTTAAGACAACAGCCAAGGATTTTTACCCAAACCCCAGTTTTGTGGTTTTTTGAGGGGTTTGTTTGTTTGTTTTTTTAAAGTTACTGACTTTCAAATAATGATACAAAAGATACAGGTCTGTCGCAAACTTTTGCATTGTGCTTGCTACAGAGAGGAAGATCTGAGAAGCGTGGTTGGCAGCAGTTCTACTATCTCCAAGCCAAATTCACTCAAAGCCAGGAAAAACACCAGTACGTAATTTCCTTTAGCAGATACTCTTCTGTGCCCTTCTCCAGTCATCATCACCTTTCTCCCAAACCATCTGTTTTCTCTTCCTTGCACTGTTTGTGATTTTTGCACCTCCCTTAGAGCTAAACCTGCCGCTAAACTTCCAGCCCACAGCCTCTCATTCCATCTTCCTCTTCCTATCTACACATCCCCCAAGCCCTCAGACCAGCTCAGGCTCAAAGAACAACTTCTCACCATTTCCATTTCCCCCTCACACCAAGTCATCCTTCTGTGCATTGCCTACTCCATGGCTCTCCTTCCTGAGCTTCCTCACTTGTGCTTCCCATGCTCCAGCTCTTACTATTTCTCACTGTATGGTGTTAATAAATACCATTCTTTGACTTCTGTAGCCAAGCACTATAATACCCATCAGTGTCGTGCCACATATCTAACAGTGCTAGTTATCAAAATATTGGTAGTTATATTCTTGTTTACTCACATCCTCTGCTCCACTCTAAATACCTTCACTGACTTTTACCAATTATAAACTGCTCGAAATAATGGAATTACAAATTGACCATTTTTTCCCTTGTCTTTAGTTAATTCCATCAAAAAGGGAGACAGGACTCAAGCTCTGCAGAAAGATTTATACTTCCCCCTGTGTTCTACTACTGACATCATTGCTGCTGAGATGATTCAACAAGTTACACCACTGGCTGATGGCATGTGAGATGCTCTTATAACACACAAAAAAGGCAATCATACTGCCAAATTACCTGCATTTTCCCATACCGCGCAGTACAATTTTCTTAAATTCAGTTTTCACAAACTCGTTTCTACCTTTTCCCTTGTGGTACACCTGATTAGCACCAGCCAAGCCAGAGGAACTGAGTGATTCTAGGGACTTGTAAACGAAAAGTGAATAGTGAAAGTAAATTATGCTGTGAAAAAGACAGCAAGATTGATGAAGGCTGCTCATTTTGGTACTAAAATGATTTGTAGGATGAGTAGCTTCAGAAGAAAATATAATTTTATGCCATGGTACTGTATCCAAGGTGTTTGCACACTGAAACACATCTACAAGTTCAAAAAAGGTTTGCTAAGTGTTGATTATATGGCTTGGAAATTCCAGTTACACTATAAACCTGTTTATGAAGTCATTCATTCTGTACTTGCAATGTTCTCACTGCAATTTTTATTAGCCTTTAGAGCATGCTTTCCATGTCTCCTTTATAAGGAGACCACAGGGTGACTCAGCAAGCAGTTTGTTGCAGCCCTATTGCCCGTAAGCCCATTCTGATCTAATCAGTTTAGCTGTAACTACAATGAGATTGTTTCACTGTAAAATCCCTGGAATTCTCTAGCTCATGAAACACTGAGAATTCATGGTTCAGGCTTTTAAACAGTTACTGCATCTAAGACTGAGTGTCTGGAGCATTATGGAAACAACAAAAACTGTTTTAAATAAAATACCTGTAATGAAGATACAGATAATTGCTGGGAGTTTGGAAGGTGACATGCAGTTTTCATATCAATCCTGCTCCTTAATCTTTCCTGAACAGTAAGAATAGAGGGAAGACTTCTAGCAATTTTTGACAGAAAAAATAAATGCAAATCAGCTTCTTTATCTTCTTACTTCCCAGACTCCTAATATTTGTGAGGGAGGGGCACTGTCATTTGAAAATGTGCATCTTTTTGAACCTTAACAACTCACTTGAGCTAGCAATATGCCTTTGACTTGGGCTTCACTATAGTGCATGTTTCTGACTACAAATTTAGACCAAAACCTAATTCTCTCTTCTACCTGAAATACAGTTGTTCTGCATTTCCCAGTTTCCACGAAAACTGGTTTCTCAGAGGCCTACTTGCTGCCTCAAAAAAGGTCTCTACAACCTATTAACTCACTCAGTGTTGGAAAACATTGGTTATAAAGGGTATGTCATCAACACATGGCTGATACAGTATGTGACCATACCCAGGTCAAAAGCCTGGTATATCAAAAGATGCCAAAATGTTTGGTTGTCTTAGATTTAGCCTGCACAGTATCTGGTACGGAGAAAGGTTTTGCAATTAAAACATATAGGAAGACAGGTTACCAAGTTCACCTCTGATACAGTTTGGAAGTGGCATCAATAGTACCCATAACACCTTACAGAGGCTGGCTGCAGCTAAATGAATCAATGCTTGTCACTGCTTGGCTGGGAGGTGCTTTCTATCTTTTTTTTTTATTGTTATTATTTTTTATTTTGAAGTATTTTTGTAAGGGTATGAGGAAAATTATGCTTCCCTTTAAAATAGCATGAATCATGTATTGGAAGAATAATCTGCAGTATATTTACTCTAGTTCAAATAAATTAATTTTGCTAGGCAAGGAAAGAGAGGAAATGATATGCGTTACAAGTCTACACAACTAAACGTTTAAAAACCAGATTGTATTGCACTAGAGAAAGCACTGTGCTTAACATAGTGATAACTGTACAAACTATAGAAATCAGAGACAAATTCCAACAAATACCCCTCATATTCTGCGAACTGTGTGGAATCCTCTCTAAATTCTCCAGTGTATTCATTGCATTTTACCAATCAATTGTCTAATCCACACGCAGACTTCCATTTCCACAATACGTTGTGCTTAGCAGTAAGACATGCTTTTGACAAGAATGACTTTTGGAGTTTACCTAGAGACATAAGGCTTTCTATGTCTTGTGAGGCTCAAAATTGCCACCATTAAGGAAAGTGTTCCACCGCATTCACCGTCCCCCAAGAGACACCGTTTATTAACGCTACCCAAAAGCTGTCATATCCCCACAGGTCTAAGGCATATTGCAGTCCCTAATCCTAGCCTTCAGCAAATCCATGGATGTTTATGACTTCTATGTGAATTAAGTCAAGCCCCGTATCCCATAACGATCATGTCATGATATGATATATCCTCTGCCAATTTATAGTATCAGTTTCATAGCCTGTGCCTCTACAGCACTTCACTCTTCATTGAGCTGCTTAAGACATGGGTAGGTTTTATAAATAATAAGGAACAGATCTACAGCATTTAGCTGCAAGCAGAAAATAAATTAATACATGAAAATTAGAATTTATTAGAAATCAGATTTATTAGAAATATAATTTATTTTCACGTCATTAACTGCTGACTCCAACAGCATGCCTGTTTGCAAACATTTCCAGTTATGCAATTGAAACATACTGAAAGCCACCCCAGCTTGCGTGAGTAATAGCATCTGAACTGACAGAAATATGCAACTCCCCTCTCAGGCTGACCTGTAGATCTTTGGCTCTGTGTATTAAAGGCTGGTTTACCAAACAGGGCTGAAAAAGTTTTATATATTCAGTGACCTCCTACAGATAGATTCTCCAAACATTATTATTATTAACTGGCTGTATTTCACATAAGATTCTTCTTGGCTATAGAGACCTACAGGAATAGCCTTTTCCGCTGCCAGCTGTAATAACTAAATGAAAAAAAAAAAAAACCCAAACTCAAACTCATCCCAAATTCACACAGTGTTACAGAAAGGAGCACTTCATTGTGATCTGTTGATAACAAAATACGGCACTACAGGCTGCACCTGCACAAAAGGAACTAAAAGAGTATTGATTTATTAAATGGCCTTCACTAGCCTCCTGAGACTTCTGATTTTCATTGGACAGTTTTGGATTTATGGCCAAAGCATGGTGGGAAGTGCAACCTGCAGAAATCTCAAATGAGCCTCTTCTACAAAAACCTACTGGTTTACCCATATGTACTGATAGCAGCACTATGAGCATCCGTGTATGACTTGCCACTTCTTCAGTCCACAACATACCCCTCCCCAAAACATCATCATAAAACAACTTGAGCATCTGAAACTGAGTATGCTTTTTTCTTTTTTCTTTTTTCTTTTTTAATGGCTTCAGACAACAGGTCTGATGTGAACACTGAATTGAAGTCTTTTTTGATATCTTCCCATTTTCGTCAAACTTTAAAAAAATAGCAGTAAAGTTTTGCTGTACTAAGATCCCACCTGTGCCTGGGTGCTATGATGAACAAGCCTCTGGTTGTACAAGTGACACCCACACATATGACAGGCACCAACCTCTTCCTCCAGGAGTCCCTATCCTGACCAGGGAAGGCAGGCAAGAGGT
Organism: Ibycter americanus; assembly: GCA_035590275.1. Taxonomy (NCBI): domain Eukaryota; kingdom Metazoa; phylum Chordata; class Aves; order Falconiformes; family Falconidae; genus Ibycter; species Ibycter americanus. The sequence goes on along the minus strand of JAVJGI010000040.1, from coordinate 75,835,211 downwards.
GGGAAGAGGTGAAGATACCATTTAGGAGTATTTCCTTCACACAGATAAATGTATTGTCGCCTTTCTCCAGAGACCATATTGCCTATTACCCCTTTGGAGGGAAACAAATGAGGAGACTCCTGCACAGTCTGCTATACTTCAGGGCTCCAGGTGAAAGCAGGACCCTAGTTAACATCTCTAAAATGCATAACATTACTAAAAATACCTATATGAAACATCTAATTAACATTAACTGTACCAAAACAAAATTGTCATGACAAGGTTCACATCCCTGACAAATACGAGAGACTTAAAAAAACCCCCACCAAACAAACAAACAAACAAACCCCCCAAAACCCCCAAACCCCCAGCAACAAACGAAAAACCCCACCTCATCATTTTTTCCTCTTTCTTCCTTAAGAATCTTAGGTTCAGACCATAGATCACTACCAGGAACTTAGCATATAAGAAATACTTTTCCTGTGCCCAAATACAACACTGTACTTGAGCTGGACCTGTATGTTCTAAAAAGCTTATTTCTAAGTTCAGGATAAATCGGTGATTTCAGTTAATAACTCTATTAAAACTTGCACATTCAGAATCAAGTATCTCCCTAATGACCTCAGAATGTCAAATATTAGAAAAACTGTTTCTTCCTTGCTCTAGAGTAAGCACAGTGCTCACAAAAAGAAACTTATAAAAATAAACTCTATCTTTGTGTCAATAACAATTAAAAACTGAAAGATAAAAGGACAAGAAAGTCACAAAATTCACAGTTTGAGAAAAACAGCTCACAAACCCATGCATCTCAAAGGCTATTGAAAGATGTTTGTCTTTGTTAAATGAAATCAAAGTAATTCTGTTGTGAGCAACTTGAAAGGTTGGGTGCTACAAAACACAAGCTGAATATTAACGTCGAGGTTACGGTATTATATACTATGAAATAAAGCTATAAAGTACATTGACATGAGCTGCCATCCCTCCTTCAGAGTTTCAGTAATCACAGAATAATTTTATGAAGAACCATCAATGCCAATCCTCATTTCTTTAGCCACATGAAATAAAATGAGTATTAATGGGAGAAGGGGGAAACCACTCACGGTACTGAGGCATAAAATAGAGAAGAGAGGCTACAAGAATATTTTTTATTACAGGGATGTTGGCAACAGATATTTTTTCTTCAATAAAATATTCATGAAACAAAATAGAGCTCTATGTTAATCCCTTATTAGCAGACAGAAGGAAAAAAAATAAAGGACTTAATACTGAAGCCTCAAAAGGTAAAAATGCTCAGCTGTATATGGAAATCAGGACTGTCTGCAGCTCATCTTCAACGAGATCATCTGAAGAAGCCAGCTGATGCAACCATCTGACCATAAACTCAACATACACAACCAGAGGGCAAAGTACTACTTCCACTGTGCCTTGGCAACACAGATGGACACTCCTGTGAAAATATCTTCTATTAAGAAAATAATTATTTATCTAAACCCAGGAAAAACCCACACTGTGCACTTCCTTCTCTTGAAGTGAACTGGATGCAAGAGAGGTTGAATTTGCCGTGACAGCTCTGAGTTGCATCCTTTTAATGGACAACTGCAATGTACTCAAATCATTGTGGGAGAGGCTGCCGAATAACACGTGCAAAACCCCATTTAAAGTCTGTTTTTTCAGAGGCTTTTAAATGACAAATAGCAGAGCTAACAGTTAATTCTTTCAAAGAGTAAAAAAAAAAAAAAAGAATTAATCATCTGGGTTTGAAATACACTATGGTCTACAAGAACACTGTACTTTTACCATATTACACTAACACTGAAACATGCCTGCCAGGTCCTTATTAGTGTTATTCATTTTAATGGAATTGTGCATAAGAATGAGCACTAAATGTATCATGTATTTATCTGATTAATCAGATTTATTTATCTGATTAAACACCTGTTACCATGACTCTTTATTAGATACAGTAATGCAAAACTGCAAACTGCTGGAAAAAACCCATCATTATTAAAAACAAAGCAAACCAACTGAATCAGATGGCAAGGAGATGAGGTGAGCTTTCCAGTGTGTGCTGAAAATCTGTTGCCCAAGCACCAATGGGCTGCCTAGGCAATGCAATTCCCCAAGTACAAAGCCTTGGAAAGAGGACAACCTGCTGCAAGTCATGTAACGGTACTGGTTCTGACCTCACATCGGCATGGGATGTAGAGTTAACTGTCTTGAATGCCATGAAGCATTGTATGTGAAATTCTTCATTTTCTTAATGTATTGATGGGTGGTTCAAGGTTTTATGGTACCCTAAAGGAATTCTTCAACCTCAGTCATAAGCTTGTGGGCTGTGCCCACACAACTTCCTTCAAACAAGAAACATCACAGAGTAGTGTTCATGGATGGGCCACCTGAACTATCTTCTGCTTCCTTGAACCCTTCTCTGGGACCCAAGAAGTGCTTTCAAGTAAAATGTTAAGTTGACGTACAGGTCAGCACATTGGCTTTACTTGTCTTTTCTGGTTTAAAATTCTTTCAAAGACAAATCTAACAGAACCACTACAGAGACTGCAAGTGAAACATTTGTCTCATCAAAAGTAATTGGAAAGCCAGAATTTCATCTTTGACAAATCTGTTCTTTGATATATGTGTGTAAAGTGCTTTTTATAAATATTTCTAGACAGGGCCTATATGTAATGCAGTCATACAAATTCCTGGTATGACTCTGGCTGAAGAGTTGAGTAAGACTGCATGTTAAATTCATATTTCAATTTTATCACCTTGTTTGGCTCAACTGAATGATCCTGACAGCTTTTTGCAGGTTTCATTTCTTGAGCTCTCACTTCTTCAGAACCGAACAAAAATAAGGTATTCATTCTCCACCTGTGCTCTTACCTTACCACCAGTGTAAGTGCAGGACATGCCTATTTCTTAATTGCAGGAATAAGCCTACCTTTATGCTTAAAACTAGGAAGAGAGAGATGCAGGGTGCAGGCTGCAAAGTGTGCTCAATCTTGTCAAGCACCCAAAAGCACTTGATCCTGTCAAGCACCATGCATTTGACTCTAGCGTGGATCTCTACATTCTGCTGCTGCTGACTGAAGCAGGAAGCATCCCTCATTGCTCAAACAAAGAGGAAATCTTCAAGGCAGACAATTCTGAAAAATTAATTTCTGCATGTGAGTCACTCCATCTCATCTGACCAAAACCCAAAAACAGCCTATAAAAGACATTTATAAAACAGTTGCCAACAGCGTGTGTTTGTGAAACACTGGTTTTAATGTTTAGTTACATTGCTGGAGTAGTCATTGATTTTCCATGGAGTACAGTAATTACATTCTACCCAAAGTTTTGACATTATGCATCTTAATTATTTACAAGATAATGTGTTTAATGGTGCACTGTATTACTTACTTTGGGTAATGTATCTCCAATATTATGATACATCAAGCCAGGCAATAAAATTATTATGCAGAAAGAGACAGTTCAACACTTATCCTTCATTGCTGATATCCCTACTTGTCTTCTAAGCCTGTGAATAATTCCCCTCTTTAATTCAGTCAGCTGCCTGGAGGGTTTTCTAAAAAACTTTCTGAGGATCTCAAACTTAACTGAATATGAAACAGAAAAGACATGCCATGCAATTTAGGTTTAACAAGTTTACTACTGATATGCTGGTCCTTTGACGGACCATTTTGCTTTAGCAAACAACTGAAAAAATGAAGCCTTTTGGCTAAAAAATAAATAAAATTTATAGATTTCAGTAGCATGATGACTTAGAAATTTCTCTTCTCCTTTGGTAATTTAAATTTGTTTTTCCCTTTGGTAATCTAAATTTGTAGGTGTTACTGAAAGAAAAAAAAGAAAGAAAGAATTATTTCTGGTGAACACATAAGACATCTCTAAATCACGTTCCTATAAGAACAAAGTGTTGTTGTACAGAAACACACCACAGAATTTTAAAATATTCAAAGAAAAACATAGTTAAGCTTGGAGTTTGAGCTCCAAATGTACTTTGGAAAGTCAGAGGGACAATATTTTCTAGATGTACAATTTTTAAACCACTGAAATATCAAGGATTTAAAATCAGTCTAATAGGATGCCATTAGTCTTAACAACCCACAAAGTCCATGTTCTGTAAAAAAGGACCAGTGAGGCGAGGCCACTGTATGCTTCAGATGTCTTCTGTCCCCTCTCTCCTCTCCAAATCCGTGCTGCTCTGCGCTCAGTCTCATGCTACTCTATTATTTCTGGGGTAAGTAGCACTCCCCAAAATGAGAAGCGTGTGCACGCACGGTGGTGGCAGCATGCCCAAAACACAAAGCATGTGCATACACTTGTGTGTGTAGGAAGAAAGAATTTGTTGAAGCAAACTCATCTCAGCTGTCCAAAGGTGCCATTCCTCACTGGAAGACATGGAAGCCACATGGAAGGCAGGCACAGGGAGGTGATGGGGAGGAAACAGTGACAGCGCATCATACCTACAGGAGCTTGGGGGGAAGCAAGATCACCATACCAAAGGGAAGAAGATAAGGGGGGGTTATTATTTGTAGCAATTATAAAGGGGAAGAGAAGGAAATTCCCTATCTGAAATAAAATGTTTCCCTGATCATACTGACAAGATTATGCCATTTATGTACTGCAATTTTCTGAGGGCTGTATCTACACAACCATAATTTTAGTCCTAAAAATCAAAGGAAAGAAAACTTTTCAAGAGAGGAAAAAAATTGATCAATCATCAGCTGTTTGGAACACCTGACTTGCTTTCTTGAGCATTTTAAGTCTGGCTATACTTAACTACTCTCCAAAATCAGAACATGTAATTCCTGAAGGGTTTGGCTGTTTCTGGAGAAGGGAAGGTATTAGATGATTGCAGCAGGGAACTAGCTCAGATATGAAAAGTACAGAAAAAAGCTTGTTCTGTAATAATCCTTAAATGCAAGAGAGAACAGTGATATCTGAACGACAGGTACATTGCTTGCTGTGTGTAAATCAACACAATAAATACTCCTGCATTCAGCAAAAAGTACCATTCAAAAAATGTAAAGCAGTACAAAATACTGAAAGAGGTTCTCTGAGGTTTTCTACAGACTGATAATATTAATTCTCTTCTGTCTTTTCCTTTAAAAGATAACAAGTAGAAGCTGCAATGCTATGCAAACACAAATCGGGCTGAAATACTACCCAGGAGATGGATGCAGCTGGCAACCCAGAGCAACAGCATGGCTGTTCTGCAGTCTAAAGTAAAAGCAGAACGGGGCACTTGTGTAAGCTACAGCAGTGAAGTGTCTAATTCAAGTTAATGGAGGTCACTTTTTCCAGTGACCTCGGTGGGGCTTCAGGTTGGGCTTTGTGACAGAAACAGAGGGCGAGAGGGACAATGATTGTCTGTGTACCACTTCACACATGTGTGTATGTGGAAAGGGAAGACACAGGTGTGTGCAAACACACGACTCCTAAATCTCACAGCAGTTCCCAAGGGGCTCAAGCAATCAGTGGCCCCACCTCATTCAACCATGTGCCTGCCTCCACCTTTAACCTTATCTTTCCTCTTTCTCTCTGCTGCAAAGGGGAAGGAAACAAGGTCGTGCGGTTGCTCACCTGTTGCTCACCTTCCTCTACATTGCCATTATGGCCCAGCACCCAGTGCTGCTGGGCAGCAAGGGTGGAGGGGAGCACACAGCAGGGTCCAATGAGCAGACAGTGGGAACATAATTGCCTGCTACAGGAATGAGCACACTGCCTTAGTGCTTGAAGTGCTGACTAACAGTACCTGGGAAAACTGTTTTGCTGCTATCCAAAACTGAATTTTGGCTATTTGGCTTAAAAGATTCAAATCACTCCTGCCTTAAACTGGCCTTAGGACAGAAAGGAAGCGGGGGGGCAGGGGGGAGAAGAGTATGTCTGGGGAGGAAAGCAACATCAGGTGGAGGTACTGCCTTTCCAAGAGAAGTAACAAATCCTGAGAGAAAAATTAAAAATCTGGGAAAACACAGGCGCTCTGAATCAAAGGGTGAACCACAAAGCTAGCAGACTGCAAGGACAAGAATTCAATTATATTTGCCTTTCATATAATTTCTAATTGCTAAGGATCTGCGTTGGAGCAAAGCATGAAGTACTCTGATCTCAGATGTATAAATTCATGCTCTGATAAATAAAACACCTCTGAAGAGAAAAGAGGAGGAAGTTGCAAGGGAAGTTTAAAGGGAAATAATTATGCCTTATTGCAAGGCATGTTAGCAGTATGCTAAATAGGACCTCTAAAAGCAGACACTGATTAGGATGGTTAGATCCCACCCCCCCTCCCCGATAGATGTGGCATTGGAGATATAAAGGTACAACTGACACTGAGTGCAGGTGGAAATATCCTAAGGCACAAAAGGAAGCTTTCCTGCACAGTGCAGAGGCTGTTAGGCTACCACCTGTAAACCTGCGTATACTCAATGTCCCAGACCAGACAGCGCAATGGCTCTGCTGGGCATTCACTGCCCTGATTCCTTCCCTTCCCCACTCTCCTCTCTACACGTAAAAGTGTGTCCCCACTTAGCCGGCCCAGACCACAGCCTCCACAACACTGCTGTTAAGACCAGCGGCAAAGCTTGGCTAAGAGCCGTATTTTACCACAGGCTACTGCCAGTACAAGTCTGCCAGATTTTGGCCAGGCTCATTTAACTCCATGCTGTGTCTACCTTTTTAGCTGCAAGGCTGCGATTCAACAGAATTGAATTCAACAGAAGAAAGAAGAATCACTTTTTTTTCTTTTTTTTTTTTACGCACATGTTTTAGTTACTTAGGAGAACACAAAGCCTACCCTGAGCAGCAGCAGCAGCACCACCACTAAGCCACCACAGCTAGCTTTTCTCTTTCCCTCACAGGACAACTGATAGCAGCTTCCAACAACCACTTCCCTGGGTGAGGAAACCTCACTTTCTGCTCCCCTGGGGCTGACAAACTTTGTCCAAATCTCTTAATTTTTTTTTATTTTTAAAAATTGTTTTTACCTAGAAATGTCTTTTCTAGAAATGAGCTTAGATGCTGGACTAGTTAGCAATTAAGATCTGATTGTTAGTGACAGTAAATACCTGTTGTCTGCAGACATTTATAGTTGTTAACCATTTTTTCATTGTATCGGTGATAGAAGCCTTGCTCTCACTGGCTGAAGTCTTCACCCTTTCCCCCATCCACATACATGTACCCAGTGGGTCACCTGGAGTTTTCCTTGAGGTGCAAAAGTCATTGCACTTACTTTGTGCCTTTGTGGGGCAGACAAGAATTTCAAAGGTTTAAGCAAAGTTAGAAGGGAAAATGTAATGGTATTTGGAACTTTTAAAACAATTTACCTTTCATGAGTCTGTTCTAAGCTCAGCTTAGAGACTACTATTTCACAGTTTATCTCCCTGAGCCATCTCTCAATACACTGCAAACAAGATTAACCTTTTGTTACTGTTTCAAAGTCAATCAGGGTCATCTGATTGAAGGTGTTTTTAAACTTGCTCCTTATCCTTTGGTGATAAGGTTCATGCCTTTTCAACTACATTCCAAACTGCGGGAAATCTTTTTCTCTCACACTTCTCTGCAAACTTTGGAGGCTTCTTCCCTTCCTTCAGAGCTAATCCACTTTGAAGAGCATCTTGTCTGTGGAACCTAACTTTGAAATATTTTCAGTCTTAACCGCAGCAATGGATCCAGCTTATTGTAGTTAACTAACACACATCTGTCCAACTCTCAACTTCCAGGGATCGCTTCCTCTCCCTGCTACTATATAAATTCCACTGATACTGCAATTCTTTTTTTGTTGTGGATGATTAAAAAAAACAAACAAACAAACAACCAAAGGATTGTGGTTTGCCTTTTAGATACAGAGCTCACCCACTGTGTATGGTAATGCTCCTTGAGAAGAATTGTTATAGAAACCAACTCATAAAGGAGATAACTGAAGTCTGCAAAGATAATGGTTTACATTTCAGAGGGATGTTCAGCTGGAAAACATTTATTCCCCTTCTCTGAACAAACATTTCAGGGATGAGTCTTCTTTGCACAAGCACTTCACCATCTGTCCAGTCTTGGGAAGCTTCTGTCTACCTATTAGCACATGCTGGAGACTCGCCTCTCTGGCATCTATCATATGCACTCCTCTGCTGTAAGGGCTTGCATTCACAGCTCAGTATCACAGCTTCTTTGCAGTTCTGTCTACACTTGGCATCAGTGGTCCAGGGCCAGCAAGATACTACAGCACTGAGCTGCAGAAGGAACATATCTTCTAGCATAGCCTCAAGCTCAAAGTGGTCCAGCTAGAAGACTCGTTTCCAAGCTGCAAGCTATCTTGAAGTTTCCTCCCTTGCTGACTCTTCATGCACTGACATTAGCAAAGTGTTCATCCCAAACCATGACCCAAAGTGCAGGGACTGTCATGTTGGCTTCAGGACAGAAAGGTTCAGTGAAAGAAATTAGGTTCTTGTCCAGGCTCTATCAAGAATGAAATCAAACGTATGTGATTAAATGTCTGATAAGACATCTGGTGTATTCTCTGGCCCTGCTAGGAGTTACACTCTTTACACCTCTGACTTATTCTATGGGCTTCAGATGGCCCTAAAGTGCATAAAGCTTTCAGTGTATGAAGCTAAACTTTTTTACAGTGATATTGCAACCTTCAGTTGAGGGCTCAGCTGCTAGATGTAAAGAGCAAGAAAGAACCAAAGAAGTGTGACAGCAGAAAAACATTCAGTTTGCAAGAAAAAAAGGATGTCAACATTTCTATCTTGGAAAAGGGAGAATGTTTGGTTTTGCTTTTCTGTTCATACACTGAAATTCTCTTTCTTGAGAATACTAAAGCCTTAAAAATGAACTCTTGCACGGTTCGCGAGAACATTTCTTCATTTGGAGAGAACAAAAAATAAACATATCAACACGCTGACTTGGAACATACCCCGTTCTCCTTTCAGTGTGCAGTCCCAATGCAATGCAGTTAACAATGCATCAGACATGTACACCCAGAACATGCAGGGTGAAATCCACTTATAAACAGAACAGTAACTACATTCATGAAAATCTGTGTCTTCCCATGTGGCTCTGAATGCCAACGAAAGACATTTAATCTCATAATCATGCTTTATCCCACAACAAACCACCTACCCAGATTTGGCTCTTACTACCTCTTTCTTGGGGCTAATGTCTGTCTTCAAGTCAATTTTAATAGGATTTTGGGGTATAGCTGAGCACAAATGCACGAACCCTGATTTCCTGCTGTTTCAGACAGATTTCTGGATTACTGCTAGAAAACAGGCATTGGGCTGTTAGGCCAGATCAGGTGCTGAGTACTGAAAGAAGGCTACCTTCCTCTTCCATGAAGCTGTCTGTGCTTTTCCATGTCTCCTGAGAGCTTCCTGTAGCTTGTGTACCTGCTGTCTTTTTCCTTTTGATGCTTGCTTCCTCTGCCATTTTCAGCCATAAATTTTTCAACATCACATCTCAAGTTGGAGTGAAGCAACATACATAGATAAAATAAATATATGCATGCACCCACTCATACAAGAATGCATAAACACAAGAAGTATGTAAAGCTGTACAATATAAACTTTGTTTTAAATGAATGTGAGCTGAAGATGTACCCCATCCCTGGAAGTGTTCATGGCCAGGTTGGATGGAGCTTTGAGCAACCTGGTGTAGTGGAAGGTGTCCCTGCCCATGGCAGGTGGGTCAGAACCAGACTGAATCTTTAAGGTGCCTTCCAACCCAAACCATTTATGATTTTATGATACTTGGTGTTCTCACTATGTCATGCTCTTCACCTCCTGGAATTTTTTCATTCTCCCTTCTTTTCTGAGTTTTTACATACATATGCATGTGCACACACACACACACACGTAAACAGCAGGGTATTTGCAGCATGTAGGAAAACTGAGGAGCACAGCGTTCTGTTTGCTTGCAGCCCTGCTTTGACACAAAGAAAGGGCTGTGTTCATCCATCGTGCACTGCTGTCAGATGGGAGTTTTCAAAGACTAATCCTGAACCCTGGCAGTAAGATTTGACAGGTTTTCTAATAAAGGAAGCTGCCTGGCGGACCTGGCTGAATTACCACACCAGCACTTTAGATCTCTGTTACTCCCTCCAAGGTCAGCTGTCCACTCTAAAGACTGAAAAGAAAGATCCAGACAAGTTCGGAGCCACACAAAAGTTTGAGCTCTCTCTCTCCTTCACTCACGCCAGTGGGCCAGCAGGACCATTGCATGTATGAGGAGGGATACAGAGCGGAAAGACAGAACTGAGCATGAACAGAAGCATTCTGAAACAAAGAGCACAAGTAGTGAGAATTTTAGCTTGCAGTTACCTTTAGCTTGCATTTTTTCCAGCTGCAGCTAGCAATTGCACCTGGTCTACAACCCAGTTCTGCACAAGCAAAAGCCATTTGCAAGCCTCCTTCTAACTTGACACAAGTAGAGAGACACTAGCTAGAAGCAAGTTGATTCAGATTAAGAGAGGAAAACAGACATGTTTCATAAGTGCAAAAAAATCCAAGAGCAAGATCCAACAACTTGCTGGGAATTGAGGGATGTCTTTTCCTCTCCCACCTCAGCATTTGGCTTTACAGTATTAATTCTGAACAAAGTGAGAACATACCACATGCCAGTATCAAACCAAGCACCTTCACTATACATCTGTCAGCCACGGTACTGGAAGGAGATACAAACCCTGACTGTACTTCAGAAGTCCATCTCTTTTCATTTGGGCACCTAATACTATCACCAAGTTTTATATCATCTAGCACAAGGGGAGACCATGGCTATGATCCTCCTTCACCTGGCTTCTGAAACAACTAAAGTGACAGCCCTGAATATTTAGAGTTGCCAAAAGAAATTTTTTTATTAATTGCTCAGGACATCCATCTTTACTCATTACTCTCCGAAAATTGCCCTGTCAGTCAGAGCAACGCAAGTTTTTTGCATGGAGGATTTAGAAAAATCATACCAAGCTAGAACCAAGGGACCTTCTTTGCTTGATTTACAGTTGATATTATTTGCAAAGCACTTCCTTCAAGGAACAAAACCACTGTCAGAGAAGAGGACAGTGACAGGTTGCTAAATCTTTTTACTCTTCCTAATCACTGCAGTAGAAAATAAGAATTGGGTGTCTTGAAGACATTTCACTGCTAAAAAGCAATGCTAAACACAGACTAAAAAAACACCTCCAAACCAACCAAACAAAAACCCTCCACATCTACGAACTCTGATAGAGTGATACCAAACAATAATATTACCAATAAGTCATGCTATCTCAGCATATACTCATAGCCACCATAACACGAAGATTTAAAACACTCTGAAATGAAATCTTTGCACCAAACAGGAGCATTCACAATTACCCTGTTTGTTTTAAAAATAAGGGGGAAAAGAAGGCAGGCAGAGGCCAAAAATTCTTTATCATCTCCTCTTCCTCACAGATCCTTGAGCAACATGACTAGACTAAGCCACTGCCTTTGCTTACTTTTTTGTGCTACATCTGTCATCTGTAGAGATTCTGAACATAGCAGAGCCCATCCATAGGAGAGCACTGCTAACGCACTTCTGTACACAATGCCTAGAAAACATGAAATGTCACACACTAGAATACGTAGGCTCTTTGAGTTGTAGAAAGTTGGCAGAGGTGGGTGGATTCAGGTTTGGGGAGGGAGTGTTAGTAGTTTTCTTTTCTAAATCTCCGGAGGTTCCAGTTCAAATTCCCTGTGTCAGCTACAGACACCTACAAGGACAGTGCACTGAGGGAGTACCGAGTCTCACTGCTGCACACACAGGCACAGCTGGAGACGACTTTCCCAAATGTACCTCTGTAAAAGTCAACCCATGATGCAGGAACCCAGCAGAGACAGAAAATTTACCTACATGGATGGTTCCCTGCTCCATGCCTCGTAGCACAATGCAGACATACCCTAAGTGTCATTCCAAATAGTGTTAGACAGCACAGTTTAAGATATCAGTAACTTGCTTAGGCTGACTGGTCACTAATGAGACCAGCAACAGAGTTCTATTGATGTGGTATAATAATGGGAAGTTTCCTAAAACATTTGAAAAACACATTCAAGGTGAAGCTTCTGTGTGCTTTGGGTAGACTAATATTCAACACAACCTGCATAAAGGCATTCAGCAATAGCATAACGCTTCACTTGACATTTTTTACAGATAGATACGTTTCACAAAACATGAAATCTAGATAATTCTTCACTTGACTTTCTTTGTATAGGTCTAAGTGCTTAAAAATGTCAAATAAGGCTAATTCTTAATGATGATTTTACAGAGAACTATCAAACACTGTCTGACATTTAGGATTCAGTTCTCTGAGAAATGACTCCTAAATGGGCATTTTGAAATATTTAAAGGCTTATTTTTTCCCTTGACATTGCCTCATTGCACAAAGGCAAGAGACAAATAGATACTGAAGAACAAATAAGGCTTTGAAATGTTGCAAACGTCACCTTGCTACTATACTCCTGTAACATTCACAAAATGTCAAAAGGATCTTCTTGCCTCCCCACGTTATACTGTTGCCTTTGAAGAAAATAAATATTGGCAAGATATTGAAGCTGTATATGCTTAAGGATGTTGTTCAAAAGAGAAAATGGTTATTTTTGGTTTCTATAGTAGTAGAGTAGCTGCTCGCTGTGTAAGTCTACATGGCAGACATTTACAAAACGTGAAGACACATATTTCTTTTCAAAGTTCTAAGTTCATAATAGTTTGGGATGCTCCAGCACCCATCCCATGGCTCCCTATACAAATCAGCTGCCTACAAAACAAATCAGAATGTGCATTTTCACAATTAAGGATGGCATCCCGTAGGGGTCATATTCTATGAAGTGTTCACCCTTTCCCTGTCCTGGGAAAGAGACTGTACCTAAAGATGCATTGCAGCCCTCTGTCTCAAAGACAACAGCAAAAAGAACAGTGAAGTGGCTTTGTCATCAGAAATATACTGCAGCTCACCAACAGAAATAGCTGACAGTCAGACATCTAGTACTTTGCCCTTACAGAAATACATCAGGTCTCCATATTCCCTTTTATTAACCAGATACATTCACTGGAATGTAATTTAGTTGGCTAGGAATGGTCTATATTACATTTTAAAAGTGGCATGACACTTCACCTAAGCAAATGTCTTGAGTCAACCTAAGACTAAAAGGGATTATAGGTTTCTTTCCCCTGCATTTGAGGTCAAGAGAACCTTAGTCACCTCTGAAACAATGATCCTGTGTGAACAAATACAGACTATTTGATGCTGCAGTGTTTCTGGAAAAAAAACTAAGTAAGGTATTTTGGTGAACTGTTGCGTTTCAATACCAAATGGCAAAGCTATTCCAAAGCAGAAAATAAGCACTTTCAGTTCTGTCACAAACCTTTGGGTCTGAATGTGTAAAGGGAATATCTACAATTGGTAGTAGGTTGTGGCACGCTCTGACAAACACAAACCCTGGAGACAGCACCCTCAGAGGTGGCAACTTAGCAGAAGCAGTACCAGAGAAGAGTGGAAAGAAAGATGATGAACTGTCTCTGTCATCCTCCTTACTGCAGCCTAACTTCTCTGGTGTGGAGCACGGCTTTAAGATGCCATGCATTTTGAGATACTTATAACCCTATCGAAAGACACTCTGAGGGAGAGTGCGCAGTGTTTCTTCTTCTCCTCCTCTTAAAATCTCCCGAGGCTTAATGCCCAAAGACTCTTTAACAGTGTAAGCAGCTTCTCCATTCATCTTTGTACCGCTAAACCGGACTTTAGAGCTAGAAATCTAGACTAAGCAAGCCCAAGATCTCTGAAGGCGATATGGATTAGAACTGCATGATGAGGAAAGAGTCATTACTTTCCATTTCAAGAATCTGTGTGTATCTCTAACACCTTGTTAAGCAAAACAGGAGGGAAGATGTGACCTTTAAGCTGAGCTAGCTAACATTTAAACAAGAATGAGTACTCATATTGGTTCTTACTCTCAACTAAATTGCTTAACACACATTAAAAGTTATTATCTCTCCACAAGATCTAGGCTTTTCACTGGAAACATTAAACATGAAGATGGACAAAAGAAAAGCCAGCTCATTTCTCTCTTCTCTAAGACTATCAAGTGTCTCATTTAAGAAACCAGCTTGTGCAGGGCACCAGTGACAGCAAACACTTATGAAAGCACCAGCACACTCAGTTGTCTGAAGGACTAACAAGAAACAAATCAGAATCCTGAACGAAGCGTGTGGAGCAGCATGGGCTCATGACATGATTCAGCAATGACACTGACAGGAGAATGAAATATATCCTTCAGGTGACTTGGTCAGCTATTAGGACAAGAACAACTTGAAACTACCTGTGTCTCCATGAGGAATTTGAGAAGATCTTGAGCCGACTGTAATGCTTCTGCCTGCTGACTGCTCTAGCTCCCTGCAACATACCTGCGCAGTACAAGAATTTTTAACTGACTAGACCTAGATAGCATAAGTCAAATAGCTACATTTTGGGTGATGACAACTTTCCTACAAAGGAAAAAGAAAACATGTCTTAACTGACAACAAAGTATTTATTTTTAAGAATACTAGTTTAGTCATCAGGAAAAGTCATAGAGAACAACCCAATGGATTATAAGAAGTCCTGAAAGGGAAGCTGTCATTCCAAAATACTTTGGTTACACTAACAACTAATTTTCCTTTATTCAAGTAATGCCTGGGAGCTCCCAGGACTTTGGCAGCAGGGACAAACTTTCCAGGACAAAGTTTCACTACCTTCACTGTCCCAGACCAACTTGCAGCTCTGAGAGTCCCAATTCCAAAGTCAGAATCAAGAAAGTCTCAAAGTCATGGCTCAAACCAGGCCTCTTAGCCCACCTGCTGCATGGTTCAGAAATCCTGGGGTGGTCACAGAGCTCCTGGGAGGGCTCTCTCACTGAGAACTGGTACTGGGAGCAGCTTCTTGCCATACATACTGGTGACTGGTTTCTCAAGCAGCCAGATACCATCAGACAATTTCAGATTTACTGGTGTTTCCAGAAGAAAAGTTTTGAAACATGACTTTCTGAAAAGGAATCACTTTGGACTGACAGAGCAAAAAAAACCCCAAGTTCTGAAGTGTCAAAATTCCATTTCTTTAACATCACGGAGTAGCCTTGAAACATGACAGGAACTGGCTGGTTCATCAGGTCTCTAAAAAGAAACAAAATATTTACTGAGAGGGCTATTGCTCTTGATTTTATAGCTGATTTCTCATTTTTGGACACAGCTGGACATTTGCAAAGAAGTTTATGACCATACTCTTTGTGCACCGTCAAGGCAAGTTATCTACACTGTACATAACTTTCATCTTTTGATGATGTCCTCTCTAGAAAAATAATTCTCTGTTTCATTATTTCACCAGCAGGTCACGTTAGGATGTTCCCTATAATCAGATCAAAATCTCTTTCCCAAGAAGGTACAGTAAAAAGGCAAAATAATCAACACAAAGGGCAGCCAGTAACCTACACCCAAAAAACCTCAAAGGATGTCAGGCACTCACCAAAAGCACAGTGGTTGCCTAAAAGTAATGACATTCTTAGTCTTGTATGATCATATGGAGCTGATAAAGGCAATCCTGAGACTGTAGCATGACAAGGAAATTGTATAATGGACTTTAATTGAATTTATTGTTAGAGAAGTTTTACATACCAGGAACAATAGGATTTAGATACATGACTGTTAGATGGAGCAAGTGTTTGTGCAAGCAACCCATAAAACTCAATTTTACTGCTTCTGCCACCCCAGGCAGGTGCACAGGACAAGGACTTGGTGCAAAACCTGCAGGAAAGGGTTGTCTGACCCTCTACACACACCCCAAACAATGGTCTCTTCAGGGTGGGTATGCACTAGCTTTGCTTCCTGTAAACAGTGGAAGAAGTAAAGCAGTTAAATGCCTTATTCAGTGATGCAATGTTGTTCTCTTTCTCCCTTTTGATTTTGGATCACTTTCCTGGCTCTTATTTAACATGTCCGTAACTAATCTAAAGTTCATTAAGACATCAAGGAGACAGGTACAGCCAGAAATTCCAAGGAAGCATGTTTTTGTCCATAAATTATTTAAAATCTACTCATTAAGAAGCAAGCACAAGGCTGTCACAATGAATCCATCTCTCTTAACATAGAAGGATTATCTACTGCATTTGGAAACAACTCAGTAACACTGCAGAGAAGACCCAAGGGGGACTGAGGCTAGAGCATGACCTAATGCTTTTTAATTGCTGAGGCAACAAAGGCTAACAGGGTTCCTGGCTGTGCATTCCTACCAGACTGTAAGGCAGCCACAGGAGAAGAGAAAATAAAAACAGGATAACTATGGAGAAATTAGAAATTGCTACCAAAAGTTAAGAAAACAAAACATATTAAACTATGGAAGAAAATAGATAATGTATTTTGTAATAAGCAGCACAAGTTTAAAAAGTCTGAGAAATAAGACAGAATACCAGAAACCAGGTGTATCATAAATGATTATTTCATATTCCTGTAAAATTCCAAAACCTAAGAACTAAGTTTTCAAAAGCAGATATCAACCTCAAGAGTACTCAGTGGGGCCTGTGACTCCAGACTCACAAATTCCCTGTCCAGCATACCTGTGTAAATAAAATTCTGAGCGCAAATGGTGTGTGGGTGTACACATGCATGTACTTTCAGATCAGGGTCATCTGCAGACATAGGCAAAGTAGGCAGTTTTCAAGAGCAGATGTCTGCTGGAGGTGGTAAAAGGAAATGAAGGAAAATGGGTCTGACTGCCTGTTGTTGGCTTTGGGAAGCTGAAGATGGCTGGTGCTACTGACAAGAAAGCAGTTAGTGTAATTTTCTTAAAATCAAGTATTATATAAAAATAATAATAAACACAAAAATTAAAGACATTGATTAGACAGTCCACTGGTAAGTCTTAGGCCTACATCAATTTGCCTGAATTCATTCATGAGAAACATGCTTCCTTTCTCTTTCTTTCCTCCAGAATCACCTATTAATGAGATCAGAGTCCCTTACAATCGGAAAACTTGTCCAATAAAAAAATATTTCCTAGCAATACATGTGATCACATCCCTATTATGAAATATCTCCTCGGAGGTAATCGGACTCAGAATAGGCTCAGCATGGCTCCTGAGAGCTCCTGAGAGTACCAACTTCCACATCTCTCTGGTGAAGAGACATCTGAGACCCACACGACTGCCTGCTTTTTGGTGCTTCGTTTCAAAGACGGGTAGTGCTGAGGTCTGAATCAGGCTGACACTCCACTCTGCAGCACTGACAACAAAGCTAAGGCTGAGAAGGCACTGCCATTCTAATCCCTGATTTTCCATCACTTCTGTGCTGCAGAAACAGCCTCCTGTGAAAGAAAGAATTTGGAAAGAAAACATGATGACTGAAGCTGATTCAAGCTCATGGTTTAATTGTGATAGAATAAACATGAGCCGGCATACTTGAAGACATTCCTCTACTTAATTTTTTCCTCAAAACCTTACAATTTATTCTCTTACTCACTGCCACAGCTTCTTTACTCAAAGAAAGTGGGGCACGTGTATCCCAGCGAGTTCTAGACTTCTCCTTAACAGATAGTATAACTAGTGAGGAAAGAAGAGCAAAGGGAGAAGCAATCTTTCACCTATTTTGCTGTCGCAAGCAAAGGGCTCCCCATATACTGAGTGAGCCACTGGAGTAATGCCCATTCCTTTCTGATAAGGAATTTCAAAGCCATGGAGCAAAACGCAGACAAGTAAGTGTGAATGAATCCAAGTCTGACCAGTGTCGGAGCGCTGCAGCTGGGTCAGTTTTCAATTGAACAGGGGCCCCAGGTGCCCAGGTGGCCTCAGGGAGCCACTGAAGCTCCCAGCTTTGAAGGTCAGACCTCAAGGTCAGAAATAGCATTCTAGGACTGCCTGCCCTCTAAAAATAGTGCAAAATGAACACAATACGTCCCGTGAAGAAAAGGCCAGCATTCCTGCTGCACTGTGGCTTTCTGTAAAGATCTGCTTATTATCCACTTTGCACTAACTTAAGCTCGATATAAATACACTGATGTCTGTGTAAGTACTTTGATGAAACCCCAAGAAAGCAAGTTCAGAACCAGACCAAAATTGTTTGTTGTAACCTACAGAGAGCCAATAACACACTTTTTTTAAAAAATAAAATAAAATAAAATACACACGCCTCAATTATGATGGCCCATGAAGAAGTACACTGTACTAAGTCACCTCAGTTTACGTTCAAGCCAGCCTGCAACACGAAGCAACAGTAAACCTGTTCAGAAGCATGACAAACACCAGCTAGATTTTTCTTATTGCTCATTTTAAAGCACACACAGAAAAAAATGCTGAAAGAATAATCTTCCCCATCTGCAAGGTGTAAACCCATAGCTGCACATACCAGAACAAGTAGGAATTTACTTCTTCACTGCATTCCCACTGTCAACAACAGTTTAGAATTTAGACATTTTTGGCTGAGCTTTGTGAAGAGTAAAGTTGCAATGACAAAAATGATCTGCTGTTAGCATTTTGCAGAACTGTATTAAAAAATCCTCATCCTTACCATTCTAATGTTTGCCAAGTTCAAGGGGCCAGGAGTTCTACAGGGGTCCTCTAGGTAGCATAGAGGACAGAAACGCTCCCTGTGGGTTCCCTCAGGGCAGCCATTCTAGCTAACAGAAGAAAGGAAGGAGCACATAGCCAAAGCCATGCTCCGGGGGGAAGCCAGGAAAGCTCCCCAGGTCCAGAGCAGCAAGGGATATGAAGAGTGTGAAGGGTGAGCTGGGGTTGCTGTGGAGAGACAGAGACCAGACTGGAAAGGAGGAAGAGCAACGTTTGTATTCAGGGATGTGCACAGAGAGGGATGAGGGCAATTTCCAAAGATTGTCTTCTAATCTCCATAGCATTCCTTAAAAATGAAGCTATCCCAGGTGATTCCAGCTTCAAATTTAGTAAGTAAACCCTTGATAACACAAAACACACAGAAGTTTTGGATTACTACCAGAAACATATGATGGCAGTGTACTAATCCAACAGCTTGCCATTAAAATCAGTATTTAAGCAGAAAATCCTGTATTACTGATTTTTTTTCTGCTCCCTCAGGAATCAATTTTCCATTGCTCTCTAAGTCTCTGTGGCCATTTTAACCTGCAAAGTCATTTTATTTATTTGAAAAATTACAGATTCTTGAAAAATGAAAGGTGCCTTTGGTCCAATTTTCTCCCTTAGTCTTGCCCCCCCAGTCATGACCACTCCTTGTATTATTGCCATCAGTTTTTGGTCTGAATGTAGCTCTAGCACGCAATCAGAGACAAGATTTCTACCACTTATTTTGTTCCCCCAGTAGATCCCACTGCTAGCAATGCCATGTACTTTGCAACTGCAGCCCTGTGAATTGCACATAAATCTCTACAGTAGTACCTGCATGTCTTGAAGAACTGCAAGAGTGGGCCTTCCCATTCTGCTCCATTCCTCGTCTAACAGAATGAGTGCTCCCTTGCATGGAAACATACCTGGCTCAGGGTATTAGTCTCCCTCCCAGCTACATTTTGGATTAGGTGCAGCAGAGAGCATAATGCACCAAATCTATAGCAGGCACAGCAGGGCACACCTCCTTAGCCAGCTGCCTTTTCTGCTCTCTGGGAACTCACCCAGGGCAGGTAGAGGAAATACACCGCTTATTCTATCAGTAGTTTAACTTCTGCTAACAGCACAAATCCATTTGCATACCACAGTCATAAGCCACCTCACAAGTATCTGAAAGACTACTCTAGGATTTCTCAGAACCTTGAGCTTTTGAAAGCACTTCTTACCAAAAAATCTTCATAGTCCGTGTTATTAATTACTCTTAGCATTATTCTGATTTATTGCGCCTAATTATTTTTCTGCAACTTTTACTTGAATTACAATTGGTCATATTTATGATGTGTTTTCATTGTTTTAGCATGTTTGTGTTCTTCTACTTCTAACTGTGGTTGTTCCATTTGCATAGCATTTCAAATTATAACTCAGCTCTCTGGGGTTTTTAGTTCTGTAAGCTTTGGTCTTGAGCTAAAAGACATAATAAGCATATGGGATTTTCATTTTTTCTAACTATTGGTAATACAACTATGTATTTTTTCCACAGACGTAATTGTATAGCTCTAGGGAATACCACAGGGTTACAATTACATGAAATTATTAAAAGTATCCTTTTAAATCTGTCTCAAGATCCGTTAACTGTAAATTATAATTTTTTTTTTGGACTATTAACTTTATCAGAATATTAGTATCTGGAAATATAACCAACTTTAATTAACAGCTCATTATGACGGAAACTTGTTACTTATGGAGAGACATTGTGGGTATAAATATGCTCATTTTTTTGCCATAATTAATGTGTGTGAAAGACAGTTTGGGGAATCTACCTATGTACTTTTCATGAATTTCAATTTGGTTTTATGAACAACCTCTATTATTAAACTTTTTACTGTGTTCTGTCTGCTACTCCATGTACTTTGGAGAAAGGGTAAGGGTGTCAGAAGATCTGTCTCAAACCAGGTTGATTATTAATCGTCAGCATCTGAACCAAGTCATACCTGGGGAGAACAAAAGAGTAGCAATGTCCTTGATAAAGCTGGTTTCCCTAACTTCTCTGTGGGGAGCTGAAAGAATCAAATTTACACAAAACAAGAACAAAAGCTCAGGTGTCAGGTGTGAAGACCACAGGGCTTAAAAGATCTGGGATGCTGGTGGCAGGGAAAAAGGCCAGTACTTGAACAAACGATGGGAAGTTGAGCAACACTGGGAAAAATGGAGAGGTGACTGCCTACAAAAGCAGGTGAGGAAGAAAGAAGCTGTCAGCAGACACTCAAATGTGCAATTCAGACAAGAAGCCACACAAAAGGGAATCTGAATCCTGTAAAACTTGTGCCTAACGTCAGTTACTATTCCCCAGTGAAAGGGAGACTGAGGCAGCATTTTTTATTTCTTTGTGCACAGCTGCACAGTTCTTGCAGTAGCACAGGTGTAAACTGCATGGTTTGGTAACATTTGCAGACCCTCTTTTTGTCTCTTCTTCCATGTACTGAATTCAGGAGCTGGCAGATTCATCAAAGGAGCTGTGGGATACACTGCTACCTGCACTGGGCTGGGGAGGTAGCAAGGCAGCTGCGTCATGAATCTATTTGCATGATAGACAGTGAACAGAGAGCACTGTGCTTAAGAAGAATGCCGGGAAGCCTGGGAAAAGAGAATGGCAGGGTTTATGCAGGCTTGGAGCAGTGAACGTGCTCATCTGGTGTGTTGAGACCCACCAGGACCTGCCCGGCTGCTGCACCCCTGTGAAAATTCAGCTGGAACCTTCTTCTCTGGGAAATGACTGCACAGCAAAGCTATTCAGCAGAGCCTGGGATATAACACTGGTAAATCTATTTAATAGTAAAGTCAAAAAAAGATCACCTCTAGCAGTTCAATTTCTGAACTTGTAATTGCCTCAAAATGCCATTAAACTACTCTGCTATAAAGGCAGTATTTTAAGAGGCAAAAGTGAAGGAGTAGAAAGCAGTTCGGAGATCTCATTCTTTTACAAATATATATCAAGTAATTACCAATGAGATCCAGGCACTTAAACCCAGACATGAATCTCAGGAAACAATGGGGGGGACACACCTCAACAAGAGCTGAATTTCAGCCCTGTAACTGCAGCAGGGCTGGATCAGGACGATACCCCCAGGACTCATACTGAATGCGCAGCACTGAAACACAAGGAACGTCACAGTGGTGCATCCCCACATTCAGCCTACAAACACTAAGGCTGTGCCACAGCTGTGGCACAAAGAAATCTACTTGAGGATTTCACACTTACAGTGCTGCCAGGCAGTAGAAGCACTTAATTCCATTGCTTTTCCAACAAGCATCTGGGAAATGTGGAGCACAGATTGCAACTCATGCTGCGAAGTAGTAAATGTTTCTCAGTGTCACATATACAGGCATCTGAAACACACATAGGTCATAACCTGAAACACACAGTATAGCACAGCCACCAGGGAAGCAATGGTAACAAGGATCAAGCCAATTGGTCTCCACATTTCCATTAAGCAGATGCTTCAAATAATCAGGACAAGGTGCCAAGAGTTTTGGTCTCAAAGATCCCCAAATAGTTGCTTTAAATAACTTAGCTCTGCCCACATCCTCACATTGCCAAAACACAAGATATCCTAGATCTTGCTGCTGCTTCTTGGGCAGCTTCTAGGAGACTGGGGGTGGGGGGCTGTTGGTCACAGGACACGTTCACGTGACAAACAGCACAACCCTAAAACTCCCTTAACTGGGCAAGTTCCAGGTGGAACACCATCCACATGGGTACTGCCCCACCACCACCTGCATCTGACTCCATAGCCAGCTCATTCAGGTCAGCCTGCACAACATTCCATAGCACAGGAATGTCCAGAGTGTTCCAACCATACAAATGTCTAATTACTACTACAGAGAGGTAAGTGCAGTGACAGCAGAAAGACTGATCTCATCATAAAAACTTAAGTTCAGCTACTTCTTTAATACTACACCAAAACTTAGTCAGTCCTCCAAAACTTTTTTTGGTACATTTAAATAATAAGCATTTCAAAGAAAATTAGGCATCAGAGTTAATGCACAATTTAGGTGGATTACTCATGGGGAGATACAATCTCTATCTTTCTGCAAACTCTGCAAAGACCACTGGTATCAGTTCACAGGGGGAAAATTACAGAGAACCATTTATTTACTTGTTAGGTCAAGTTCTGCCAGAAAAACATACCATGACCTGAACAGTTCTGGTGCCGTTCACCGCACAAAGACCTGGATCAAATACAGTGGAACAGCCTTTGATGCTAACAAAACAGGCCACTTTCCCTCCCCAAAGACTGTTTTTATACCAAGAGAGACAAAGAGTTTATTGGAGGCACCTTAATCTATTCCCATAATGGGGTATAACTGAAGCAATTTGGGCTGAAGAAAACATACTGTAGCTTTTCCAGGACATGAGTTGTGACAGGGTTTGCACAAACAGAAGGGTGAAAAGCTAGAAGAGGAACCTGAACATCTTAGAAGTCCATCCCAAATCTCATTATGGCCAGGAATATCTGTTCCAAAGCAGAATTAATTTTCTGGACTGTCACGCACTTAAAGAAAATATAGCACGGCTTTTTCTATCACAGCAGATTAATTTTCTTCATACTTTTATTAACTTGGTATTTTATTTTACAGAAATCCTATAGACCCTCCACATAAAAATGTGTCTCACAAATGCAATTCTCAACTAAACAGCCTTCTAAGTACTGCTTGCCTTTGAGTTTATCCCTGTGAGAACACTGAAGGAGGAAGGAGGTGTGCGGAGGAGTGATTCATATTGAAAAAGTTCTCTGAAGTAATTCAGCAACCACAGATCTTTTGGTATATAGTTTCAGAGACTCCTGTAGCTTGGCTGTCTGTCAGGATTTATTAAATCTGGGTACCACATTAGAATAAACATTTGTCTCAACTTTTCATAACATGTTCATCTATACCATAACTAGCACACAGCTACAGGTCGTTGGTGTAAGTGCTAACTCTTATTTGAAGATCCCAAGTTGCAATCCACTAACAGAAATATTCAAGACACAACGGCAATCTCTCTCCAGCCTGCTCTTCTGTCCATCTGTGAGAATGGCAGGATGCCCGTTCTCAGACTGTAACAACAATTTGGCCAAGGAACAACAGGCCTTCAGGAACCGGCTTGAAAAAAAAATAAAATAAAAAACTGTGCTCCAGCCTTGCCCCTTGATAGCAGTCCCTACACTCACTGCATTACCCTTATGTGAACCTACACTAGTTTTTGGATTTTAAATTAAAAAGTGCTGGTGGAGTCACAGCCCTGGGATACATACAGACAGCTGGCTTGGCTATGTGAGGGCAGCAGGGATCATTCTGCAGCTATTAAAAAAACATTGTCAGAGAGAGCAGTGTCCTAAATCGCACCTGTTGACACTTCATGTTCCACAGAAAAATACATGCAAAAGATGACAAATACCCTGTGCAGTTTGGGTTGTCTCCAAAGATTTTAGTACATTGGTCAAAGAAACACTAATGTTGCTTGAACATTGCACTGCAACAGAAAAATCCTGTCAGTAAGAACTGTGGGGAAGCAAGATCAGTGCCACCAGCAGACAGGCAGAACTAAGGAAAAAAAAACAAAGCAGCACTGCTTAAATGCAGAGGATGGGCAGCCAACTTGAGCTCCAGTACTAAAGTCCCTGAAATGGTAATAGAGGCAGCAGAAGCCTCTCAGTATCTAACAGAACAAAGATGTGCTCCCCCATGTAGGATCACTGTGCTCTGCTCTCCTGGTCCATCCGAGCATTCACCCAGGCACAGCAGAGCCATAAAGGATGGAGCAGGCCAATGTCCCTCTCACCTTGAAAGAAGTAGGGGTAATTTCTCCCACTGCTAATATGTTTTGTTTAAGATAATTATTTGCCTCTCCTTCTCCTGATTTCTCTAAACACCATTTCTCCTTTCTCAAAATTTCCTCTAAGTATTAAGCAAGCATGCCCTGGGGAAGGAGACAGGAGAGCAGCTGCTAGTGAGGTGCAGTGGGGCATCCACCACATAACTTCACCATGCAGAAACAAATCTGGGGATCCAATTTATGACCTTCTTGAAAAAGAAGGTTCTAAAAGAAAAAGCTGGTTGGGATCTATCTGATTCTCAGCACTGTAAGACACTGACTTTTTAAAATACTAATTTCCAAATTCCTTGGTAAGCTGAACTTGCTAGAATAAAAAAAACAAAACCCACAAACAAAACAAAAAACCCCACACTAAACAACAAAACCAAACAAACACACACAGTTAGTCAAGAGCTGTCGTGATGGGCCAAGTTCAGATAACTAAGGGTTCCTTTTATTATTTGAGCAGTCATGGTTTGAGTCCCATGCAGACACCTGGAGAGACTTAACTATTTTCATTAAGAGTCTTTACCAGGAACACTCCCTCAATTCCAAGGGAAGAAAGCAAAAATGTGTTTTAGGTGGAGGAGAAAGGAGCTGAGTGGAAAACAAAACAGACTTGGGAAAGCCAATGAGTGATAAATCAATAATATCTTCTAGGTAAGGCACTCCCATCCCCAGAATCTCTTGGCAATGCAACTAACTTCAGGCTTTCTCTCACGGTTGTGAGTTGCTATTGAACTAACACGTCAGTACTGCATGAGCCATATCCCTCATTCTCTGCTGCCACAGTTGCAGTTCACTGTTCAGGTTCAGCTCTGGGCACTAAGAGATGAATGGCTCTGAAGGCACTACTTACAGTTATCTCAGCTGCAGTGTACATGCTTTTATTTGCTGATAAGTAAAAAACGAGTCCCTCACTGGAGGCCACTTCTTGATTCAATCACTATCTTCCAGAGCTTCAGCACAAGTGATCTATTTCCTGCCAACCCCCTCAAAGCCACAGAGGCTCAGTACTGAGTCTCCAAGGAGGAAACAACAGGTGCATGAAAACACTTAAACAGTTCTTTCCAACAGTGATGCAGACCCACTGAAAAAAACCCAACAACCAGAAAGAGCTGCTATTTTTTTCTGCACCTAACCTCCCTTGCCATGGAAATGAAGCTGATGCAATCTTTGCTTTTGTCTCTCTCTTCTTCTAAACTTCTTGCTTTTTTTCTTTTTCTTGTCTCTACCCCCAGTAACTTCAGATTGATTTCAGCACGGGAGAGGTCTTTGAGGTTCCTACAGATTTCATTTAAAAAAAAAAAAAACAAAAAAAAAAAAAAAAAAAGACACCTGAGTAGAGGAGAAATATCCTATAAGCCCTACAAGCAAGGGAAACAATGCAGTGTAAATCTGTACTGTTTAAGATACCAGAAAATCCACAGAGGAAAAAGCTCTTACCCATGCTGACTAAAGTTTATAGTCACAGAACAGGAAACTGTAGGAAACTAAAAACCTCTTGGCTTTGGTGTTATGGGCATGCTATATTCTGCTTGCAGTAGCTTACTCTGAGCACACACAGGACAG
Organism: Ibycter americanus; assembly: GCA_035590275.1. Classification (NCBI taxonomy): domain Eukaryota; kingdom Metazoa; phylum Chordata; class Aves; order Falconiformes; family Falconidae; genus Ibycter; species Ibycter americanus. The sequence goes on along the minus strand of JAVJGI010000040.1, from coordinate 75,809,246 downwards.
CACTACTTCCTCAAAAAGGAGGAATAAATACCCACAGCCTGATAGCGTAACTGTATCGGGACCAAGTACAGTAGTCTGGCATACGCAGTTTCTCTCCCTTGCACACATTCACACATGCCACAGAGTATTCCCTTCCTTTGACTCACTGGAGCTACAAAGCTGTTCTGGGTGCTTCCCTTCGCTTCCCTGCTCACCAACAAACACTAGCAGCAAGCTCCCCACTGTTGAACTTCAGGCCACAAACCATGTTCTGGAGCAAAATACAGGAAGAAAGAAAAAATTATATTGAGATTCTGATATTTAACTAGATACTTCACTGAACAAATAAAGCACAGAGGTATCAAAATAGAAAGGAGTCTGCAAACTTGGGAAGTACAAAATAGCTACAGAGGAGTTCATACTAAGGGGGGAGCCAGACACAGACAGGGAAACTGTTGGTTCAGCTGAGGAAACATCAGCGGCTGATATTTATGAACAATAATAATGCAGCAGATCTCCAGGGTCCTCCACTGACCTAGTGACCCAAAATGTAAGACTCCTCCCCTTGTCCTGTATAGGATAAAGATGCCACAGGCAGGGAGAATTAGTCACAGTGAGAACATGGACAGAACAGGTTGGCGGTGCTGGTCATGAATTTTAAGAGCCAGACTGTGGACAGGCATCTCAGCAGAACAGCAGAGGACAACCCATTAAGAAGAAATATGACTCCTTCAGGGTGACAGGTCATCACGGAATTTCTATTTTGGGCCCCATAGTCAGCTATGCAATAGATCATGACTACTACCTACCTTGTAACAGTGTCTTGGGTGAGGAAGCGTGGTTTGGTTAAACCTCAGGAAAGGGACATTGTGAGAGGCAGTGCTGAATGGAGGTCTGAAGTGGGTCTACACTTTGTCAAGGGCCTACAGCCATAAAACATGTCTAGCTGTTATGATTTGGGTTGGTTATCTTTTCTCCCTGGAACAGAGCCCTTTGATATACTTCTGCAGTACACCATAAGTCAGAAGAAATACGTCAGGGTTTTTGCAGTGAAAGCTTACTAAACATGCAAAATAAAAAATAAAATAAAATATGAAGACAGCATTCTCAGACCCTGTTAACAAAAAAAAAAAATAAAAATATCTCTTTCTCAACATTTGCTTTGGCAGTCTTACAGCGTAGCATGCCAGACCAATACCTCCTAGTAATCCATTAAAATATTTTTGTGTGTATGATATTTTAAAGGCATTGATATTTTGGGGGTGTTGGGAAGGCTGAAGGGACCAAGAAGAATAAAGGAACATGTGTCTCAGCACCAGCCTGAAGTGTCATGGTGCAATGAGGAGCTCTGAGCTGGCACCAGACATCAACAGCCTGCCAGAATCCATGCATCTGAGCAGCTAGACCCTTTCTGGCTACTTTAACTGAGACAAACAGGAACTGCGTGGCCTGGTAGTGAGTGTTGAAATGTTGTCTCCACTGTTTTCCTGTGGGTTCCACTGTGGTTTTCCACCCCACACCCTACTGTAATTTTTCACTCCTTCCCAAAAGTACCATAACTCAAACAATAAATCACCATTTTACAACCAGACATAATTCAGTCTGGGCAGGGTCACCACAAGCAGCAGTTTCCCCAGGCAGAAACGTTATAGCTGTTCTAATTGTAACCAAAAAGAAACCTTTCTGGTCATCTGTGCCAATACAACACAGCCTTGCCAGAATAGTAGAGCTCAACTTCACACCCACAGAGCCCTCCTTCAAAGACTGATGTTGAAATCCTAGTAAGCCAATATCTATCTCCTATCTCTCCTACACAGGGAAAAGGGTTCTCTCTGGCTGACTGACCATTTAAAAGATCCTGGTTTACTTTCCCGCCAGTTGAGAGATGTATAAAAGAGGCTGTCAACTAATTTCCCATAAAGTAATTAAAGAGTCTAGCATCTTTCAGCTCACATTGAGGATGAACAACACACTGAATCACCAAAGCCTTTTTAAAAAACTGTGCATTAATTCCACCAGTATGAACCTGCCAGATCTAGCCAAAATATGGACTGCCCAGGTCTTTTCTATGAGGTCAAATGAACAAACTGTTCTATTTAGTGCAATATCTCATCACAATATTTCAGAGCATCAGTCCACTAAATTTTAAACCACTGCATTTAGGAATGCTAGCTACCTACAGAAAGTAGGTATCACTGCACCTTAACCACATTAATACTACACGGCAGCAAGAACATTTCACTTGACTGAAAAACAAAACCATCTTAAGTTGTCCCACAAGGGAAAAGAATACATGTGTACTTCTCTCGGTCCAAGCATAAGCTCAGCATTTGATTTCAACTTGGTTGATAACAATCTGCTAATATTTGTATAAGGGTCCACAAAGACTCAGAGGAAAGACACCTCAAAGCAAAGAGCAATATAAAGTAAATTTGAAGACATCTGGTGAATACTCAAGTAGTGGGAGAAGTGAAAATGATTAATGGTATAGTATCAGCACACAACAGCACAGTGGAACTAAGATAGCTAGGTTTTAGAATGCAGGGCCATTAACACAAGGTGAAATGACCATGCAAAATCTGGTTGCTGAAGGACAAGGTAGCAGGAAACAAAACAAAGTTACTGTTGTTGCCTGTAACACCTGGTACTAAAAAGCCAGGGCAGTGGGCCAACATGCTGATGAGAAAGAGCAAAGCATGGTAATTATTCCTCCCCTCTCATGACAAAGCAGCAGGGTTAATTTTATCCTGGAATGAAAGCTATATGTCATTGAAGGACCATTACAGGATCAGCTCAATATCCAAACCTAGCAGCCCAATAGGTATTTTTTTTCCCCTAAGCACTTGGCAATGGAAAAAATATCACATAGCATTTTGCAAATTGTTGTACACTTCTTCTCAAATGGCCATTTAAAAAGGGAACAAAGAGTTTTCAAGTATAACCCTACTAAAAAAAGAAAAAAATTGCTCATTTTAACAATTCTAAAATCTAGATGAATGGCCAAGAACTCATGGAAATTCTGAATGCTGAGCAAAATTCAGAACTGGAATCCAAAATGTGAGTGCTGCCCTGGCTGTGTCATTTCACGTTCCTTTAAAAAGCCTCATCTCATGAGTCTTCCATGAAATGAATTCAAATAGCCATTCTTCTCTTGCATAGATGGGCAACAAAATCTAATATGCTTAAACACATTAAACAGCATCCTTCTAGCTCTCATTTATAAGCAAACCTTATAGATGCGATGCAAAGCAAGTGGAAGTGATATAGTTACACTTTGCTATGCTGGCAGCCAGACCCAATACAATTCACAATGGACTTCAACTTCTCTTTGGTGACAGAGACAGCTAATGAAGATTTAGACAACCATAAAGGAAATGGGACCTCATCTCAGTGCAAAGAGTGAAGAAACTGCCCTTTCACACATTAGGTTTATATCTCTTCCAGCACAGTCCTTCATTTAATGTTTTATCTGATGATGCCATACATTTTTCATACTACTGCTGAGCTCCGCTTGTATATTACAGATACCATGGTCACTGCACCAAAGGTAAACTTCCTACAGAATATGCAGAACTTCTGAAGAGGTGACATCTAACCTTTAATCCCATCTATTTAAGTCCCTTTGTGTTAAGCTAAGCTATCTCTTCTTACACTATTCAGATCACACCTTTCTAGCTACAGATTATGTACATACAGCAATCTACCATACTGTCTGTTTTCAATAATCTGTTCTGCCTCTCACTATTTTATATGCTGCATCAAAAACCAAAAGTAATAAAGATGCTTCAGAAATGTAGATTATTGATCATGAACAGCAATAGCTTGAAACAGTCACAGTGAGTTTGGTATCTCCAAAGGGTTTTAAATGCTCTTGTAATACAGGCATTATGAAAAGAGTTGTTTTTAAAGTGAAAGGTAGCAGCTTATCTTTTTCATTTCTTATGATTCTGTTTTGGTCAGACTGCTCAGCAGGCCCCTCTGCCACTGCAGCCAGTGCAGTGCACAGCAGCACTCGGGCTCACTGACCAGAACAGCCATGATTACATTGCTTGCTTTTATGCTGTCCTGCAAGTTTGTTGGATCCCTTAACGGTGAAGGGCTTGTGTCTCTTCACAACATCTTCCTCCCTGACCTTCATTCAGCCATGCGTGTGTACTCAAGATCACAGTTCACTAGACCCACCACTCAAAGAAAATGTCTTCAAAGTTTCTGCTGAGACTATACACACACTGTGGGTATTTGCTCTTTAGACATCTGCCCCACACTATTCAAATAGTTTTCCCTCTATTGCATATCCATTTTATGTGAATTCATAGGAACAAAATGAGGTTATAATTGTATGTTCCTCATTTCTGCACTAGATCTATTTTAATACCAATAAAGGATGCAAAAAACATATATCGAACCCTTTAAACTAAAAGTTAACTAGGCTTAGACACTCTTGGCTTTAAAACATGGACTGAAGAGCTCTTAATAAAAACAGTCTCTTTCACAGCCACTCATGATTCAGATCCTGAGGTTTCTCAGCCTCTTACACAGAACATAAAATGGAGGGAAGCCACAAGGCAACGTCCAGAGCTGTTAGTATGGTAAGCATCTCATTTCATTTAGCCTCCTATTCCATGTAGTCCAAATGCTAAGCAGTACCCATCTCAAAGGAAAGGTACTTCATTTTCACATGAAACTGATAATTACTGCTATTTTTAAAGGTCTATTTTAAGCCTGGACTAAGGATCTGACAACACACTGCTTTTCCAGAGTAGAAGCTGATCTGTGTCTCAGCAGGTAAGAGCTCGTGAGGATCTCAAGGCACCTGGGAGATGAGGTGCCTCATGTGCAAGACCCAGCCAGCACAGCCCTCCGGCAGGGTACACATGGACCTGCACCCTGCCTTACAGCCATCCTCCCTCCGCCAGTGCGCTCAGGGGCTGCTGCGGAGGAAAGCTGCTAAAATCCCCCCCATCCACAAGTTTTCTGGCAACTACCTTGTTGATCCAATGACATCATTCCACACTAACAGACCGAGTCTCCCACATAGGGAGCGCATACTCTAATTTCTGTTCTGTTTTTATAACCACCCAATCAGAAAAGATCTTTCCTGTTTATATTTTATATGCTTTAATAGTAAACAGATGTTTCTTCGATACTGGCAGAGTTTCTTGCAGTCAGAGACTGTTAAGAGGTTGCAGAATAGTGTGACTACCCCTTATCAGGGGGGATGTTTTTCACTTGGGCCTAATTTAACTTTAATCCTACCTAAACCTTGTGTTGCTTCATAATCTTTACAGCCATAACTTATCTAGATTAGATATCTTGAATCACAAAGCTATGATTATGGGGAAGTTAACTGTATTTATGTTGCTGACCAAAATTATATATAATTTCCTTGGATGTTTATCTTTTTTAACACTGAGATTTGAAGGTGAATTTTTCAAAGGAACAAAAACCAGAGAAGGCTTTCCTGTGTAAGGAGTTATTTGAAAACTGCCATTGCACTTTAAATGTAGCCTGCATCCTAACTCTCCCAGCCTTTGAATGGGCTTGGACACGTGATCAATGGTTTTTCTCTTAAAAATCTCTCCATTACTATTTTTGGAAATTACTTTCCTGATAGCTAAGGAGAATAGTTCAATGGTTAGTGCTTGTTTGTGAATCTAGAGAGCAGGGGTCAGAGCCTGCTTGCCACCTCCCTGACCTTCTGTCTGATCTTCAGCCTGTTATTTGGGCACTCCCTGTGCGGGTGATATTTTTGAAACAGTGCTGCCAGGGCTGTGAGTTGCCAGGGAGGATTTCCAGTTAACTTGGTGAGTGTGCAAGCGTGGATAAAGTGATACTAGAGCTTATGGTTGTAGTGCTGCCAGGGCTGTGAGTTGCCAGGGAGGATTTCCAGTTAACTTGGTGAGTGTGCAAGCGTGGATAAAGTGATACTAGAGCTTATGGTTGTAGTACAGCTTGTATCAGTTACTGCATTAAAACTAACTTCAAGTCTGTTGACACAAAACTGTTTCAACACAGTTCTATTCATACACACACACACAAAAAAAAAAAAAGAAGTCTCGTCTAGAAGAGTCCTTAGCATCACCTTGCTTCAGTTTCCACACACAAAATAGTGTTTTCTTTACCCATAGCAAGAGCTGCAACATTCCATTACAAAGCTGCTTGCAACAATCCTGGCTTCAAGTATTGCCAGAATCCCTCCCCTCATCTACCCCTCATTGCTCACTCCCACAACTAAGCTAGCTGCGTTTGAATGACATTTGTGCAGTTCTGTCACGAGCTGATCCAGCTTTAAAACATCTCTGTACTTTTGACTGATTACTTTTAAGAGTGACCAGTTTCCAGAGCAGGTTCACAACGTGTCTGCACTCTAGCTGAAACAACACTAAGACAGAAAGGTAAAGCTACCTGCCACAAGGGACGGCAACGTTTATGCTAGTCTGCACCTCAAACCTACAATCACAACACTCAAGAAATGAGGGCGGTACCAAGTAGTCCATTGAGATACATCACATTGAGAAAACTGAACTGCTGTAACAATATGTCTTAATTCTAACTGCAATGCAAAACATGCTGTTAGCTTTTAAAATGAGACACTTGAGAGTCTACAGTTCCTCACCCATCCTGCTTTTCTGCCCAGAGCTACTCACCGCACCATTCCAAAGTCACCTCCTGGCAGATGCTCCTGACACAGTCTGCAAATGCCCCGTCCTCATGTGCAAACTACCTTCCAGTTACAAGCCTCCCACCCATCTCCCTCTCCCCAGGAGGATGTCCACTATCCTGTGATAGCCCTCTGCTCCATAGGCACAACACCCCAGTCTTAGCTCAAAGAACTCACTCAGCTGTGAAAAATGGACTTCCTAATATGCCCACATGCTATTGTAATGGTTTAAATCTCCACTTCTCAAGGAAACTCTGCTCTGGTTACTCCTAAATATTAGACTTGCAAAAAGTATGTGGACAGGCTGGGGAGAGTTCAGAGAAGGGCCATAAAGATGATCAAAGAATTGGGAAGCTTGCCAAATGAGGAAAGGCTGAGAGAACTGGATTTGTTCAGCCTTGACAAAAGAAGGCTTAGGGAACACCTTATCTCCATGTTACAGTATTTAAAGGATGGCTACAAAGATGATGAAGACTCTCTTTTTACAAGAAGGCAATGGAAAAGACAAGGATTAATGGGTACAAGTTACTCCTGGGGAGATTCCAATTGGACATAAGAGGAGAATTTTTCACGAGAACAATCAGCCATTGGAATAATCTCCCCAGGGAAGTGGTGGATTTCCCAACATTGGACACTTGAGATTCAGCTGGGCAGGGCACTGGGCCACCTTGTCTAGACCGTGCTTTTGCCAAGAAAGGTTGAACTGGATGATTCTTGAGGTTCCTTCCAACCTGGTGTCCTATGATTTGATGATTAGCTGCTCTTTTATATTTTTTTTTATGAAACTAAGCATCACATTCAGATGGGGTTTGATTTGGATCTTAACCAGGTACTTCCCAACAGGCATTCTGGAGTAACAGCTGAATCCCAAAGACCAGAATTGTTACTTGGATATTGCTAGCCTTTAGAGTTAAAACCAGGCCACTCTTAACATACTCTCCATGAAGAGATGAACACTTAGACCTTTCACTGGTATTCACAGCATGCACAACTTTCTTCGTTTCTATGAAAATCTCCCATGCAAGAAAGTATTTTGTTGCTTCCATTTTAATCATTCCACACTCCCACTACCAAAATAATCCGAGGTTTAGACAGCTATTAACACATGGCTGGGCTGTTCTACATGATTTGATTTGCCCACATACAGACTTTTTAAAAAAGAAATGGACAAAAGCATCTCTGCATGAGGTGAAGGTAATGCTTGCTTTAAATATAAGAACCTAATATCCTCATTCCCCACTTCACACTATGCAAGAGAACTATTTAAAGAGAATCTGTTCTGGCACCTATTCCAGCCGTGCTTCTCCTGCAGTCTAGAGAAAATGGACAGTGTGGTAACCTCTGTGTCTGTCTGCCTCACTTACTCTTACAGAAAGCTGAAAAACATACACATTTTTCATTTCACAAGCCTGGCAACATGAAAACACATTTTGCAAGTCCTTGATAATTTTTCTCAGACACAATGCTATTTGCTGAACACAAACGCAGCTTTTAGAGAGAAAACTGTTACTTATGACTACACTTTGCCAAAAGAATAATTAAAATTTTAGATGTGAAATAATTACAAGGCAGGACACCCATGCCAAAAGAAATATCAAATTCAGAAAACAAAAATATCTAGATTCCTCTAATGCTCTCACAGCTGCACCCAAGACTCTGTTCAGCCAACACTGGGTTTCATTAACAACATCAAATTACTGCAAAATCAATTAAAGAACAAGATAGTGAGTTGACCAATGTGAATGTCTTACACAAGAAGGCAAGCTGAGACTGCAACACAAACCCCTGCAGAAGGACCGTTTCCAAGAACCACTGGATGTCAGAATGAAAAAAAAAACCAATAAAAAAATTCAAGTCATCACTTCAGACTAACATTAGATCACTTTAGCTGTAAGGAATCATTTGCATATTTCAACAGGTCAGAGCACTGCTGTTTACACTCTGCTTAAGTCCTATCACAAACAAGAACACTATACTTCCTGGTCTGATACCTCAGGGAACAGTTGTCTTTTATATGAAATCTGAGGCACACTATCAACAATCTTATGATCTATCCGTGAAAAAAGTTGCACATTCCTTCCTACATGATCCTTCTGTAGTTGTCTCTGCAACTTCATTAGCAGAGGCTAATGAAGGTTCCAAGAGACCTTAGAAAATCCCCTTCGCTCTTTTAGCCTTGCTACCTCCAGCTTTGCCTCTTCTGCAAAGTTTTTCCTGAAAACAACTGCTCTCATCCTTTGCTTTCCTGTTTTGTCACTTGCCTGCTGTACTTATTTCTGCATCACCAAAAGAGTAGTGTCAGGTCTCTGGTAGTTAGATCCTACGGTGAACAGAAGTTGCAGATATAGAGATTAGAAATAAAACCTTTATCCCAGCTTCCCTTAAAAGGTCAGCTTTCAAAGAAACAAGTGTGACAGTTTTTTGTACTGCCTATTTTAAACCCAGTTGTATTTTCAAAACTATTTATAAAACAAATATTCCTGAGCAGATTCTCCCTATGATGGATGACAGGGATTCTGCTTGCTTTGCAAGGGATGTCTGATGAGTGAAGGACTGTCTGTGAAAAAAACCTTTATGACGATCCATGGATAAGAGAAATACATGCCCAGAAAAACTCATTTCTAGCTGCCAGCCATGCTATGCTGCCTCAGAAACTGACCTAGACACTACTGTGTCCAGGAACATACACCACCTTGGATGTAGAAGAAGTGAACTAGTCCTGCAGAAAGCAGCTGCACATAAACAACCCATAAAACACTTCAGGAGGGGTTTTACTGTCCTAGGAAATCTGGAAGACACATGTGCTTCACAGCCCATGAGTATACTCCCAACATTAAGTCACTACACATTAATTGCACTTAAGAGACCTTCCTTCCATGCACTGCCTGCATGATAAGCCTGTGTTTGAGCTAGGCTAACTGCTGTGAGAGATAAAAGTCTGCTGCATTGTCTAAACAAGAAGAGGCTGTGGAAGGACTGGTCTCCTTTCCTAGTAAGGATACCATCACACCTCCAGTGCTTCCCGACCACTGTGGAGGCACCAACAAGAGCAGAGTACAGCTGTACAAATGAATCCAATTTTAGAAATATGGAACTAAATCAAATTCTATCTGGTAACAAATCCTTAATCCATATCTGAATAAACTCCACTCTCAAAATCTCATAATTTCTAAATGAGAGCAGAATCCAATTTACCTTGTTAACAGGAGACGGAAGAGTGACACATTTCCCTCAAGTGATAGGAAAGCACCTTGCAGAAGAAAACACACATGTACACAAAACCCCACATCAAACAAACTGTTCCTCACTGAACAGATATTTAAATTCATAGCCTTAAACCCAGTAATGCGATGCATCTGGCAAAAAAGAATCTGGGGCAATTTAGGCTTAGCTCTTTGTAACTGATGGGAAAATTCAGAACTGCCTAGAAAATTTCTGATAAAGAGCACTAGAGAAAGGGAAATTGTACCAGTAGATACACATCCCAAAAAACACTAAGTAATATGGTGTTGCTAATTAGGTATACAATCACAGATAAACCAGAGGCAAAAGTCTGTCTCCACCAACAAAAAACCTGGGTAGAATTTGGAATCATGGTCATCCATACCAGAGAGGTACAGTGCTAGGAGCTCACCAGGAGAATGTTGTAGTTAATTCAAATCTTTCACACAGTTTCTAGTATATGTGAATTTGAGAGGCTTACTGAATTCACCAATGTTTCCTTAGGACAGCACACAATTCCCCAGGCCTAAGGCACCCAGAGGGACTTAAGTAAAAGGACAAAGCTCTTTCCAGCCAGATTTTAAGTCTCTTCCAGGGTCTTTACAATTTTCCAGGCTTCTTTGCATAAACAATGTGTCACTGTGTTTCTGTTGCCTCTTCCTCTAATTTTTATATTGGTGATGCACAACCCACAATTATGTGTTATTTCACAGGCATAGCCAGACCAGACTCACTGGTATTAACAAAAGACTCAAAGTCTTCTGGTAAGAAGCTTTTCTTTCTGCCTGCCACACTACTTCATGTATGTACGTATGTGTACATTGCTGACAACTACATTTTTAATGAAAAGCCTTAATTCTTTCCGTTCAAAAACTGGCTCAACTATAGTGGTATTTACAATTTAACCTTCTGCAATGACTGCATTTCTGTCTTTTGTCTATTCATTGATTTTTTTATTATTATTTTGCAGATGCCCTTGGTAGTGTATCTGCTGCAACACAGACAAATGTCAATATATATGGTCCAACAACTTACCCTTCACCTTCTCAGCATGTCCTCTAGGCCCACATTCCTGTACACATGGTTTCCAGTCACGTTAGTGAAATATTTATTAACATATTTCATTGATTTTCCCTACATAAGGAAAATGTGCCATGGTCACTCATCAATTTTCCCTTTGGTTATAATTAGGAGAAAGCTTATCTTATTATCATCTCTGTGAATATCCAGACACTTTCAATAATCCAGTAAAAGTTTTTCTATACTCATTTATTTCTAGACTAAAATTAAACCATTAAGTAACAGTTAAGGTGGAATCAAATATCACTAACATCAGGGAAAACATTTTAATTATAATTTTAAAAGAAAGGCTAATAGACTGCTGAAAACGAAAGTTTGTTAAGTAAAGCCTTTACAAAAACACAAAATCCAGAAAGTATAAAAATGCTGTAATAGGGTTCTACACAACTGCTCACTTCTGCTATTTACCTTAACCCATCTTCCAACACAGACTGCAAAGAAACACGATCAGTAAATGTTATATATTCATGATGAAAATACATGTCATGGCCCATTTCAATCACACTACACTCTACGTACTGCCTACATCATCTGCTGGTACACACCACACATATATGTAAGCAGACCTGTCCTGCGAGTCATTCTCCAGTAGCAACATGAAGTTCTCTACCTCATCTTGGTATGCACAACAGCACAGCAGCAAGATAACCTAATCAAACATTGTAAATCATACACAAAGACATAAATAAATAAAATTTTGTCTACATAAATCTATCTGCCAGGCACTGCTTAGAAAGCAGAACAGTTGAGTTCATTTGCTAGGTGTTTCAACTGATAAACACTGTCTTAAGCTTCCTCTGGTCTAGAAAACTGGAAACCTGGATGTGTGGACAAGGTAGGGGGTATCAGTAATATTTCTTTCCTTACAGGTAGAGGACAAATCCAAGGGATGAGTGTAAACAAGCAGAAATTCAATGGGAAGCTGAGGAGGAAGAAGCCAACAAGAAACGGGAAAAGCCAAACCAATATTTCAGCTGCAGCAGGCAAGGCAAGATCTCTAGGTTCTTTGCCCACAGCCACAAATTTAGTCCCCTTCTCAGAGCTGTAGAGGTAAGCAGCAAGTGCCCCTGTGCTCCAGTTACAGATCAGTATTATTCAGACTGGGAGAAGGCCAAAGTGTTAGAGAGTTCTGTGCCCTTGCCACTGAGGAATACACTTTTTCTGGTGAATCTACCATCTCTTGGGGGCACTATCTCACCTCTGAGGCTGGAAGGGGGCATTCTTCATCAGCACCCCTGTTATTTCTGGGAAGAAACATTTCAAGTTTCAAGAACCCCTTATATATTAGCTTGATTCCATTTATCCCTTGGACGCTGCTTCAGCTATTCAACCTTCTCACAACTTCTCAAGTGCTGCAGCTCCCCAGAACAGTCAGTGACACACAGGACTTCAACAGTCTTCACTGCAGCCTCCTACAGACAGCAGGCACCTCTCCCATTTCTTTCCTTCTGCCTAGGCCAGAGGAAGCTATATTCAATGTATAAACTGGACACATTTCTCTCAACTGCTCATTAGCAAGTAGGAATAGAAGTGTAGTGTTCTTTTGGGTAAGTTCAAGGAAGGAGCTCACACACGACAGCAAAGATGGTAAAGAGGAACACTTCCATCAGAAGTTAATGGGTAAATGAGGATGACAGAGAGGACAAACATACCAGAAAAGACACTTTCTGCCCATTGCTAGCTATTCGACCATAACAACAACCCTCTTACTGTTTATGATGAACAGGCTCTTTTGTGACTGAAGCTTTTACATGAATAATTTTAGGATTCCAATGTCTACTCAGCCACACGCACAATTAAACCCAGCTCTCATAACTGCAGCAAACTTTCCAGTAGTCAGGTCCTTTAATATTAACAAGGTTTCTATCCGAAATACACAACAGCTTCTCATATTTGCCACAGACCTACAACTATTTTTGCACTTACTCATAAGACCAAAAATAAAAGACATATGGATAATATCATGAGACTTTGTTTACTCCACGTTTCTACATTCACTAAGATTTGTGACACCTGAACTCCAGCCACCACTCGGGTTTTTTATGATCAAAATCATATCTTTCACACTGCCATTTGTTTCCCAAAATTACTTCCATTGTCATGGACTTGAGATTTACAGCTGAAGCTGACAGAACCATTTCTGAGCACTATGTATCAGGGGGAGAAAAAAAAAGAAAAACAGCTCATAAAGAAAAGCTGTCTACTGCCTTAATTATTGAGAGACTGCTACTTCACAAAAGCAGCAAGGGGATTTCAGAAAGTGACAAAGTCAAAAAACTTATAATTTTAGAAACACCATGCATATTAAAACTCACAAAAAGTTGCATTTGACAGTGGGAATCAGATATCTTCACAACTTCTGACATTTTTACCCTGCATTTCTCAGTCCAGGTTGGTTGTTCCAGCATTTTCCTTTGTTGTTCATCTCCAGCTGGTGGCAGGCCACCTGCCAGCTGTTTGCATTTCTTTAGCTTTTGAGACTCAGTGTGCCATTGTTTATACCTCATCTGCCTTTTTCTGCGGATGAAAAAAGAAACATTCTTTGTGAGGTGGGTTGGTTTTTTTGTTTTTTTTTTTTTCTCTTTTTGCTACATTACTTGGTACATTATACAATCAGACTAAAAATCAGAGTACACGTTTCAAAGTCATGATAAAATGATCCACATACTGTATACTATATTGCCATCATGCATCAGTTTCACATACTTATAATTTCCTTCATTTATTCATAGAAAATAACAGTATGTGCTATCAGTCAACCTGGTTATATGATGAAAAGAATACTCAAAGATTTTTATTTCCCACTTCATATGAGGAATTGACATAACCCCCTGTGTACTGCCTATCCAGATAAACAGAATTTTGAACACACACACACACACAGACACACACACACACACACCTTTATTTATACAGAAAACATTTGCATATATAGGGTATCTCATTGGTATCACAAAAAATTTATCTAAATAGTTTTGTAATTCATTGCAATAACAAGCCCCCTCACTAAATAACACTGAAGTAGAGAATTTAGAAGAATAAAAAAGCAGTATCAAAATTCACGTGTATGTTTTTGCAAGCCAGTCACAACACAGCAACATGCTCAGTGTTGCACATACACACAGAGAACCAAGTCTGAATGTGCAGTTACTGAGCCTCAGCATCAACAAACCTGCCATGGTTCTGTTATGCAAAGTGAGGATGAACAGAAGATTTGCAAACACTGTAAATATTCTCGCTAGGTTTATGCCTAACTCCACAGGAGCATATGGTGTGGTGTGTAGTAGGACAAATAAAGCCAGATGACGATGAAAGGCACCACCTAAGTAACTGCAATTCTCCTTTTCACCATAAGGAACGTGAGAACATCATAACCCAACCAGTGGGATCAGCTTTCCAGGCTGGTCACCTGTCACAGGGCAGCTGACAGTAATCCCCAGTTTATACAGTAATTTCAATACCTTTGGTGAAATGCTGGCAAGCAGAGGGTAAACTCTGGTTCTGCATGGAAAGCTCTGTACTTTCCTTTGTGGAATTAGCCACCTGCATGGAGCCAGCCATATGCACGTTTTGCAGGTGGGCCTTATGTGCCATCTTTGAGAAGAACAGCCTCTGTGATATGCCTCTGTTATTAAGAGGAAACATTGCAAAAAAAAAAAAATCTTTTTTATGTGGTCATATTTCTTGCAAAGTTAAAAAGATTATTAGATGATGCAAATATGCCTCTACTTGCCAAACAGAACAACTCTCCTTTGTACATTATGTTGTATTACAATGTAGGCTATATACTCTAGCCCTTAACCATTTTCTTCAGTGTCAAAATGAAGAACACTTATAACAGATAAATGCAAGCAGGTGGAGAAAAGATTGATCTAGGAACTTCACTTTTGCATGAGTACATCCTCAGTGTCAACCCTGCACTTCAGCATGTGAAAGTTTCCCAACAAAACGCTATTAGTCTCACCATGTTTTTGTAAATAAAGTTTAAGTCAGGTGCAGCACAATAAAAAAAAAATGCACGAAGGTTCACTTACATCTTCAACAGGACCAGAAGATTCTTAAAAATTAGAGAATGATTACAAAATCATAATTTATAAAGACAAATGACCTCTTAAGAAAAAAAAAGTAAGAATTTCAGAGACTGCACTATTCCAAAGGTATCTACATTTTTACAGTAAACTGACAAAATTAGAAGATGCAGTGAGACAGTATTTAGAGACTGACATCTGAATTCAGCCACTGGGAAGGACTTGTCATGTTCCGCTAGTGAGTGCTTTGAAGGCAGACTCTCCTTTAGAATGACAAGAAAATGAACAGGGAGATCAAGAGGACTAGTAGGAGCTATATCAAGGATCCTCAAGGAGAGTTCAGAACAGACAGACCCCTGGAAAAACAAAACCAAAAAAACCCTAAGATACTATGCCTTTTCACCTTTCAGCAAGTGCTGCAATAAACAAGGACAGTCTGTGTTTAACATGCATCTATTCTAAACCTAAATGCAATGTCCCAGGACTACAGTGATTTGGAAGCATCCTTCGCCTCCACAGCAAAGCAATGGGCTACATATTGAAGACATTTGTCTTCAATGGACTTCAGCGTAGTCATTTTGTCCTGTACTTTGCAAACATTCCTACCATTAATATACACAATCTTTTAAAAGTCTTATCTTTTGGAATTTACAACATGAAAAGTTTCCACCAACTTTCTCTGTTGGTGATTAAATACTGACCTTGTCCTTTGTACTTGCCTCTTGGCAAATCATGAGCATTGTAGAGGCAGCAACACCTGTCGATTCTTTATCTGTTCTAGAGCTGTTTAGGAGCTCTACCACCAATCATTTAATGTTGTGCTCCACTAACCAGCATCTTTGCCCTGTTTTTCCATCCATATATCCTTCATAGATCTTGACTAATCTGAGGAAGATTATATTGACAATGACAACTTAACTGTTCAAAAAGGGGCAGCAAGAACACACTAACTGATTAAGCACACCAACTGACACTAAACAAGTGCCACTGGCTGCTCGGTCTCATCATTGGTGTGACAGATCTTTTGGAGCAAACATCTACTCAAAGAAGCTAGTATATGTTCCAGCTGCTGATTTTCATCAGTCTGTTCCTGCACATCCATCCTTCATGCTGTATGTACTGTCTTTGTGTATTTAAACCACGCATTTCTTAAGCCTTTGCAGGGATGCCCACCTCCCTTGAATTAATTCTTGTGAGGTAAGATTAGCAGCATCAAGCTGTTAACCACTGTGCTTTTCAGGTACATATCTTCAATGGCAGTGCCCCACAGAAGAACCTATTTTTCTGTGTTTGTTCCACAGCTCTAAACATGAAAGCAAAGAAGTCTTAAACAAGCCTGCTGCATTGTAGCAGCAAACCTTTTTTTTAGATGTGGTTTCTTTCACGTTAACCCACCCACTGCTGCCACCCCATATTTTTGCATTGGTGTCTACAGAAATAGACAAGAGTCTATTTAATGTGTGTCAATATTCTCTTCAAAACATTCACTACACTTTCTCCAAATACCAGTTACATTAGCAAATGGAAGCGTCACCCACGTTTAATCTGATAAAAAGGTTAGCCCATAAACCCCAGGACATGCCTACTTGTGGAAGATAAACAGTCTCACTTCCCACAAGGCAGTGATAAAAACTTCACCAGCAAAAATGCACTTGTCTGTCCGTTTCTCCTAGGCCTGCAGTGCTCCCTGTAGCCTTGTCACCTGTCCCCAGCATGCTGGCATGTGGCAGAAACCTGCTTGCCAACAGTGCTGTGGTCTCCAATTGCCCTGTTGAATACTGAGGACAGTACATCTCATCTTGTGATTTCACCTGAATTTGTGGGTGCTTTGTACTTTCAAGATCCCAAAACAGCACTTTTAGTAATGCACTAATTGGTCTGTCCTCATCAAAAGCCTCATAAACTTGTCTCAGTTTGTGTTACACATTATTGCTAGAGAGAAGCCAGCCTTTCTGAGTCATTAGACATTTGGAACTGCATCTCTCTCAAGCAGACTTTTTGTTTCTTTCAGATTTCCAGTAGGCTTGTCACAAAATTATGTTAACTGATGAGGGATCAATGGACTTCTTCTGTAACAAAACCAGTAAGGATTTGTTAGTTAGTAGTAGCTAAAATTATTTTGTTTTATAAAACCCCCTCCATGTTCAATATTTCCTAAAGGGGCTTTGCATTTAGATATAAAATGCATTTCCACTGGTATTTTGCTTCAATATTTTGTGTTAGCCTCCTAATAAATTACTAAATTGTTACTGCTAATAAATTAATAAATGATGTCGGTAAAGTCAAGTCTCTGGCATTTGAAAAGAGGCAAACAAAACAATTCCACTCACAGCATGGAACTAACATTTTGAAGCAGCCACGTTATCTACATGTTTAGTAGAAATTAATGACACCAAACTTGTCTTTGGACTTGTGGTCTTAATCAGTTTGTATCTACGTACTTTCTTCTTTTTTCAACTCTGACAATTAAAGTATTTTCTACAAGTATTTTTAAATTCATGTTTAAAAATACCTTGGAGGAAGAAAATAAGTGTTGCTTTCTAAGTGCGCAATATCTTATTTGGTTAAATAATTTAATGTTTTCAGAAGTATTTGTCCTTACGCATAAATAACCAGAATGCAGCTGTCATCTAACAGCCTAACACAGTGGTTCTAACAATTTTATTTAATGTTTGCCATAAAACTTCAGTAAAACTCTTGCAACAGAATCAAGGCACTCATATTGGCAATGAAGCCAGTGCTTGCCAAATTTATAGGGATCTTATATATGCATGCCCAAACCCAGCAGCTGACTGAAGCTTAAGATTTGATGTCTGGTCTAAGCCATATCATTCAGTTCCCAACTCTTAAATAATGCTGGGGAAAGTGAAGAAAAGGGGTGCAAACACAAAAGAAAGTCAAGGAAAAAAGGGGTAAAAGAACATAACTGTCTTATGTTTCCTCTTCTTACATACAACATGGACAAAATGTTCAGATGAAGAAGCGGTAAAATTTCCTTTCTATATGAAGTCTGTTTCATGAATTAACTGGACTGCTATTAAAACACACACACACACACAAACCACACAGTCTAAAATATGCAAGTACAAACTACTTCCAGTCTGTAAGGGGAACTGACCATAACTGTAGCCTCTCGCAGCTTTTAGATGCACAGGATATACTCCATGGAAGTTTAGTGTGCATGTGGGTTGTGGGGTACAACCCTTAGCTGTCTCCTATGGTGTTTGCTATGTATGCACAAATGACTCGAGACGTTCTGCAAACCAAGCAGTGTACTGCTGTACTCACTCTGCCAGCAGTACCAGTAAGAGCCCCTTCAAAGACAGCCTTCTGCTTGGCTGGGCATGAAGCAGTTTTGGAAGTACTGATGTTTGCTAAACACGAAAGGAAAGAACAGGATCTTCTTTGGTGGCACACAGGGATGCACAGTATCTGTCAGGAAGTTTGTAGGATCTTTAACTTCCCAACAAAAGGTTGTCTGCTTAATTTGAGACTTTACATGCCTGCTACAGCTTCCTTCCATGAATAACTATTACAGTCGTTATAATTTTGGGGCACATTTGTTCACAGGAAATGCATACTGATGCTTTGTAATTTTCATGGTGCTCCTCTCACTGTTGCAAGACAAAGCTCTGTTGTAAGACAGAACTAAGCTAAGCCACACTCCAGGTACATCTAATGCAGAAAAAATGTTAGGTAGAAAAATTAAGAAAGGGCATTATTTTACTAGAAGAACAGGATGGGTCTTCACACAGAACTCTTTTGTGTCAGTATTCCTTACCCTGATCCATGGGCAATTTAGAGCATTGAGCCCTAAAGCCACCACTTTTTTAAACAGGTTAAAACATTACTCTGCATTTACTGTAAATAAAGCTGACTTAAAATTTTGGGGAAACCTGCATTCTGCTAGCTGTCTACAAAGCTGGAAACCAGGTTCCCACAGTGCCCATAACCTTGAACACCCTGACGGCCTAGGAAGCCTGCTGCCAAGGGAATGACTTAAAACAAAAAAATTGGGGTTGCTTTTGTTTTATTTCCTTTTTCACTGGGTGTCTCCTCACAACTATTTAAACTACATTAAAATATTACTTTTATAAGCATTTGATCCAGTTTGGTACCAAAATAATTCCTTCTTCCAACCCCTCTCCTCCTCAGCAGCTAGGGAGGATATTTTCTTCCCCATGAAAATTACATGGGAGAGAAATTCTCTTTTCTAGCCAGCACCATCTGGATGTAAAGCTTAAAATGTCAAGAGGGCATTAGAAGAACTGCAGCAGGCCAGCAAGTAGATAGGGAAGGCTAATGTTAATTTGCATACTCATTAAAATTCAGCATGCTTCAAAGAGATAGAAGAAAATTGAAAAAGATAATATATAAATGCAGTAAAAAGTAACAACAAGCAGAGATAGCCTAAAACTAGGAAAGAGAAAAAAAACACATCAGGGGAAAAAAAGTTCAGTACTTCCAGTTGGAAAATTGAACAATTTGAGAAAGGACGCTGCTGAAGAGTTGGAACTAGATGCAACACTTAAAAAAAAATAAAAAATTTACTTTATATGGAAATCCAGCAAATGCTTCTAGACCAGTACCTCTCCAGCTTGTTTGGACTGGGGCTTCATCCAACAGCAGAAGCTATTCCCAGGTCCCAACCCCTTGCCATTACTCAGGAGATGATCAAAGCTCCTGAATACTCAAGACTCTCAATGGACCATCACTGATACCAGTGCTCTTAGAAGTTCTGTCCCAGTTTGACTTTCTACATTGAGACAACAAAGCACAGTAAGTGCAGAAGCGTTCTTTGTGCAAAGGTGCCCTGAAGCTACTATAATTGGTCCAAGCAGGATTTCCTCAGCTCAGGGGATAGCATGCAGCAGCCGCATCCATTTTTATAATTACCACAGAGAACTAAAAGGCCCAGGGTGTCCCTCCCCCTCACTTGAACATCCAGGCAACCTTACAACATGACAGTCCCAGGTTCATAAAGGCACTTTATATAAGCTTGTCAACATCCTTCTGTGGTACGTACACCAACTCCCTTCACTGAACTCCAGAATCAGGCATGTGGGAAATATTTTTGTTGTCTTTCTCCATATCACTGCATTGCTGTGTACTACAGAAAAAAAGAGATCACTGTGCCATGCATCATGGGATCTCAGAAGCGTAATGAAGCCTCTGGAGCTCACTAGCATCAGTTTTATCCTTCTTACTCTTCACATTGGAATCAGTCCAGAACATAAAATTTACCTTTTACCAAAATTGTACAATATCCAACAACAAAGAGTAAATTAATTTATTCTCTAAAGTTTTATGTAAACTCTGCACAATTAGCTAAATAACCACCAGAACTCGGAAGAAGAATATAGAGACTAGTTGGAAGGAGTCTAATTATATATGCAATCCACTGTCAGTGTCCAAATGTCAAGCATACACAAGCATAAAAGCCATCCATTACAGAAGTAGAAATTCTAATTGCAGAAGGAGAAAGAAAAAAAAATCCAGCAGAATGTACCAATATCAATATTTTATAAACTGAACCACAGGATACAGCAGAAATGTTCCATCACCTCTTCTCACCAATATCTACCGCACTCCTTCTAAATCAAAAAAGGATTGTCTGCATCTTGAAGATATTAAGACGCAGGACAGTGTAATGAAGGGTGCTTTACAGGCTTCACAATAGGTAACTTGTACAATGCAGCACCCAAAGTACTTCTATTAGATAGCTATGGTAAATTCAAGAATTATTTCTACCTTGAATGTATTATACATGGCAAAGCCTCCATAAACACATGCTGGTGCCACAGTAAAGTTAAAAAACCCTACTGAATGTGCGGTAGGAATATCCTCAGGTAGACGTATAGGAAAAGCAACTGGCACTAGAATAAGGTTGATTGGGTCTTTAGCAATCATTTGTCCATCAAGAAACACACAACGAGCATCTACACCATGAACTGGGGCCTTATAACACTCACAAAGGCAGCCACAAAACCTCCCTGATGTCACTCTGCAGGGAAGGGTCACGTTCCACAGCAAACCTGAAAACATGAGTATGAAGAAATGTGCGATCAGGGCTTGGAAAAGTTGAAGTTTCAGAAGCTCATTACCCAGGCCTGCTCTCTGCCATTCCCTTTCTCAGGTTTTCCTTCTTGTTTACACTGTTCCCCTTCGTATCTTTCCTGCCTTCCCTGTGCTAGATGCAAATTTAAGACTTCACGGTTTTATTATTAGCTTTAAATTATTAATATTTCATTCTTATAATCAATATTAATGCTATCCAGCACAAAAAAGTTAGCATTGATCTGTGTACTACAGGTAGTGATGTGAGGCTTGCTATTTTCACAGAGGGCAGAGTTTTTGTTTTGTGCTGTGGCCTTTACCATGAAAATGGAAAATAAGGTAACCCAGCACCTTGTAAAATCACAGGGTCAGGGGGCTCCAAGCAGATGCAAAGATACATACACACAGTCACTGACAGTACAGACCTGAATCAGGCCAAGGAGGTGCCTGCATTTCACAGCAAGATGCCCAGGGCCAACTGGAAACACCAGGTCAGAGAAAGCAACAGCTGTTGCAGAGATTACAAATTTCACTACTTTTCATCTCAACCCACTTGAGAGTTTTCAGGGCCAAGCAAGTCCCAAATTCAACCACCAGGTCAGCAAAACAAATCCTCTGAAGCAACGATTCTTGCTGGGGATCATCAAAGTGGTAAGATTTGGGAACTGTAGATTAATTTGCTCATTACAGCTTTCAGAGCAACTCTTAACAGAAAATTAATACAGTATTTATTTAACAAAGGGCTTAAGCACCAAGGGCTACAACCTAAAGCACTAGCGTTTAAGGAGGAAACCAGAGTGAGAATTTAAAACATGCTAGCTCTCAAGTCTGCAACAATAAGGCACCAAAACAGCAAGATTCAAATCAAGTCTACACAAGCCACTTCTTAATTTGGCAACTAGTATGACTTCAGTCTCATACTCCCAAGAAAGCAATATCCCCATGTCCTTATTCTGTCACTCTAGATTTCAATGGTACACATACTTTTGTCAGCTTGGTTCCTGACACACACACACAAAAAGGCAAATGGTTTGAAGAAAAAAAAAAACCAACCCAAAAAGACATGTCTGTCTCCTGCCTGTCCGCCCCCTGCCCCTCATCTCTGTTCTTAAACACAAGCCTAACAAGCCAACTCCTAGGGATTTTATTTTTACTGTCTTGTTAGGAGGCATGATCTCTTCAGAATCAATTGCAACAGCAGAAATAAGACAAGGTGTTTTGTTTCACAAAAACACGCACTGCAAGACTACGATGCTGCATTGATTTATTTCTTACCCAGGAAGATGTTCCTGTAATTAAGATTAGCAATACAAACAACACTCACAGCCCTTGACTCCCAAACATTATAGTCAGTAATTTTACTGTGTTGGGCAGCCTGTGCTCTAGCAGACAAATCACCAAGTCTGTAACATCTTAGGGGTAGATGCAACGCTGCCGACTTAGCACTCAAAGTCAACTGCAGAACTGACACAGTGAACCTCCAGAACATAATTCAATAGTCTCAAAAGCATGCAGCAAATCATAAATATGTATAGCCAATCATGCTTGCAACAGTATCTGTACATACAAACTGAGCTTGGTTTCATTCAGAAATTGAAAGCAGCTTACATTTATTTTGCTATGTCAGTAGAAAGATTTCAGCCAGCTAGAGTATTATAACAATATAAAGTTCTTTCACAAAGAACACTTAATAAAAATACATGCAATTATTTTTCAAAAGTGTGTTTTAAAAGGTTTAATCCTTGAATTAATCAAAATGAGTGTGTTTTTCAGGGTATTCAGAACTAGAGCTACAGAACAAATTGATTTCTTGGTTCAGTAGTTGAAATGGAAGGGTGTGGGGCAGGGAAATCAGTTTCAGGATCACCCGTAACATGTTTTTCACTTTCGGCTGACAAATTGCAAATATTTTGGTTTGGGTTGAAAAGTGACATTTTGTTTCCTTTCAAAATGCTTTTCCTTTTTAAAAATTATGTTTACTACTGCTTTTTGTAAAAAAAATGTAATTTAGAAAAAGAAACCAGCATTTTCACTTCCTCACTATTCTTGCAATTTTGACTGCAGATGAGACTGTTTCCAAGTTTCACCAAAATCAATAGGTGGTTTTACTGACTTGAAACTGCATCTTTTGGCAACAAAGCTCCATACCAACTTTTTTGCTTGACTTTACTGATCAGCTTGTACTACTGAGTCATAAATGCCCAGTGACAACCTGCCAACCAAATTCACTGCAGGCAACATATGCACAGGTAGCGTCATCAGCATGCTACATTACATCAGTTACAGACTCAATCTGATAATGTGTAAACCCGTACAAGGAAAGCAACAGGATTATTTTTTCTCTCCGTCAGACTGAATTCAACTTGCTTAGCACAACCAGGAGGAAAGGGGAGGGGAGTAAGGGGAGTTTTCAGATATTATTTTTGCCAGGTATGTTGTAGATCTCAATTCAATGCTGTATTTGGGGAGGGGGTGTGTAATGAGAAAGAGTTATGCACATGGTACGCAGCCCCATGATTTTGTCTGCATAGTTCAGCAATAGCTAGTGCATGTTATTCATCATCTTACACTTCTTCTGAAAAGGCCATTTTCCCATTCTCATTAAAAACACAGGGGGGGAAAACACAAAACAAAACACAAAAATCTTCTGCCCCTAGTAGAAAGACAATAATGTCAGGGCAAAGATTTCATATTACAGAGAGAAAGCATTTAAATTCTTCTCTGTCTTGACAAGATTTTGTAGTTCAGGTGGGAATGGCTAGAGAAGTAGCTTAAAGGGAGCAAGAAGCCCTGATACACAAGGGAAATAAAAAACATCTGGAAGCATGGGACAGATGTTGGGAACACACCTGCAATGTAAAACACTGGCAAGATAAGTAAGTGTGAGAAGCAGCAGAAGGTAGAAAAAAGACAACAGAGCTACTTTGCAAGGAAGAGAAAGAATGCAAAGAAACAAATTGCAAGGAAGGAGCAAGTGCAAGGAAAAAGATCTTGAGTGCTCAGAAGAGCCTGTTGAACAGAAGACAGCTCAGTGGAGTAAGACCATGCTGAAGTGTGCAAACCACTTGATCTAAAAGCAGAGTCAATGTCTCTTTGGGACACAAAGGTAATGGGATCACTAACAACACAAACATCTGTATCTTTCAAAATGCAGCACAGGCCCCTTCTGAAATTTTGCCAAATGTCACAAGCAAGGCAGGGTCTGGCTCAGAGGCCTCACAGAAAATGAAGTGACTCAGTTGGTGAGCTGGTGATCATGTGGAGGCAATGGTGTCTTCTGCGAGTCACTGCTGACCTTCCTTCAGGCATGGATGCTGGAGGAGCCATCTTTGACTATGAGGTGTTGTTGTGGTTTAACCCCAGCTGGCAACCAAGCCCCACACAGTTGCTTGCTCACTCTGCCCACAGTGGGATGGAGGAGAGGATCGGAAGAGTAAAAGTGAGAAAACTCATGGGTTGGGATAAAGACAGTTGAATAGGTAAAGCAAAAGCTGCACATGCAAGGAAAGCAAACCAAGGAATTCATTCAACACTTCCCATGGGCAGGCAGGTATTCAGCCATCCCCAGGAAAACAAGACTCCATCATGTGACCAGTGACGAGGTTTCCACAATTCATTCTGGAAGTTACTGTGGCTCACACCACTGCCTTAATCCTTGTCAAAGACAGGCACCTCTATACATTTAAGATGGCCTGTGTGGAAATAGATGAAAACTGTTTGTCACATCTTTTCCTCTGGAATATTCACTGCTCCCAGGAGTTCATCCATCCATATACCCTATTTAGAAGATGAAACACCTTCTCTTTTTTTTTCAATAAATATCATGAAAATATATTAGATTGTTGGAATTTATGCAGAGATATTTGGCAGACTTTTCAGGGCTGTCAAAGATAAATTGAATGTGTTGGTTCTTCTACACTGAGTGAATTATCTGAATAAATAATATATTAGGAGAATTTAACTTCTTACCTATGTCTGATTCATTCTCAGATAAATATACACACATTTACACTGATGTCAACGAGGATGCAGAAGACATAGCAGAAAATATGTTCTTAGGCTGTTTCTGTAATATCCATGATAGAAAATTGACCAATGATACTGATAAAGTAAAACAAACAAAAAACACCTTTTGAGGTAAGGGGAATAATTTATTTCACTTGTTTCAGCTTTTCATTATGCTTGGTTTTAGTTTTACCGTGTAAGGCTTTAACACAGGAAACATATAAAAGCCAGTAATAAAGTCTTTATCAACTGCATTTCACACAACACTGCAAAGTGCTTTCAAATAGCTCTTAATCATGGAAAGTCAGAACTACGTTTAGAAAGGCAATTGGCTTCCTATGATTTTTGGACATATATCTGGTCACCAGGCCACTTGCCTGTACACATGGACAATGTCACAGCATTCACACAGCATGCGTAAACCTGTGTAGACAAACAACTCTTGTGTGCATACAATCAGGCTTGACATACACTTGTCTCCATCAGCTGAGAGACACTGCAGAGATGCTTTTCTGTAAAAACTCTGAAGGAGAACTTCATGATCCTCTACAAATTTTTTCTCTTTCAGACACAGGAAAATACCACCTTTTGTACTGGTATCAGAGAGAAGTGTTGAGTTTCACAAGGAAGATATACTATCCCTTAAACTGGAACTATTGTGAAGTCAATGACAACTGGCCATATCTTGAGAAGGGAAAAAAAAGTTGCAACTGAGAAGACTGTTCCTGTTCCAAAAGAAAAAGGGAGCAAAACCACCTTAATCCCAGCAGAGGTGAAAACGGTGGCAGCTGCTTTGCTTCTCCAAAAGTCACCTCAAATATAAGAAAATTCTGTCACGGGAAGAGACCATGTATGCATGATCCCCCCATATCCGTACAGTGATATAACCATGCAACATTCAACTAATACTGAACTCTTCTATATGGTCATTTTAAAGATAAGTCATGCAATTAATACAGTAGGATCCCACTTTTGTCAACAAAAAAGATCTTCCTTGAGCATTTTGTATTTTAGCTTTTCATTTGCAAGAGAGATAAGATATTTATGCCTTAGATCTGTAAGAAAGAGAAGTGTGGATACAAAGATGGTTTTAAAGACAATGCCCTGAGACTACTCAGGAGCAGATGGTAACTTTTTTTGCTGGACAACATAGTAATGCTTTTCATCAATTGCTGCTTCAAAGATTGAGGCAGACATCTGTTCCCTGTACCCAACTGGTTATATCTATGACAAAAGTAACAGGATTAAATTGCAAATTCAGATTTGACAACAAAGTTTTGAATGAGCAAAGATAGCAAAGGACTAGATAGATCATTTATCTTTAGATTGTGAGACTATCTTCAGATTTCCTGGACAGAAATCTATGGTTTTGCAACAGAGCAAAAGAGGGTAGGTCTACAACACCACCATGCAAACATACAGCTGCTCTGGCCAGGCTTCCTCTGTATCAGTGAAATATCTACAGTCCACAACACCTGCCTGAACAAAAAGTGTTGGCAGGAACACAGAGGTAGCTGAAAAAACTCAAAACACAGGCTAGGCAAAATCTCAGTGTTTCAGAAGCCAAAACAGCTTTGAGCAAGCAACTCACCAGCCAAGAATCACCTGGCTTAGCCTTATCATCCACTGAGAAGATCGAGAAAGACAGATGGAGCTGAAGAGAAGATGAGATCTCTGATTTTAGACCTGCTCATCCAGTATTAAGACAAAGCCCAAATATGTGGTTGCAATTTCCATTAAAATACAAGCGTTCATGATTGTTGTGTAACTGCAAAAAAATCAAAAGCTAGAGCTCCAAAATTTACTTGGATTTCAGTTGCATGCAGAACTTACCCAGGTACTTGCTGATCAACTTTCTATTCCTTTTGCAATTGGAAAGATGTGTATTCCAGCTGCCTGCTGCAGCACTGGCTCTCAAAGCAAGTGGCAATCAAATACTGACCACTACAGGTGACAGGACCAGAGATGGAGTAAACTTCAATCCTTACTCCACATGCCAAAGATACAGAGGATTTGTCACGGGTACCTTATACCACTTTCAGAAACCCAGAATTATTAAACTCATAAGACAGCAAAGTATCTTAGGATTGTAATAATTTTACTTCAGATTAAAAAAAAAAAAAACCAATAAAATAAATCACAAATTCCACTGGCAAATTTCAAAGCAAGGCCTCAACCCTACCTACATTCAATATGGATTTAGAAAGAGTCATATAGAAGGGAAAAACTCAAGATTTCCTTTTCTTCTGTGGGAGCTCAACTTGTGATATTTTAAAACAAAGCAAAACTAGAGGACCCACTAGACTATTTCTGGTGCAAGTTCCCCAGAATAGTACTTTAAATGAGACCTTGGTCAATACCTCTTCTTCTAAAGGAAACAATAGAGTCACTCAGATGCCTGCACATGCTCTACCACTTTAAAGAGAATTACAGTCTGGTTCACATTTAGGAAATATCTTTTTGCTTTTATGCCTCTTTTTAAAAATAACAGTGCTAACGGGAAAACACAGGAAGTGCCGCCATCCTCAGTAAAAATTCCCCACAGCAGCCAAGCCACACCTGCTTTGGGCACAGACATTTGAAGCTCAGCCAGCACAGTAGGGTGGACTTGTACTCTGAGAAACCCATCAACCCCACCTATCCACTTTCAGTCATTGCTAGCCTCCAGCTAATAAGCTGCCAGCACGAGTGAGCCAGATAGAGTTTTTGGGTCTGAAATGGACATGGTGTGATGGTTTGCTAATGAGAAAACCTGGAGAGATCCCATATTCTGCCATTCCTCCTGCATTCCTATTGGAAGTGGGAGAACGATATCATTACAGCAAACGAGTCACCAATAGGAAACTGAAGATGAATTTCAGTAGGCCAGCGCTGGTTGGCATTGCTCTCTAACATACAATTATAAGCTTTTGGTATAAGCTGCCATCCGAAAAATTATGACAACCTGCATGCCTCTTAGTTTTCCCTCTTGCTTAGAACATTACTCTGTCCATGAAAAGCAGACATTGTCATCATCATCATCATCGCTATTTACTGAACATGAAGAAATACAGTGTCTGAAGAGCAGCTGTCTCTCAAATTGTTCAATTTTCATGGTCTTTCCATGAGGGATTCTATTACTCAAACACATCTACATTTGAAAGCATATAACATATGGTCAGAATGACATTTAACAGAACTCTTCCTTCCCTTGTGATCATGCAAGCCAGGCTGGCTGTTGCCGTTCTCAGACCACCCACCCTCCTTCAGCCCAATAAACCACAAACTCACAGGCCAGTTTCAAGCCAACAGGAAAGGAGATTGAAACTGTGGCAGGGAGGACAGGACAGACCCAGTTACCAGAACAGGGCAATAGCTTTTCACTTGCTGACAGCACTACAGAAAGCCTTCTGGAGCAGCAGAGGACGAGCACCAGTGATGCCAACAGCCAGTGGCTAGATGCCACAGGAAACCAAAAGAGTCAGGCTTGGGTATTTTGCTACCTGATCCCAGAAGGGAGGGGGCCTGCAGTCACTGCAGGAAGGGCCTGGAAGAAAGCCTCAGGAGACCTAAGGAGTAGCAGAGGAGACGCTCAATGCAGTCCAGGACTGTGCACCTCATATCTGGACCCACTTTGATGACACACCGGTGTTCTCTCCTGGACTGATCTCTCTCACCAGACATGGAAGTCATGCCCCTCACTAACGTTGGTTACAGAATAACCTGTCCTGAAACATGGAAAACACCTTCCTGTAACATAAATGAGACTCCTGCTACAGCTAATAATTCCTCACTCTCTAGACTGATCTAGACTGAATAACTTTTTCAAACTCTGAACAGCTATCTAAACTGAATTTCCATGTGTTTTTTCAGTTTCACTAATCTCTTCAAGATAAAACATGAAAATATAATTCTGGCAAAAACAGATTAGTCCAGCAACTAGGGAAGCACTTGTACATCAAGTGATTGCTTTGGCCCCGAGCAAATTTAATCTTTTCCCATCAGTTCCTTTCCTCTTTTTTTCTGGCCATAAGGCAAAAGCTTCATATCTGACTGTGCTTTTTCTATGGGTTTTGATCTAAGTTACGTTTTGACAACATACAATTAAAATACCTTGAAGTAAAAGACATATATGTCCCTGCCTGTAACCACTTAGAGAATTAGTTCAATTAAATACCACCAGTTGTGACATAAGGAGTGCTACCATTAAACCTCTAACAAGAAAGGATTAAGCAATAAAAAATTATTTGTAAAGAATCTAAGTAACAAAGATTTACTCCCTTCCAGTGACATAATACTTTGCTTTCCCTCCTCAAATGACAGATGCCAGACAATTTAGTCTCTTCTTTGAGAGCAAGAGCCTTAATTTAATTTGATGTTTAAATGGTCATTAATTTCAGATTTTTCCATTCACATAGGAGAAATTTTATTACAGTAAAAGAGACCTTGAAAAAACTGAGAAAGAAAACATAGATACATTTTAAAAAAAGATGACTAGCACTGCTTTTTTCCTGCTGACTTTTTCTAAAGGTCTTTCTTTGCTTTATTTGCCTTCCTACACAAGTAACTGATTTTTATTTGGTTTTACATTATCACATCCTAAAATACACTGTGAATCCTCTGAATGACCATTTCCTCCTAAAGCCATTCAGATTCTCAAGCAACGCAGAGAAGATGCTCAAAGTTGTATATATTACCAGCTACACACGTTATTTACAAACTGTTAGCTAGCTGGTGATTTTCACTCATTTACTATCACTTAACAGGAAAAGTGAGAAAGCATACATTAAACCTTCATGCTTGCACTGCTGATTTTTAAGTATTCGGCCATGTCCCTCTACTATGTTACAACTACCACATCCAGCAACTCCTAAATAAAAACATTGTGAACTTCGATGTCCTTCTGGAAACACACTCTCCAGATCTTGCTGCTTCTCCTGCTGTGAGAATGGTGAGTTGCTCCAAAGGTCAGCATCCAAAGGTTCCAGTTTGGCAGACCACATACCTCCATTCCCATCACAAAAGCCACAGTACATGCACTGTAGAGTTAGGCTATACCTGTGCAGTAGGTCAGACTATTTCTAGAAGTGCAGCGTATAAACTACAAGTTATACCTTTGATAAAATTGTACCTTTGGAAGCACTGGTAGCCAGGTGCAAACCATGTGCATTGTCCTGGCAGAGGACAAACAGCCCAGGAACAAGAGGCTGACCCTAACTATTGCAAAGCCATTCCTTAGCAAGTGACACCCGTATTATTTTGCAGGTATGTAGTAACTGGTTAGTGTTTTCTTCTTGCACATCACCACTATTACTGTTTTCTTAATGTATGGATGCTTCTGTGTTTTAATGTTGAGGAAACTAGCCACGCTAAGAGACTTGGGCATGGCTATGACTCTTTCCTAGTCGGAAGGAACAAGCTATGTGCTACGGAGGCAGAAAGACGATTTGATAGCTGTCAATTAGGCTTTTCTAACCCTGACTTGTTACAAGTAACAGATATACATATCATACCTGTGCTCAACCTTTTCCCTTTATATTTACTTTCCCCAAATGCAAGAAACCTGACTGAAGGATTTGTGGCAGAAAGGATTACATTTGTGCATTGCCCTGGTGGGGAAAGGGGGCAAGCTGTGGGAAAAAACACTGTGCAAAACTCTAGGCAAGGTGGTAGGCTTGTATTCATCTCCAACAGTCCTGGAGTGAGGATGTGAGATGAGGTAGATTATTTTGTCTATCACAGAACAGTAGTATTTAGAAAAAGAGCAGACCTTTACCTTGCTAAGGGATGCAGTCAGGTGTCTGTCTTTTACAATAAAAAGAGTGGGTCAGCTGAACTCTCTACAGAGATATAAGTACCTGTCATTTTCATGGCCAAAAGTGACAGAAAGGGATCAACCAGCGAGTTTATACAAAGTCTGTCAAATACATGTCTCCTTTTCCTAGAATGGCCAAGTAGACCAGTTCCTTCATCACTGACATGGGTGAACTGTGAAATGCCAAAATCCTTACAGCTAGCTGTTGCACTCTCTGCTTCTGTATTGCAGACTGTCATCTAACCTTCAACGTAAGTTTTGCAGAATCCTTCCCCTCCCCCCGAGTCAGGGAAAAAAAAAAAATTTTCTTTGTTTATTGAAAAAGGACTGTTTTCCTACACTTTTATGCCAATGACCAATCAGCAACCACTCCCTATCAAATAAAAAGCCAAAATGTGTTAATGTCCAACCAGAGCCCACAAGGGTGGGTTGGTTCCTTTAACAGTTGATCAGTTATTCTGGCTTTAGCTGACAACACCTGTTTCAAGATCAAGAGTTTTGACTGTAATATTGAGTATAACAAATAACAAAGATTTTTCTAAGATATCCATTTTTTTAAAGCTTTTTCTAGAGGCTGTCAACCCCAAAACACCATTCAACAGCTACAAGAATTTTTCTGTTCATTCCAGAGAACAAAGTGCAGATAGGGGAATCTTGGGATAGAGCAGATGTATCTGTCAGGCAAAAAGTATTAAAAACTGTGTTGGACTAACAAATACAGAATAGGCTTCTGAGGTATTTTATTATCTCATGAAAAAAAATCAAGATTAAATTTTCATGCCCTACATTCCCCAGCTGCCATAAATACAGGATAACTAATGGGATTTGGGAGTTAATTTTATTTCACTGTTTCAGAATAAGAAGTTTTAAGTCCACTACTCACTGCTTTGTCTGCCCCAATGCACATCTCAACCTGATTCTCTCTGTACTGTTTCAATTGAACTGCAAGTAGCATTTCCATATACTTAAAGTTTTTAAAATAGCCAGTTCCAATAAAAAAAATAATTCAAAATCTTGTTACTTTTTCACACATGCACATCAATGTCTAAGAGTTCTAGAGACCACCACCCCTGTGCTCCAGACTATTTTGGGTCTTTAAGTCATTGACTCTATTGCTGGAGTGTAGGCAGACAGCCACACTCAAGTCTGCTTGCAGGGAAAACAAGCACACTGTAATTGGGGATGCAGAGATGAAAGGTCTGTCCCCTCCCCTTTAACCACTCTACACAACATCTATGCATGGTAGCAAAGAAGAGGATTTGGAGAAAAAGCCCTAAGTTTAGAGCAACTGCATCACTGTTACTGAGCTCTTCAGAAACAACTAGAAGCTACGTAATGCATGACAGTTACGTACCAACAGCCTAGAGTATATTTTCCATTCACTGTTTTGGGGAGAAACAGACGCCTGCCTCATGCTGTAAGGAACAGCCGTAAGGATCTAAAATGTTACATGCTAGACATACATTCCTGCAGGGCAGACACATTCAAAGGAGCAAAGAGGGTTGCAGACACTGGCTTACCATAATTTTTTCTTTATTTGGCTAGAATGCAGTCATTCTGCTAATTGATACTCCTACCACAGTGTCAAACAAACAAATTGGATAAAACACAGTTTGCCAGTATTTTGTCACATTCCAGGCTTTCTGGCATTAGTTACTGTCTATATATCCTTTGGCACCAACAGATGTAAGGTCTGATAAAAGCTGTTTCCCCTGTTTCATGTCCAAGAAAAATGCAGGCTTTATTCTGCAATGTATGCACACCTGTCAGATTAAAAAAAGACCACAACCAACCAACGCCTTCCTCCTCACCCATGCTGAATTTCAAAGTCTAAAAAGGTTTTTAAACTTCTCCACCCCATGCCCTATCTCTCACAGGCTACATAAACCTGCAAGAGGGGCTGCAAGTGCCAGTTTTTACTGGAAAAGGTACCAGAGGACTCCATCTATTCCTCAGCTCCTCGAGAAGGTCATGTGGGAAGGAATTTACCTCAGATGGACCCAGGTGGCTAGCACTGACTCAATTAGCACCCGAAGTTGCTGCCATTGAGCACTACTCCAAAGTTAGTTCCACTTGGCACACACGTACATTTCAAACACTGAAGAATGTCTGGATGGGCTACAACATAACCAGTAAGGTTTCCTTTAAAAACTGTTAATTGAAACTGAGGATTACAAAATGCCACCAAATGGCAACAGTGGCCCACAAAACTGGGGCAAGTTGACTGGTTACCACACAAGGTCAGAACCAGAGCCAGATCCAAAACTACTCTTTAGTGTGATGCTTAATTTCCTCAAGAACACCATGAGATGCTAAGCGTTCAAGATAAGCACCCAGCAGTGTTTACTCCACCTGGTGAGGTTAGGTCCCAACAGATCTTGTGAGGGAGGAATCAGCCTACTTCAGTTGTGCCAGCTGGATTACTTTCTCCAAAAAGATCGATCTAATCTGCCTCTGGAATCAGTGTGTATTTTTTACTCTCAGCATTTCTGTTTGAAATACTGCATGTACGTAAGTGAACACTAAATGGTAGACATGAAAGTTTTTAAGTAATGTAGCACAGACAAAAAACACTAACTGGAAACTAAAAGAAAAAAATTGAAGACTAACTTAATGCCTCCAGTTGGTCAACCGTTATTCTGCTTTAAAACACAGCTTTGATGTCTATCACAGCTCATTCTCACACAGATGCTGATCCAACTCCTTTAGATTTCTTCCCATAGAATATCAGGGGTTTCATCTTCATTTCATGTATTCTCAATTGCTACACTGGGGAAGTCAGGATTTGTCATTGCAGATAAAATCCAGAAAGCTTCAATAAAAAAAAAAAAAAAAAAAAAAAAATCAGGATTTGAAAACTCAATTATTCTTCATATATTTTGACTCTAATTTCTCTTACGGAGCTGTCACTGTTGACCTGTTGAAGCATAGAAGACTTCTGTTTTATCGGGTAGTTCTTTTAGCCCACTTGGGCCCATGAAACTAAAGAGAGTGAAAGATAGGTGTGCTATACCACCTTGATATTCAGGCCTTACACAAAATTAACCTAAAATACTTTTCAATCCTCTACTTTCAGATTTTCTCTGCTTCCCAGCTCCCAGGGATTCCTCTTTTATTGTATGCTGTGAACATAACTGCACTGAGCCATTTCATTATAACAAGCTTATTTTGTAACCAACCACAACAGTAACAGCTGCTCATTCCAGAACCAGCACAGACATGCTGCACCCAAGCGGCACACTGAGCACTGGCACTTCAGCGACGCAAATCAAAGGCAGTAATAACACAAAGTATCTGTTGGGGAGATGCCAAAAAGGGTCTCGCCTGATTCCAAATGGTCCAGGATCGCAACAAACCTTATTGTCCATGACTGTAACAATAAACAAGATCTTTTTTGTAGTGTAGGGCATAATTTCAAATTGAGGTACAATGCAAAAATACAAAGTTTGTCCAAACTACAAGAACAGAAAAGCCTGTGAAATGTCATAGAAAATAAAGTGGCTGAAAAAGAATGTGAACAGTGCCTTGCAAATACGATCTAGTAGTCCTACCAGCTCCCTTGCTGGCCTCCTACTTCTAGTATAAAGAGACTTTTTACTGTTTAGTCTTGAGTATGTTATCAAACAGGCCCTCAGGAACAATAAGGCCACAGCCAAGAAGCTCAATGAACTCTTTTGGTCAGTTGTTACCACAAAAGGTATCGGAGATATCCCACACCTTATGTGCTCATCACGGCCAATAGCTCAGAGGAGCTAGATCTGTTTAAAGCAAGTATGCAGAAAGTATTAGATCAAATAGACAATCTGGAGTTAGTACATCAGGAGTGGATGGCATTCACCTGAGAGCTCTGAGGAAACTCAGATCTGAAATTGCAGAACTGTTGGCCAAGGTTTGTAGCTGATAACCACAAAGAGCTGCTATGCCAGTGTCGTGGTTTCAGCTGGGATGGAGTTAATTTTCTTCTTGGTAGTTGGTGCTGTGCTGTGTTTTGGCTGTGATGTGAGAGCAATGTTGA
>JAVJGI010000040.1:75739191-75761857 GCA_035590275.1 Ibycter americanus | reverse complement strand
TGCCATGTGATGGTGCTCAGGATGATCTGCTCCATGACTTCCGCTAGCACTGAGGCCAGGCTGACAGGCCTGTAGTTTGCCAGATCCTCCTTCCTGCCCTTCTTGTAGAAGACTGTCACATCGGCTAACCTGTTGTCAGCTGGGACCTCTCGACTGCCAGGACTGTTGAGAAATGATGGGAAGTGGCTTGGTAGGCATGTCTGCCATCTCTCTCAGTACCCTTGGGTGGATCCCATCCAGCTCTATCGACTTGTGATTGTCAGTGGAGCAGCAGGTCACTGACCATTTCCCCCTGGACTATGGGGACTTCATTCTGCTCCTCACCCCTGTCTTCCAGCTCAGGGGGCTCAGTACCCTGAAAGTAACTGGTCTTACTATTAAAGACTGAAGTAAAGAAGCCACTAGAGTACCTCAGTCTTTTCCACATCCTTTGTGGAAATGTTCCCCCCACATCCAATAAAGGATGCAGATTCTCCTTGGCCCTCCTTTTGTTTCTAATATATTTGTAAAAACATTTTTTCTTATCTTTTATGGCAGTGGACAGCCTGAGTTCTAGCTGGGCTTTTGTCTTTCTAATTTTCTCCTTGCATAACCTTGCGACATCCTTATAGTCCTCCAGGCTTGGCTGCCCCTTCTCCCCAAGGTGGTGAACTCTCCTTTTTTCCCTGAGTTCCAGCCAAAGCTCTCTGTTCAGCCAGGCCAGTCTTCTTCCCCAATGGTCGTCTTTCCCACTAGCTCATCTTTTGGCACATGGGGACGGCCTGCTCCTGCACCTTCAAGATTTCCTTCCTGAAGAATACCCAGCCTTCCTGGACCCCTTTGCCCTTCAGGACTGCCTCCCAAGTGACTCTGTCAAGCAGTCTCCTAAACAGGCCAAAGTCTGCCCTCCAGAAGTCTAAGGTAGTGGTTTTGCTGACCCTTTCCTTACTTCTCCAAGAATCGAATGCTCTATCATCTTGTGATTGCTAAGTCCAAGACATCCTCTGACCACCACATCACACACCAGCCCTTCCCTGTCTGTAAACAGCAGGTCCAGTGGGACGTCTCCCCTGGTTGGCTTACTGACCAGCCATGTCAGGAAGTTCTTCCACACACTCCAGAAACCTCCTGGACTGTTTCTTCTCTGCTGTATTGTGTTTTCAGCAGACATCTGGTAAGTTGAAGTCTCCCATGAGAACAAGGGCTATGGTTAGCGTGGTTATTTAAATGGAAAGTATTGCATTCTAGGCACTGTTATGTAATTTCATGGAAGTAAGAATTTTACCTGCACAGAAAATAAAAATACTAAGTTCTGTGCTGCTTGGAGGGATGAACTTCTAATGGTCAGAGGACAAGCTATTGATGGGCAGGTATCAAATAGAGAGAGATGCATGGTTAAACAGATATCTCAAGTCTCAGGCACTTACCAAAAATACATTTCAACATTTCCAAACACTCTGGACTTCCCTGCATTTTATTCTCCCAAGGTACCAAAATCTAATCTTGAGTTTTCTCTTTAATTACCAATTCAAGCCAAAACCTTAGTTACCAGTTTTTGGCAATCGCTCCAATCCTGATACCATGCTCTCCTGTGGAATCCAGTCAGCCAATTGATTTGACACAAGATGTATTACCAGGCTTCTCTGAATCAAAATATTAAGGCACTTTGATTCCCTTATTTGGTTAGGTTATACTTACTTAAAATCAAGAAAATTTTAGCTTATAGAAGTCATTCTTGTTAGTTGTGATAGTTATTTTAGAAGATGCTTTATATCTTATAAATGTGTCCCGTCTCCTCAAGTATCACAAAAAAAGCTATTAATATGTCTGTCTAAAAAAAAGAAATCACCCCACCACCACCCCAAAAAAACCAAAAACCCACCCAAACAAAAAACACCAAACTCAACACCAGTCCCTCCCCTCAAACACTATATTACATATTTTAGAAAAAGTTTCCTGCTACAAGC
The DNA here is from genome assembly GCA_035590275.1 of Ibycter americanus. Lineage (NCBI taxonomy): Eukaryota > Metazoa > Chordata > Aves > Falconiformes > Falconidae > Ibycter > Ibycter americanus. The sequence continues at coordinate 75,759,911 of JAVJGI010000040.1, read as the reverse complement.
TTTCAAAATCCATTTCATGCTTGCTACACTCTACTTGAAATAGACTCTCTCTGCATTCGTGTTCAGGAATCTGTCATTAAAACATCCTGGTTGTTAGGAGTCAGATAAACATGTTGATGAAATACAGCGTGAAAAGATAACACTATGAACAAGCCCCATTGCACACTACACTAGAAGGGGTAAATTAATCAAACTCCAGATGGGATTTAAGCTGCAAAAGTAACTGCAGGCACTTATCAGCACTGCTCATACCCTTCCTCCTCCTCCTCTCTTCTGTTAGGAGTTGCAGAGCACACACCATGGCAGAGTATATAAAACAGGACAAGGACTACAGCCTAACTGCCACCTTTTGGTCACCACACTGGTCCAAACAGAGCACACGCATGCAGAGGCAGCTATATATCTCCATTCACTAAAACAGGAAGTTAATGAACTTCCATTAAGTTTTTTTCTAACCTGCACTGGCCTTAAGAGGGAGAACAGCATGGCTAGTGGCAGACTTTTTTTGCTACCCGCTACAGAGCAATCCTTTCAAGCATGGGTCACCTGGGACTACTGAAAAATTTATGTGAATCAAAACTCATCTGCTGAAGGGCCTACTTAAAAAACCTCCCAATCAGGAACTTTTGTAACATCCTCAGGCAAATAACCCATGTCTGAATAATAACAGATACACTAAAACAGATACTAAGTTACATTATCTAATATCACACGTTGATATGCATGAAGAACAAACAACATTAAAGGCAAGCACAAGAAAAAAGGCTGATACTCTGTTTTGTTTTTGAAGTTTCCTAACAGATTTCTTGCAAGACACATGGATCCTTGAAAATTCACCTGTTTGTTGTTGTAATGCCTAAAAATATTTCTGATAGTATATTTAAAAATCCTGAATCCTCTGCAGATCAGCAGGAAAAGTGAGACCAGTTAGAGAAAATTATCAATTATTTTTTTTCTCTATAGAACTAAAAAGAGTAGCTACCAGTGCACTTACTCTAGACACAGTAGTAGTATAAAGGGACTCTTGCGCTTCTTCAGAAAAAAAAAAAAAAAACAAAAAAAAAAAAGAAAAAAAAAAGAAAAAAAAAAAAGAAAAAAAAAATTATCTGGTCTACTTCCTGCCCTCCCCCCCAGTTAAGATACAGCAGCTTTTATAATTTCATGTAATTCATTCTGTGAGTAGTTACTGTACAGAGGAACTTGTTACTTGTAGATTTGAGAGATTTATTGAACCTTTGTAAGTTACATCCACATCTTGCACTTGCGCTTTACTCAAGGAAACCATAACAATATGAAATTCAATCTGTACCACACACACTCATCCAGTTCTTAAAGGTCCCTTCACTCTGGCGTTCTGGTCTTGTGCTGCATGCAGCCCTTCATCTACATGCCACAAAAGCAGCTGGCACCAGTCTGGCCTAGCTTGATGAGGATTCAGGAAAAGCTTTTTCCTTCTCAGGATCAAAAACTTGGTATCACTGTATGCAACAAGCTTAAAATCTACCAATTTCAAATTAAAAAGTCAAATGCCTTTGCATAGCCAGTAGCACCAACACAATCCCCTTGTGTTCCTTTTTGTAGTACGCTGCAGGGAAAAAGGGTGGGAAGGGTAAGTTTTCCTAAAGGTAGCATTTTCTTAAAGCCTAAAAGGCTTACAGAACTTTGGAGTGAGTCTGCTCAGCCCAAGAGGTACACCAACCTCTTTTTTTTTTGCATAAGAATACAACAGCTATGCCTAACAGCTGGACCTAGACACAGACTGCCCCATCCTGCCTCAAGATACTCTCCATCCTCCCAGCTGGGACTCTGTCATCACTCTCAAACTCCCTGACCTGCAGTGCACACTGCTGGCCCCGGAGTGCTGTTTTCTGCCAGCTATGAAAATAAATGCAAAACCTCCCACTCTAGTTATTAGCCACCAGACTAGGTCCTCTTCAGCTAGTCTCATCAGAGACTTTCATTTCACCTGACCTATGCTCTACCCCCTCTGCTTCCCTCTCCTTCAAGCTGTATGCCCAAGTGAAAACCTCAGCTAATGGTGCAAAGTATTACTCCTTTAACAGCACTAGTAGCCCTGGCCCTGAACTTGCCTAGACTCTCAGTAGCAAAAAAAATCAAAAACCAACAAACAAACAAAAAATTCTAATGTTTGCCTTGATTCTCATAAAACAGACTAACATCTCCCTGATTTAAACAGTGTGACGCTGCTGCCATGACTCATACAGGAAAGCCGCGGAGTTTTCCGTTGCTTTTCCTCAGGATCTGAGGCTGCCATCTTGACAAGGTCCTAGCAACATACAAGCTCTGCCTGTGACATGCTACTCCTGCCTTTTCCATGACACATATATTGCCCCTTGCTCTTGGACAAATGTGGACTATTTCCCTCTCTCGAGGATCCACTCTGCATCCTTTACACGTCATGCAAAACCATCCTTCCTTCCTCTCACACACGGGTACCCATCACATCCACCTCCCTGAAGGCATGAACGGCCATTCACTGTACACAAGTTTTTCTCAGGCAGTCATAGAAGTTAGATTATCTCTTACTGTTTGGCAACAATCAGTCAATTTCAGCAGAGAGGCTGGTTCTTTCCAAAACTCCTGCCTGTATTTCCTTTTACAATCTCAGGAGCTTTCTACTCAGTATAATGTACAGACTTGCAACAACATCACATTTTACTTTTTTTTTTTAAATTAATTTTGAGTCGTGCATGAGGATATGCATGAAAAAATACCTTCATTTGCTCTACGAATACAAAGGATTTCTCCAGAATGTGAAGCTAGGAAAATTACATTAGTACCCAACATGTTTTCTATAAAGCCACGTAAGTTTCACAACCATCATCACTAAGTAAAACTAATTAAAAATTATTACTGCTTTCATTTTCTTATGGACACATTAAAACAAATTAGTTTGCTTACTGTTATTTAATATTAATATTGCTATCAAGATCCAAGAAGATCCCACTTGATTTCAAACATTCTTGTTGATGTTCAAATGAAAATCTATTTAGAAGATGATCCTTCAATTACAATTAAAAACCCCAAACCTTTCAAGGTAACATCTCATGTTTGAATGCTAGCTGGAGGCATCAGCCTAGTTGGCCTGTGGCTGTCCCATTAATCACATATTACCATATACTGAGAGTATGCGTTCAGCAAATTATCCTTTACTGTTTAACATGTATATGAATAATGCAAGAATAAAAGGTTACTTGGTTTTGCATCTTTTTTTGCCATCAATACTCCATTTTTATTTGAATTCCAGAGAATAAGAAAGAATCCACCATGCTATACGTTGCTTGTGCAGCTGCCCCATTTCCACATGAACGCTTGAGGAAAGACCACCTTACAGCAGAGTCCAGAACTCACACCAGTAAGATACCACCAGCACCTCAAATACTACATAAGCATCAATAATGACATTTTGCTGTGTATCTTACTGCTTATTACTGAGTGTTTAGGAAGAGACAGCTGCATGCTACCTGTGTTGGGCCAAGCTTCCCATGAACCTTCTCTGTAGGACCCGCTGTCTCTACATACAGGGCTTTGAAGGTGTGCCTGGTTCTGACCACGAACTGCCCAGCACAACCCCATACTAATTCCTATTGGCTTTTAATTCCAAGAATACTTATTCTTAGATGGCATGGATAATCCTGGCACAGACAATAACTTCTCCTTGCTTTCTTTTCCCTCTATCCCATCCACTGCCTCTATTGCCATATTTCAATTTGTTTAACTGAGGAATCCACGAGGAGTGAAAGTTCAGCCTCCTCTCCCCCAACTAAATGGACTATAACGCATTTCCTGCTGCCTCCAAATGAACTGTACCTTTATTTGCACCACTTCTGATTGCCAGAAGAATTATTCTTGTCCTCCCCTGTCACACACTATGAGGAAGCTGTAGCATTACAAGACTGACACTAAGTAATTGCTCCAGCGACCTCCTGCTCTTTCAGTGACTTAGACCCCATGACTCCCATTTTTCCCCCTCACTCTCAGAAAAGCAACAGGCAACAGCTATCTGGCAAGCACCACCCCAGTTCGACAGCTCTTCAATTATTTAACATCGGTCTCACTTCCCACTCTACTAGAAACATGCTAGAAATACAGCTGCCAGGTTAGCTACAGAGTACACCTGAACTATACCAGCTTATTTCTGACTGGAGAGATAAACAAGGAGGGATATTACACAGCAGCGCCTTTCTGCAGTGTGCAGTAACAGTGTTTGGAGACTATTCACATGTCTAAGAGGATACTGAACTGTCTCAGACAGCAATGGACAGTCTTATCTATAGTTCCAGCCAAGCGTTATTTTGGGACTTCAGTTTTGGGTATTTTTGTTTGTTTGTTTTTAAGGACTGAAGACATGGATGTTAACTAGCACCAAGGAACCACCAGCCTCATGTGTTGGGGGAACACACCATAATATAGTTTTCTCAAACATCTGGAGGGATCAGATTATTTTCCCTGTTTACTGTGGGTTTTATGGCAAAGCTTTTCAACCTGTTATGAAAGAGACAAACAGCACTTACAAAATGCCCCATGCAACAGGGAGATAAATCAACTCTTCTTGTATTATTCTCCAATATGGAACTACAGAGTACACAATGCCTCTGAAAAAAAGTAATTTGTATAAGACAGCATCTCCTGTTAACTGCACAATTAGCATCCCCTGCCCTAAGGGTATCTTTCACCATAACTACTTTTTCCAGTTCCATCCAATAAAAGGAAAACACTGTCCTGCTAGGATGACAAAAGTCTCACAATAAAAACATCTTTATTAAACTCCATGGCAGAGGCAGAGCAGCTCTCTATAAAAATGAAATACTGATTAAGAAAACTGTCAGCAACCTGATTACATAACAGAACAGATTACCCACACAAGAGTAGAAAATCTTGCATTCCTGCAATGTTGCTCAGGCTTTCCCACATAGCCTTGTGCACAATAAATTTATTACAATCCCACTGAAAAACAGCAGTCCTGTATTAACTGAATATTAACCGGTACTGCAGTATTCCAGAAGAGAAAAACCTAAGGCTAGATCTGTACACTTAATCCTGCTTCTTTGAATTCATATATTACAAGGTAGAATAACCATACAAAAGAGCATTAAAAGACAGTCAGGCCGGCATGTCTGTCATACCTCTCCTTTCCTGCTTCCATAGGAGCACAGAACAGCTCCCCCTCAGATCTATGACCCAATCTGTCCTACGTTCGGTCAGCCATCAGGAATCCCAGATGTCCGTCAACCTCTGTCATTCTGCCATGCCTCAGTAACAACTGGCAAAGGAGTTCATCTCTTCTTGCTGTCTAGCTTCTCACACAGGTGTACAGACAATGGCAGTCATTTTCTTTTAGCGTCTAGTGTAACACACTCACTTAGCTTTTGTGCTCAGATATTTTAACTCCATGATCTCCACCTGTTCCTCCTCCTGTTTAGTTCTGTATCCCTGTCCTTTTCCTTACTAGGCTGGAAAGCATCTCTGTTTTCTTAATGTGTCCGTCTGACCTAGATGCTCCTCAACACCTGTCTGCCTTTCTCAGCTCCTAATTTAAATAACTTCCAACTACTAGTCTGCTTTCTCTGCCAAAAGTTGCACACTGGCTAAATAAGAATACATCCAAATTTGTAAATTTGGTAAAAGAAAGAAGTGGGATCCTGTATATCTGTCATTTAAAACAAATGCAATTATTTTTAAAAATTAGAAACAAGTTTGATGAATACATTTTTATTTCTTCCACTGCTCACCCCCTCAACCCCAAACAGTATTTTTAAATGTTTAAGAAAAAATTGATACTGTAGAGGTCAGCAAAAAACAAGCATGGCGACTTTACAGCCAAGTTCATAACATGAAAAATAATTGTCAATTAAAGCTAAACAGTTTAGAAAAGCATCAGTCCCAAAGAAAATAATATTTTTACTTTACCAGTTTAGATAAGAGGTAATGTCTATGTTGGCATTAGACTGTCTCTTCATTGACCAGCTTCCTACCCTTGGAAAAGTCATGTGAGTGACCCTATCCCTTCAGTTTCTTCACCTGCAGATGCTGTATCCTTTTCCCTTTCTCTATTTTGCAGCACTGCAGACTAGAACGTCAAGCTGTCAAAGGCTCTGGTCACATACAGTTATCCTAAGTTACATAGCTATCATTGGCTAGCTTTCTGAAATACAAAAACAGCAGTCTCAAGGGGGGGGGTTTTGTTTGTTTTTGTTTTTCTTTTTCTTTTTCTTTTAATGGAGAAGCTGCTAATGCAAAGAATAACATTTCCAGCCAGAGATACTATATGTAATAGCAGCACAAGACACACAGCAAAGAGCCTGATTCTGTAAGCACAAAGCACTTCCCAACACACCACTAAATATAACATCAAAGCATAAAAAATTGCATTGAAGTGCTAAGCACCGAGGCAGCAAATACCTCCCTCATGATCAGTACTCGAGCTCTCTATCATCATTTGAAAGAGTCTCAAAACTCAGCACATGTTAATGGGTCATAAATACCCAGCTGCTCAGGGATAGCTAGTTTGCCTTGCTAGAAACAAGCTATTTCTAGAAATGTTCACAAAAATGCATGAAGGCCTACTAAAATGGCTGGGAAACAACGGCCTACAAAGCTGTTTGCCATCTACAGAGAGGACAGAAGAAGGTCAAAATTAAACCATCATATGAGAGAAGAAACAGAGAAGTGCCTGGCAGTACTTGGAGTGAGAAAGTTAAGCCTAGTTCCACAAAGATAAACAAGCGGCAAGGAAAAATGTGGAGGGAAGGATAAAGATCCTATTGATCTGCTAAGTGACTAGCAAGAAGGTGGGGAGGAAAGAAAATGAAAACTTATCTGGGACCCTTCAAGTTCTCCCCAAGACAGAGCAAAACCACAGCTGTACCCACAAAGCACCAGAGGCTGTTGGATCCTCTCTCCTCACAATGCTCATGTCAGTAGTATTGTAGGGTCTTAAAATGCTTTTCTTTGAAAGATATCACACAAAGATATACAGAGAAATAACAGATTCGATATTCTTTAATCACTCAGAACACAGCAATATGATGGAACTCCTCATATTGAAATCCAATGGGTTTTTTTACGCATACTACCTGTATGCAATCCTCCAATTTGGTTTCAGAATATTTGAAGTCATTTTTAGAGGTGCTGACTAGGTTTATTTGGCATGTAATTAACAGTGAATTGTTTAAAATAAATTTAATAATGAGCTGAAAAGTAATACTTCCTACTTTCCTTGCTTAAAAATATAATAATAATCCTTACTGCTAACAGAGGTTGCTATAAGCCATGCATTTAATAAGAAAGAGATAAATACTAATATATACATACAGATTTTTAAAAAGCACTCTTTTCTAACTGCATAATGCACAGAGAGAAAAAGCATCCTTGAAGATTCATGAAGAATTCTTGTGAAACTACAAATGTCAGAGTAAGGAAATTAATCTTGTCCTATCATCTAAATTGAAATCTTCTGAATATCACAGCAAATAGCAGATAAAACTTTTCCATTGTTAATATCTTTCTGGATCCTCTTTAATGGAGCATGAGGACTTACCAGCTGTGAAAAAAAAAAAAAAAAAAATCAAGAAACATTCTCTTTTTTTCTCCATTAGAGAAAACAAGCCTCATTAGTAAGAACTTGTACTTAAACCCCATTCAGCAGGCAGTCAGGAGAACAGAAACTGAGCTTAAAAAAGTCAAAATTTTGAGAATGGAATACTTGTAATTGAAAGTAGAAAAGGAAGACACACAAATAACTCCTGAAAACAGATACTATTTTTTTTTTAAAAAAAGCAACGTCTTTAAGTTCTTCTGCCTAAGCATCTTCCTATCAGGCCAACCTTCCCAGAAGATAAACACCTCATTCAAAAAGATCAGGTTGTCTCTCATACCAATACCTTCTGTGGTTTTTACAGTAGCATACTTAGGTTACAGTAAGATGGAATGTAACCAAGAGCAACCTGTAACAAGGACAATTGTGCCTGATCAGTCTATAATAGCCCTATAAGTTCATCAATAAAACAGTGAATAAAGGAGAAGCAGATGACATTTGGTGAGGCAAAATGAATTGCATTTATTCCTGGCCATGACAGCTGGCCAAAAAACCCCAACAAACCCAACTAAAAAAATCCCCAAAAGTAGGCTATGTGCATTAGAGAAGACATAACATGAATATTGTTATCCTTATCACAGTTTGATCCTTGCACCCGAGATATGATTTTCAATTCAGATAGCAACATGGGTTAAAATACTGGTCAAAGATTGGGACTTTCCTGTTTGCTGTATCAAATAATTGTGAAATTTACTTGACAACACATTTACATGACTGATGAATGGATTAGAAAAGGAGACTCTATTCACTCATCCCACAGAAGACAAAGGGACAAACAAGATCAAAATGTTCTTTAGTAATTCTCAACAAAAGGAAACATTATGAAGAACCACAGAAACTACAAACACTGAAGGAAGCAAGTCAGACATTTCATACAGATGGCTACACTGACTACAATCATCTGTTAGAGAACAGCACAAGATAGAGGAGGAGCTGACAACAGAGCACCCTTCCCAAACTGCAGTGGGTACTGGAGCCAGTGAAGTTCTTGTAAAGGAAGAGCATAGCTACCAACTAGATACCCCTTAACATCTCTAGCTGTCAGAGCTGGTGAGCCATCACAAGATGAGACAGCAACAAATACTCTCAGTGTACCTACCTAAAAAGGCCTAGTAAAGCAAAACAAACACTGTCGTTTTCCTAACAGGAACCAGTACATGACAAAATATTTGCTCCCAACAGTGCAAATAAATTAACCTGGTTTACGGCAAACCCTAGCACTAAAGGTACATTATCTACAGTTATTAAACAAATCAGCAACGCTGGAGTCATATTGACCTCCAAAGGGCTTCTGCACATTTAAACCAATCTATAGATACAGATAAATATCCTTTAGAGTAGAGCTCCTCAATATATTCAACAGGTTCAGCCAGACATTTCTCACCTTAGATTTTGGAGCCACAGTGAGCAAGAAATAACACTGGTGGGTACAAAACAAAACACTCTTTTGACAAGAGACCCATAAGCTTTTCATTTCAGTACTAAAGTGTATTTATTCAGCTGAGAACCAGGGAATGCTAGATATTAAGTGTCCTGCAGCGGTGTTCTTCCTGTATTCACTAGAAGTACAGATAGATACTAGTATTAACAGCGACCAGATTTGCTGAGGCACTGGAGACGACGAAATCTCATCAGCCTGCTGCTTTATTTTTGCCAAGAGGCAAAGTTTATTAGCTCAGAGTAATGCCATGCTTACAACATCAAATTGCTTCCAAGATCTCATGTGTTTTCTGTGCAGAGAACTGTGACGAGCTGCATGGATACATAAATCTACTCAGGAAACACTTTATTATACTATGCTACAAGATTTAGACTGACCTCACAGGATACTCACCCTTACCACTGTAACTATCTTCAAAGTAACCACACACCAGGAGTGCAAAGAAGCTGACAACAAGGAAAAGAATGGAGTTGGCTTTAGACTAAAGAAATGATAAGGAGCTACCCACAGACAATCTCCACAGGAATAATCTCTTTTTTTCAGTCTTACTTTTCCCTCAGCAATGTCATTACATGCATACACACACATACACAACCCAATATGCTCAGATTAAGATAGATAAATATTTAAACCTAATTTACAGATAATGCTTGTACACTTTTTGGAAGAGCTCGCAGCTTTTTTCTACACTCTAAAAATTAAGAGAAATGCATGAGTGTATAACTTCTTCTTCTCTACCCCATGACTTCTACCAGCCAGTAGCATTCAGAGGTGACCTAAACAGACTTGATGTATTGCTTGTAACTATGAATGCTAGACTGTATTAATGATGAGGCCTTTCATTGATTTACTGTAGCTTACTAAATAAAACAGAATGAATTTACTGCATATGAGGCTTTGCCCAGAACAGCAGGGATGAGGATTCAAAACAGATCTAGAACTACTGTTTTTAGGGGACAGAAAGATAGAAAAGAGTAAAAGGAATCAAAAAAGTTCTCGCTCCCTTGTCCGCTAGTTGCTAATTCTTACTTCAAATAAATACATTTTATATGCTTACTAAGGAACAACAAATAACAGAGAACAGATTATTTCCTTTCAACTTTTTTTTGTTCCTATTATTAAGTAAGAATTGTAACTGAAAGACATTTCTTTAAGTCCTCATTCTGTATTCTCCACAGGCAGGAGTGCCAGGTGGCACTGCCTAGGAGGTCAGCAGAAGAGTGCTACAAGCCTTTCTTGAACTTTAGTAAGCCATACATGATTTGATGCCATATGTTGCTCATAGAACCGTCTTTGAAGTACAGCAATAGGTACCTTCTTATAGCCCCAGATTTAGATGAGTAAAATGCTAGCTAGCTCAGAACGTTAAATAAATAAATCTTGATTACTGCTCTGATATAAATATATATCCATATTGTAACACCACTCCTCTTGCTTCTTTCCCTTGACCTTCAGCTATTCTCTGATGTTCTTCTGAACTGCAATATCTTCACACTTCTGAAGGTGGAACTTGTGACCTTGGAAATAAAACCCAAGGACAAAAAAACCTCCAACAGTTTAATTCTGCAGCTTTCTTTAAATGATATATAAAGCAGAAAAGAAAGCCAGTCACCTTTATATCTTGAAAACCCAAAGCCTCAAGCAGGGATCATTTTCCCCTCTGATTAAAGTCAAGGAACTTACATAGTCTGAAAACAAAAAGGAAAGCTTCTTCCATGCAAAAGCCCTGAAAACATTTTAACTACTGCTCCAATTATTCTCAGACTCCAAAAAAATGCAGGTACTGACCAATCCATATTTAAACGGGAATTTGCAACCTCTTATCTCCTAAAACTTTTGTTACATGACTGTACTAGTTCAAAAACATCAAATTCAGAAACAAGGCATGCAACTACCATGATTCACAATACAGCAGACTTAAGACAGCTGACATAATTCCAGTTTGCTGTAGAGGTTTTTGCCTACATTTATACTGCATTATTACCTCCTGTCATGAGAATCTGGTTAAATATTTTATGCAGGCTCTAACACATCTTCAGTTGCTCCCCAAAGAACAACCTTAACAACCCATTCCACAACATCTGTCAGCCATACAGACTGGAACAACCATGTTTTCAACACACAGCCTTGCAATCACATCTGCTGGAAACAACTGGCTGAGCTGAAAGGCATTGCTTGGTTTCTCAACAGCACCTTAGGGATTTTCAGATCTGCTCAAGAGAGCTATGTGGGTGCACATCCACACAGAGATATCTACTGATGATGAACATCCATCCTCCTGCCTGTTACAAAGTTTTCCTCCTATTGCCACTATCCTAGTTGACAAACCAGTGAAAGATTTCCTAAGCAGCCTTTCAACATAACCTCTGCAGATGAAACATACACAGAGGCATGTAACATATTCACACCAAGAGTTTACACACACAGAAATCTTGAATGAAAATTACCTACCTGTAATACAATGCAAATAAACTATCCCTCTCCTACAAAGGGAACACCTGTTCAAGTACAGTAATTTACTGCAGTAAGTGTTTTGCTGGTCTTTGAATGGAAGTTGTACTACATAAAGATTTTAGGAGTAGATGCAGTGGATGTTCTCATGTCCACCCACTCCATGAGTTAATAAGGAAATCAAAAAAGCAAGCTGCAGGACTGTGGTACACCATGGGATACTTAGCCCTGCCAGGAAGCCTAGTCAATGGCTAATACAAGTACAAGCAACCCCAGCTAATAAGGAGGCATCATGGTAACATTTCCAGCCCAAAAATTATTTTTGGCCTAACTACTTTCATTTTTACTTTTTTCTCTTCAAAAGACAAGACTGTCTTTAGATACTTGTCCTGATTAAAAATCAGTTCAACTTTTTCTGAAAAATTCCAGGAAAATTTTCCAAAAGTGCTGCTATTTTTCACTGAGCCCCACTATTAGTGCCTGAATTAACCATTTACTGAGCCCCGCGTTGCAGCTAGGATGCTCTGAATCCAGAGCACTAGCATAAAAATGGATACTGATATTACCTTGATAATTGATTCCAAAACAACAGTGCAATACATATGCTAATGGCACATCTGTCAAGGGATAAGGCATGAAGAAGCACAACTTGCAATTCATCTTACTATAGCAAGGTTTCTTAAATTTGGTAGAGCAGGAATCAGTTATACTGGAATAGTCCATAGAACTAAGAACTGGGTGGATTTTCCTGGCAATATTCAGAGTATACCCAAGTCCCAAAGTGAGGGACTTGGTTTAAGTAGGGAATTAGAAGTATAGTGATAAAGGCTAATGTCTTTCGGGAGGTGAAGGGGTAGATTTAGTTGTATATTTTATACATTATATATGTATATTCATAAATGCTATATATTTATATATTTTATAAATATATTATAAAATTAAAATTTTTTTTAAATCCTTTTGAGAGCTGACCACACAATGGAAGGGCTTATGTGACCTGAGAGCTAAGCCAACAGGTAATTTGACTTTCAACAGAATGTAAGGTCTGTTAAGATTAACAGACAAAGTAATACAGCCTCATGATGTTGATGGTAGAAGGCTTGAACACAAATCACTCCCTTTAAAAAAATCAATAGAGATACAAAATATGACAGCTATTCCAGGAACCAGCATGACAGCTATGGATGGTATATCCTCCTCTATGCTTCAAGAAACATCCCATACCTGAACTCCTTCACAGGCTGTACAATAAGACACTTGGCTACCAAAATGAGGATATAGATTATGAGCCTACCAGCATGATGAAGGTATAAATACTGAGCCTTACCAGCATGAAGAACTCCAAACCAAGCCTCAGCCTTTCCTGTCACTACCGGTTAACTTCACAGTATGTCTGCTGGCTGTTCAGCTCTAGGCACCAAGGGGTAAGGCAAACATTCCCAGGACAGACTTTTCTTCCCAACTTTCTGAACCTCACACTCACTCCACACAAGCTTAGGAGAGGTTGAAAGAAGCCGTAGTGCTGCCCTAGAGACTGGAGAAGGGACACAGCTGAAGGAGGAGGACAGGAATACCTATGCTCTCACCTACGGAAGTCTTAAAGCCATTCTTTAATTAACAAATATGTAACAGCAGTCCTGCTCTTCATTAGGTCCAGCCATCACATAGAAAGTGAAAAAGCCAGATTCATATTGCTCTCGGGACATTGCAGGAACACTAAATCAGAAGTGTATCATCTGCACATGCAGCAGCACTCAGATGCTCTCAAGCACCTTACAATGCACATGCACGACACCAGCCAGCAACTTCTCTGTGACGCTAGGCTTAACTTGCTCAAAACTACAAGTCCTAGATTAACACGTTAACAAATAAGCTTCTATTTCCTCTTGTTTAAAGTCATTAAATAAATATTGCTGAACCCCATACTGATAAAAAAATGCTCAAAAACATGACCAAGATATATTCTCAACATTCAAAAGAAAAAAAGGCAAATAAAACCCCCACAATGTCACTAAAATCTTGTGATTCCTAGCCCAGTCTATCAAGTCAAGGTTTTTGCAATACTTATAACCACCAACACCATGTTAACAAAAGTTTCCAGTATAGTTGTTATTATGTCCTTATTGTTTCCAAAGACAAAACCTTACAATAAAGTTTTGATGTTCAGAGATCCCCAAAAGTGGCTAAAAAACATGTCTCCCCACAGCAGTAATATTCCCCAGAACACTAAAATCCATGTCAACCTCAGAAAAAGATAGCTTGCATCACAGATATATATAAAGCTGTTTTAGGATACACTGACAACCAGCAATACTGCATGGCATATCTGAGAAAGCTTCTGCTGACCAGATGAGCCATTGGCCTAGAGCACAATACAATCCTACAAGACCACCTCAGAAGGGAGGGAGGGACTTGGATGACACATCTGGGCTGAGCTTCATGCACAACTGATTCAGCAATTAAAGTACTCAAGTGTCCTGGTTTCCACTGAGACAGAGTTAATTTTCTTCCTAGTAGCTGGTACAGTGCTGTGTTTTGGATTTAGTACAAAAATAATGTTGATAACACTGACGTTTTAGTTGTTGCTAAGTAGTGTTCACTCTAAATCAAGGACTTTACAATTTCTCATGTTCTTCTACTGAGGAGGTGCACAAGAAGCCGGGAGGGAACAGAGCCAGGACAGCTGACCTGAACTAGTCAAAGGGATATTCCATACCACAGAATGTCATGCTCAGTTTATATACTGGGGGGAGTTAGCCAGGAGGGGTCAGTCACTGCTTGGGGACTGGCTGGGCATCAGTCAGTGGGTGGTAAGCAACTGTATTGTGCAACACTTGTTTTTCTTGAGTTTTATTCTATCATCTCTGTTGTCTCCTTTTTCATTACTATTATTATTTGTAGTAGTAGCATTATATTTTACTTTATTTCGATTACAAAACTGTTCTCACCTCAACCCGTGGGTTTTACCATTTTCCTGATTCTCCTCTCCATCCCACAGCAGGGAGGGAGTGAGCAAGCAGCTGCACGGTACTTAGTTGCCGGCTGGGGTTAAACCACGACACCAAGTTAGCTACATCAGGTGCATCCATACTGCACTGCTTCCCCAGCATTAGCCACAACTCAGGAAAATCCAGACTTTCAACCATGTTGGGGCACTGAGGACCACTAGGCAATAATTATGTCTTTGCAGCTCCATTTATTTAGGGAACTGTTATAATCCCATCCACATACTGTGTTGCTCTGCCCTTAAGTCCAATCCATTTGTAAAAGAGCCTCACATGACAGAATTAGGAGTATTTTCTCCCTTACCAGGTACCACAGACTTGCCAAAGGGAGTTAAAAGGGGTCTGTTAGCACACTCAGAGTTTCTTCAACACTAGTACACCTTTATGCATTAAACAACTCTGACATCCATTTCTGCACATGAACAAGGTTTAAATAAGCAGCTTCTCTGGTCTGTCATTATCTTTTCTTCCATTTCTGTGTGAATTCTCCTCCTCCCCTGCCAAATAATAAGAACTTCCCAGAGATGTTTTTTTCAGATGGGCTCAATATCAAGCAGAACAGAGTAGTGGGAAAAGCATGTAGGTGCGGTGCTTAGGGACACGGTTTAGCAGTGGACTTGGCAGTCCTGGATTAACTGTTGGACCTGATGACCTTAAAGGTCTTTTCCAACCTAAATGATTCTATGATTCTATTATGAAATTTTGCAAAGTCTGCCAAATTCCAGTTTATGGAGGAACTTCACAGAAATTCATCTGGGTAATACAAATTACAGAGGCTTTCACTAGCAAAAGCAATGGAATTAGTGGGTTGTTTGGTTGGTTTTTTGTAAATCTTTCAATCTATTCATCAAAGGGAACTATACCAACTGTGGACATGCTACACAAAGTTGGTAAATATTGTAACAATTAGCTTTGCATACATCTGATTACTTGCAGTGTCTATTTGCCTGTGGGTACAGAGGAAGCAGCAGAGGATAAATGATAACTTATTCACTTCTCATTGCCCATCCTATCCTTCTCTCTCTCTCTCTCTCTCTCTCTCTGTGCTGATGGCTGCTGAGCTACTGTCCCAGATGTAATACCAGCATGGTTCCCTGAATCACACAAACAAAGGGTTTGCAGACAGTTGTGCAGCAGCAATATCAGAGCTCCCTGCTCCCATCTCTCCCACAGACTATGAACGCATCAGTCCTCTAACCTACTTTGCTTTTATTGGTCTGGCAGCTTGTCAGCTGCTTTGCTCCCGGTGGACATTAGAAGAACACAGGCCTTGTTGAACATTCAGAGAATCACAAAGAAGAGTCTGGGAGTTTGTCCGAGCCCATCCCCCTGCCTCAGGGAAGGCCAGCTAGACACAAACCATTCATGGCAGATTTGTCTCACCTGTTCTTCACCAGCCTCCAATGCAGCGCTCACAGCCTTCCTAGACAACTTAAAGCAGCACTGAGCTATCTTTGTGGCTATTTTTCTCACCTAGGCATGAGAGATTTCTCTAGGCTACAATGTGTTCCATTATTCTTGCCCTGCCCACCACAGTGATAGAGGACAGACTGTTCTTTTCCTCTTATTGTCTTTTTCATATTCCTGTCTTCTCCTAAGTTTGCTGCTGAGAGCAAAATCTCTCAGGTCTCCCTTGCTGGTTACGCTCCAGGTTCTCCACATTTTCTTTGGACTTATAGTCCCAGACAGGAGGACATCATGCTATACAAAAGACTTAGCAATGCCAACTGTTAAGGTTACTATTCATACATTACATGCATCCCCTCGTACCTGTGTTTTACTTGCACCAGTATGAATATTATAATTTGGCAGCAGTCATGAAAACACACACTTTTTTTTTTAAAATCCTCTGCTTCCTTCATGGGAAATCTGATGGAAGAAAATGCATGTTAGAGGATAGGTTACATGTTATACCACCAAAGTTCAGAGACTGAAGAAGCAGAACTTAACCTTACAAAAAGGGAACATTTTGTTTTGATTTAAGCAGGGTTAGGATAACTGATTACCACTACTATCTTCTTGTTCTTCAGCAGCTGGAAATATAGCCAGCATGCTGAGCATCTTAACCTGACATTTCAGTCTGGTCCCCCACTGTACCAACTGAGCACATTTCTGATGCTTCTGTTGCTGCTTCTAAAAACAGACAAAGCAGTGCAGTTGTGTAAGCCCAGTGCCAAGGCCCATGCTATGACCACATCTTCTCAAGCACGGTTAAAATCTGTGAAGCAGCATGATATGAACAGCTCCTGGTTTCTCTGCTTCTCCCAGAGTGCATGCCACCTTGCATAACAAGTGTTGACAGCAGTGAAGTAGGAAGTGGAACACAAGGCACCTTAAGTCACAAGAGAGGGAGACCATTTATCACTTCTGGTGCATCAATCATCGAGATAATTTACTAGGGTAAACGAAGAGACTGCTGAATGTTTTGCCCATTCTGTATCTCCTGATCCACAGCACTGCAGGCCAGCAGTGCCTGAAACCATGTCAAGTAAGACTTAGGTCTTATAAATAATAAGGAAGTCAACTGAATGGTTTATTTACAAAACTGTAATTTCATATTTATATATATAAATATAAAATATTATATATATTAATTTATATAATATACAATATTTATATATATAAAAATAAAATAAAAAATTACAAAACTCCACTTGCAGTGCCCTCCAGCCAAGTAGAAGGGCTTCCATTATGCCTTTCCTTTTGATTACCCCTTCAGCCTTCAAAAAGTAAAGTCTCATCCCTGCCCCCGATAGGCTGAGATATCGAGCCCTTCTCATTCCCCTACCCTCACTCCAAGGGCTTCTCAGGCTTCCCCTTTTTTTCCCAGGGCTGCTTACAACAAGCGCCTGCTCCTCCAGCTGAGCCCTTGGTCGTTCCAGAGACAACTGATGAGTGCCAGGCGAGGCTCTGGCCAGCTCCCCTACCTGCACTTTTAGAGTTCAGGTTGTCAGCCACTGAATTACCAACATTCTCTTCCAGCCTTCTGCAAATCCTTTCCAAAACTTTGATCAAAAAACTTTAACAGGAAACCATTAGATATTAGTCATCCATTGCAAAAGGCATTTTAGAAACCACTATGCCCACACAAGGATTTCTGGTTTCAGAACTGGGATAGTTCAATCACGTAATAACCTCCCCCATATCCCCCCAACCAAACAACCAAATTTAAGGACCAATTCTGTTCAAAATATCATTTATAAAGGCTTGTACTCTAAGCTGGGAAGATCACAAATTGGAAAATATTAGAAGACCAAGTGCATCTTGGTCTAGTCAACTGGTCAAACTAGAACTAGTTTGAATAAGCATATCCAGACTCTATAAGAGTCTGTACTAGAACTTGTAACAGATTAATTTGTATGCCATATATTGCACTATACTTTAGAGCTCGTGCTCATTCCCATATATGTGAGCCCCAAACCACCTTTCCTGTTCATTTGGAAGAATAACAAAACAAACACTTAAATTTAGGATCACTGCACTTCGCCAGGTCCATTAAGCAAAACTGAAAGTATATTAATAACTTAATAAAGGACTCACAGGAAAAAGAATTACATTTGAAGTGTTTTTCTGTAACCTCAAAAATTGCACAGACAGTAGTTTGCTGCCTTTTCCCCAAACCTCAGAGTGCAACTAGCTGACCTGTCCACACTCCAGTATGAATACCAACTAGCAACCTCTTCACATACACCCTGCAATATTTTCAAGTGTCTTTTGCCTCCTTTTTCATTTCCTGTCCTTAACTGTTGTTGTTCACAATTAAAAAGCTGTTATGGTTTGCTCTGAAAGCAACTGAGTATCAGTGCTATCTGTGAAACATCTTTATACGTTACTATTTCCTCCAAAGATAAGGCATCAATTAACAAAGACACAAATTCCTGTGAATAAACACTGCTGGATTTTGGAGGTGTGTGTGGTGTATGTGTGCACATGTATGTATAAATACATGCATGTTTGCATGTGTGTGCATGTCTGCAGATGCATGTATATACATAGGCAGATACACACTCTATATGTTGCAAAAATGTAAATGAGAAAAACCTAGAAAAATCTATCAAGGAAAGAAGTATCAACTCTTTGAAACACAAAGCTGATACTGCTGTTAACAGAAGGAATATTGGGCTATAACTAACATCGGTAACCAAGGAGTTAACAGTCTCTGGTAGGAAGCCACTAAAACACATGTGAACTCTTGTCACACCAAATAGTCTATAATTCCTACATGAAGTCCCAAGGAAAGGGCACCACATCAGCTTTAACAAAACTTCCTGATTTCTGTCTGTCTTCAGTGAAATGGCTGCAGGGCAAAATCCCTGCCGGGTGGAGCCCGGGGACCCGGCAGGGACAGCAGGCAGCCTGGCCCCCCGTCTATCGCTTCCTGCAGTCAACCAGCTTAAAGAACTTGAACAGAAACAACTCTTAGTTGTTTCTGTAGCTGATGATGAGGACGAGAATGTTACATACCTAGAATTAAAGTCTGCTTCAAAAATATTTTGGGGAGGATGAAATTGGGAAAAAGCCTTCTCAGGTAATGAAAGAAACACACTGCAGTGAGGGAAACACTTTGTTCAACCAGAACAGGCCAACACACAAGCCTTGCCTGCTGTCCCAGTACGGTGTTGATTTTTGGATATATGGTTTGAAAATTGATCTAGTTTTCAGCTATTCTTAGTTCACTTGTATGGCAACAGCATGCACTGGCTTTTGTTTTGCCATGGGAGGAGACAAGTTGACATCATTTAAGACGTCATTTTCTTGCACTGTTGGTACTTAAAAGCACCAAAATAAACAGCCAGACTGAGCTTTAATGGAGCTAAAATGGATAGATTTAAATTTTAAATTATGTTCTATGTTGAATCCTGTTTAATAATTTTCTCACTGCAGGGAAACCTTTTACATGAGGAACACTGAAGGGAAGAGGTTTTCAGTACCTGTGCAAGAAGTAACTGATACATAAGACGCAGTTTAGTGGGGATACAAACAATGAAAAAAAATTTACAAACATCAAGAGGAGATTACACTTACTTTGAACCGCTGCATGATGAACAAGCTTTCAAGACTTTGAGTCACTCAAAGCCTAATTCTGATACCTTATTTGAGCTAGTAAGAAAAGATGTAGTAAAGCACTTAAAAACACTAAACTGCATAAGTAGGGCTTCCTACAATTTTGACATAAAAAAAAAGAAAAGGGATTCACTGTATGTGCTTCGTAGCTCTAAATCAACATGCCACTTTGAGTTTTTTAGACAAGTGAAATAAGGAAACAGAAAATGGAAAAAAGAAATGGTAAATACTAATACTCATCTTTCACACAAGGTTTGCCTCTTGGACTTCACCACTGTCCATTACAGAAGTGATAGACATTGTTCCAGTTTTAAGACATGCATAAAAATGAAGAGAAATTATAAGCAAAAACCAGTATTACTATTGTTATAATATGGGTTAGATTTCAATGATCTTTCCAATTAAATTTTAGCAAACGTTTCTCAGTAACTGAAAAGAATAGTGGCTTTATGGTCAGTTGTAATGGGGCTTTTAAGGTCAGTTCTCCTCCTCAAGAATTAATCCTAATTTCCATCCTCTGAAAAATCATCAGGAAGACAGCCTTTCCCAAACACTTAAGTATATTTATTACTCTCATTTCCACCCTAATTATGCAGATTACTGACTAGAATAAACCAATTCACTGCATATCGTAACAGGGTGCTGTTATTGGCAACCCACTTCAACTGAAGGACCTACACTGGCAACTTGCCCACAAACAGCAGTGAACTTGCATAAAAGCCAGAAGATTGCTGCTGTCACCTTCCTAGCACAAGGGCACAGCCTATGAAAGGCACCAGTCTCACATTCATAGCCCAAGATCCAAATCTGTGTGAAACTTGTGGTCCATGCTTGGCTTGCCATACACACATGTGGATCCTCCGATTCAAACACAGCAAATGCTAACAATAAATCATAGAAGTGTTTAGGCTGGAAAAGGTCTTTAAGATCATCAAGTCCAACCATTAACATAACACTGCCAATTTGACCACAAAAACATGTCCCTAAGTGCCACATCTATACATCTGTTAAATACCTCCAGGGATGGTGACTCAAGCACCTCCCTGGGCAGCCTATTCCAGTGCCTGACAACCCTTTCAGTGAAGAAATACTTTGTAATACCCAAACTAAATCTTCCCTGGCTCAATTTGAGGCCGTGTCC
>JAVJGI010000040.1:75721453-75738270 GCA_035590275.1 Ibycter americanus | reverse complement strand
TGCCATGTGATGGTGCTCAGGATGATCTGCTCCATGACTTCCGCTAGCACTGAGGCCAGGCTGACAGGCCTGTAGTTCCCCAGATCCTCCTTCCAGCCCTTCTTGTAGATGGATATCACTTTGGCTAACCTCCTGTCAACTGGGACCTCCTCGGTTAGCCAGGACTGCTGATAAATGATGGGAAGTGGCTTGGTGGGCATGTCTGCCATCTCTCTCTGTACCCTCAGGTGGATTCCGTCTAGTGCTATAGAATTCTGTGTGTCTAAGTGGTATAGCAGGTCACTGACTATTTCCCCTTGGATTATGGGGACTTCATTCTGTTCCTCACCCCTGTCTTCCAGCTCAGGGAGCTGGGTACCTGGAGAACAACTGGTCTTACTAGTAATACCTTCTTTGCCTTGATTGTTAAGTACCTTGACCATTTCCTCAGCCTTTGTCACTGTTTCCTGTGTGGTTTGACCCCGGCCGGCAATCCAGCACCACGCAGCCGCTCACCCACTCCCCCTCACCCAGAGGGATGGGGAGGAGAATCGAAAAGGAGTGTGAAACTCGAGGCTTGAGATAAGAACAATTTAGTAGGTAAAGCAGAAGCCACACATGCAAGCAAAGCAAAGCAAGGAATTCATTTACCACTTCGCATGGGCAGGCAGGTGTTCAGCCATCCCCAGGGAAGCAGGGCTCCATCACATGTAGTGGTTACTTGGGAAGACAAACGCCATAATTCCAAATGTCCCCCTCTTCCTTCTTCTTCCCCCAGTTTATATACCCAGTATGACATCATATGGTATGGAATACCTCTTTGGTCAGTTCAGGTTACCTGTCCCAACTGTGTCCCCTCCCAGTTTCCCGTGCCCCTCCAGCCCACTCACTGGCAGGGTCCAAGAAACCAAAAAGTCCTTGACTTATTATAAACATCACCCAGCAACAACTGAAAACATCAGTGTCCTATCAACATTGCTCTTATACCAAGTCCAAAACACATCACTGCACCAGCTACTAAGAAGAAAATTAACTCTCTCCCAGCTGAAACCAGGACAGTTTCCCCATGCATCCAATAAAGGATGGAGATCCTCCTTAGCCTTCCTTTTGTTACTAAAGTATTAACAGAAATATTTCATATTGTCCCTCAGAGCAGTAGCCAGATTAAGTTCTAATGGGACTTCGGCCTTTCTAATTTTCTCCCTACATAACCTCACAACACCCTTATAGTCCTCCTGAATAGCCTGCCCCTTCTTTCAAGGGTCATAAACTCTCCTTTTTTCCCTGAGTTCCAACCAGAAAGCACATTCTGTTCTTGACTGCTGCAAGAGGTGGGCCTTTCTGCGTGGTTGATTTTCAGATCTCAGAACCTTCACTGTATCATGGTGAAGATGGAGAGAAACTGAAGTGGTTTGATTTGTGCCTGTGGGAAAACAATAATTAGGCAACTCAATTCAGAAAAAATGGATCAGATTCAGTTTAGGTGGGATTTGCTGCTTACGGTAATTATCCCTTCAAGAGATGAACTGCTGTGCACTAATACATTCAAAGGAACATAGTGGAGAATCAAGAAAGACCAGTTCACAGTTCTTTACTAGAATGACTCAAGAAGACTTGAGGTCAGTGACACCTGAAAATAACGCAAACAAAACTGCATAAATAACTTGCACATCTCCACAGCTTCTGTCTTAGAACCCAAGAGTTTTTGCCAATTATGAACTAAGCAGAATACCTTCACAAGTCAGCAGGATAAACAACTAAATAATTCACATTAACATAAGCAGTGCCCTCTCTGTCACTGGCAATGTTATACAACTGAAAGGAGTCAGGACAGACACTTCTTGAATACACATTGTGATTCTGGGATTCAACCTCAAACAAATCAGGGAAATGGACAGCCTCTTCTAAACTAAATCTCACAGGAAGTGTTCCCGGCAAAAGTTATTTCTACTGTATGTTGGAAATACAGCCAGGGGAAAAGTAAATGAAAGTCTACCACTTGTTTGTTCCTGTATGTGACATGAGTGAAAAAAAAATTATTACACATTTAAAACACATTCCCCTTTGAGAATGATCATTTGATAAAGCATTAATCAGATCTCGTTCTAGTCGCATGCAGGCTATCTAGTATTTTATGCACAATTAACACATTCTAAAAGCCAGGCAGTTCAACAGGACTCGCAAAATTTTAAGTATGCAATACTTTGTGTGGCAGTGTTTCTAACTAATGTGTTAGTGTGCTGTAAACAAAAGTACAGTGTCCATGAGAAGCAGCTTTATAAGGTAACTGAAACACAAAACAACAGGCAGAGATTCAGAGATTCTGAAGTTGGAAAGGGACTGTTACAGTTCTCTAGTCATACTCATGCACCATTGCATCACAAAAATCAAGGTGCTTTAGGGTACTAAATAACCCCAGTTTGACAACATGATTGTAAAGGCAATACACATTTCACTATAATTAAAGCAGCAGATATCTGCAGAACTTACTAAATTATAATTAAAAGCAACAATAAACTGAAACTAAAATAACAGATGGTATATAAGTCATTAAGAAACCCACCTCCTTAAACTAACAGATTTCACTAAAGATCATCAAAACCAGTGAAGTGGAAAGCAAGGCAAAAGCTGATAAAAATGCAATAATAAATCCAGAGTAAAGACAGAGCAGGCACCCAGCTCCAATACAATCACCGTTGCTTTTGTGTGTGAAAGGATTCACACAGAACAGAAAACAGGGAAAAAAATTGAAACTAACAGTAAACCCTTTCAGAATTTTGGAACCAAAGAGCAAAAGCATGGAGAAATCACTTGAGAAAGCAATAGTAGAAGCAAAATACACATCGGTCCCCATTTAGTCACAAACACCACATGCATGCTGTAGATTCCCCATGCAGCCCGCACATTGTTCTGATGATTTGCTGCCATCTAGAAACAGAACTCCATCTACATGATTGCTACTTGGCTGCTCAAACAATTTCCAAGCAAATAAATTTAGTTCCTTTTATTAGTGCTAAAATCTTTTGTCAATAAAGTTGAAGTGTTCTGCATATTAAAAAACCCAGCAGACTAAATTTAGGCATGAAGTTAAATTCATATTAACCAACATGTTAGTAATAATCCCTAAGCTTTTCTCATTGGTCATACCTGACGTTCACTTGCTTAATCATGTCTTGCAACCACTGTGTGTGTTCATTGCACCTCTGCATACTTCAGAGGATCTTAGGTATCTAATCAGGCATACAGCTTGTTCTGGGTGCTAACTGCTGAACTATTACCAACTCAAATGTGCATTTTCAAAGTGAATCAGAACTTATTTCTTAGATAGCCATCACACATCAAAAATGTAGGAAGGAAATTTTTTAGAAAGTAGCCCCAAACACCCCCAAAGTCACAAAGACAAGTGAATAATCCAATTGATTAGCACTCTCACTTTTTTCTTGAAAGCAAAACTCAGTTTGACTGTTAACAGTGGGGTTTTCAGCACAGCACAAGAGCAGTAACGTTGTACTTTAAAGACTGCTTTGTACTGGCAAGTTGAAGTTAATTTTCTCTCCTAGCTGTAAGATGCCCTGCTTTGTAACGTGGGTCTTATTAATGGAACAAGTTGGGTTTGGCCTCTGCTGCCAAAGCAGAGTCATTCCAACGCAACGTATTTCTCATTGCTGGTGTTTTCTAGAGGTTAGAAACAGACTTTTAGTGTTTATTAAGCAATGAAGAATGACATTACTCAGAGACAGCACTGTGACATAAATCAGCCTAATTTATGACCCAGAAGCCAGGCTGCTCCAAATCAGAAATTATGTCTGTTCTTGTCACAGCTCTGAGAGTCTCATAAGCACAACACTTCACTCTGATAAGCCTTTTCTTAACCCATCCTTACTGGGAGGAAATGGTGAGCTCCCTCAAAAAAAACCCCAAAAAACAAAAACAACCCAAACCAAAAGATGTAACTCTGCATTTGGGAAGTAATTCAGCTCCTCCTGAGGCAGAAAAATGGATTCACTCCATCTAACCCAGGCAGCTAAAAGACATGTCAAATGTGAGCTCTTTCTAAGCCACCCTTTATAGTCAAAGACAAAAAGGCATCTGAAGGAGAGGAGTTTCATTCTCAAACTGGTTTCTAAAGCAAATCAGAGGAACACCTCTCTAGAAGTGCCAGTTTCTCTCTAATGACAGTAAATAGAGGCTAGTCACTTTAGATGCAGATGTACAATTTTCAGCTATCTGAAGTCAGAAGATATTAATACCACCCTAAGTGTCTGAAAGAAAACCATAAAACTTCTGAGAACAACCACTGAATCACATTACTTTGGAAAGAAGATCAGACAATGGTGGTACCACCCAGAAACAAAAAGCCTGAACGGAAGGCTTCTCCCTGCAAGTGCTGCTACTTCGCAGCATCTCAAAGATTTCCATAACTATTTTTTCCAACTCTACTTCAAGGCCTCCACTATGAGGACAGTGGCCAGTTGCTCAAAGCAAATTTTATTTATTTTATCATGCCGCAAATTAGTTTCATAAGGCTGTTTCTTTCCAAATATCTTTACATAAAGTGCTTCAAGAGTCCAGGGGAAGGAGGAGAAATAAGGATGCGCAGCTGAAAACATTCTGTCAATAACTGGTGCTTTTAAATGGAAAGTCCAACAAGTTAGGGAAACTGCTTTTTAACTCTTATCACTAGATTATTTACCCATTTGCTAGAGCACAAGTCCAAGCATGCTTTAGTCTCAAAGGGAAGACTTGTAAGGAAACAAAAAGTAATTCCTTAACTTGCACTTTGCTCTAAAGATGATTTCTCTTTATTCAGGATATCCTTTAATGAGTTTCAAAATATTTCAAAACCAGTAACAGATGTAAGGAATGTGCTACATCAGTACTGTATACAAATCCTTTGAAATAATTGTTTCCCTCTTGTCCCTCCACAGCACATTCACTAGTTACACAAAGTACATGTTACTAGATCTGCTTAACAGAGCACTGTCCTTCCTCTGCCAACTCCAACCCAACTGAGAATTGAAAAAAAAATATCCAAAATTAAACAACTTTAATTTCAGAGAAACAAAGCAAGGCATCTGGTGCTAATAGAGAATCTTGAGATCAAACCGTTTCTAGTTTTACCACAATGTTTTAATGGGACTAAGCAGGCCCCCAACAATGTCTACCACATTTTCTCTACCATGAAAATTTTCTTATCTTCTACCTGTACCATTCCCATTCTTCAGCTAAAGAACTGAAGTAACAAGGCAGATTAAATAGCACTGCTAGCTCTCGTGATGTTTTTCAGGTACTTTTAAACCATGCTCCCTACTAGCTTCAGTACTCTGACAATTACATGAGAATCATCTCACTTCATAGCTACAGAGGCATGGAAAATGTGAATTTAAAGCTTGTACATGTTTGTGAATATAAATATTTTTTATAATCCTAGAGAAACTGGTTAGAAATTTTGATAGGCTTGCAGCAAAAAAAATAAAGTGAGCTGTCTAAAGTCATACCAGAAATCTGCAAAGTCCCAGAGCACCTAGCCACGCTCTGTCTAGTGGCTCTCCTGATCTGCTTTGAAAGGAAAGCCGTTCAAGACAGGGAACTCAAAACTGACCGGTAGTGAGAGCTTGAAATTCCAGTCAAAGGATCAACAGAAAGAGTAGACTCTAATTGGATGTGTTTTAGGAGAAACACCTTGAAAAACCAATGATAGCTCTAGTCTGTCGTCACCCCCCCATCACCTACAGGTCATGTTAAAAATTTATAACACTGCCTTTTAAGGTGCTATGCCACACTGAAGTAGTTTTACAATACAATGAAGAACACACACAACACTTGCTCACCAGCACCTAGCTCAATTTATAATTGCTACTTCAAAGAGCATACAGCAGGAAATCACAACTATCATGGCTATATCCGTGCAAGACAAAAAAAACCCTGAAAAAGCTAAAGCAAATTAGGCACAATGTTGTCAAACTGACACCCTAATAGCAAATGTTCCCACTTACAAGAATCAACGGGAACAGACTGACTTTTCTCAAAAGTTCCCCTCTCCTCCCTTGTTTTCTTTCTCCACTGACTGCAATAAGAACTTTTCGAAAAGCAACCAATAGACAAACAATATTCTCCAACAACTGAATATTAACTATGCATTTCTACAGTGATGCAAAAAGCACTTTGTCCTGTGAGTGCTATGTTTAAATAGCTGAACACAGAAGTGTGAGAACAGCTTCGTACTCCCAGACCTTCCTTTTGCTTCCACTGCAACAGTGACCAGCAAGTACTGTCTATACAAAATGCCTCTGATAGCCACTACCTTTGGAGAGGCAGAGTGAAGGCCCAGGAAAGCTGGAAAGAGGCACAAAGATCTAAAGACAAGACCGCATTTTGAGTAGTGTAAGCTAGCATTAGTAAGAGATGTTCTTCGCAGCTGTAAACAGCCAAGCTTGTTCAGTGCAAGAGCTTTAAAATTCTGCAACTCACTAGAATTGTAGTTGCCACTGGTTACATGAGCACTTAAGCAGCGTTTTGCAGTTGTGGCGCCATAAAAATCCCCAGTGACCCCCTGCTCCGGTGACAGAGAAAATTATGTTTTCTCGTGTCTTTATTTGATCTCAGAATCCTTTTTTTTTGTTTTTTAGTAAAGTAAAAGGACAGGCCATGCCATACATTTATGAGAGATGACAGCCTTCGTGTTATGAAGTAGGGGCAGAAGTTTAGAAACACCAGCCATTCATGGTGCAATTTTATGTAGACTGCCACTGCACAAAGCCCTTTCTGCCATCACAAAACAGCAGTTTATGTACAAGAGAGCAAGAATCAACCTATCCCTTCAAGCAGGGGTTATTGCTACTGGTTGATACTCACTGGCAGCAGAGGAGAAAGCTTCATTAAGTCCTGCCACTTCAAAGCAACTGTATAATAAAAACATAAGGTAGACTCTTTCAAATATTCAAGTCCCATAGAACATATGTAGAGACTGTGTTTTTTAAAACTAACTTGCTAAATTCTGCAGCTCTGTGATGCAGCAAAGTTCCTGGAATACTTAACTGGCCCAGGAGCCCTAGAACTTAAACCTGCTACATGCATGTTTTAAAGTTTAAAATGGCTATTTGTTGTAACAACTTTGACAATAATTGCACTGTCAAAACAGCTACTGAAACCAGCCAACATTAGTCTCCTATACACAACATCAGTATTATCCTTTCATAAAAGCAAAACAGCCAGGGGCTTAGAACTAGGAAATGAAATTCAGTCTCCTACCACCACTTTATTAATGGCTTCTGAAGCAATCAAAGGAACAAGACAAATAAAAACAATTAAACGAACCAATATCTCTGAAAAAGCAACTGACACAACTGAAGATAGCGCTCGCAGCACTTACAAGTTTTTCCTTAACAGCAGTACTGGAATCAAATAAGGTTGTTGAGGGCACAGTCCCCCATGCCTCTGTGCATAACAAGAAAGGACTTCCAGAAATTAGGCAGCATATTTAAGTGTAGAAGTCAGAGGTATCAAGCTGCTATAAAAAATCACTCAAAATATGGTTCCTTCTAAAACATCATGAATATTTTGGCTTGTAAATGAGTCCACACTGAGTGAAGCCGCTTTAAACACCCTGACTGAATTTACATAAACTCTAAACAGTCAAACTGATCCAAGACTGCAGCACCCCAGAAGAAGCAGCCCTATCCTACCCCAGATTGGTGCACATGCCCCTGCGAGTCTAGTGCCAGCACTTCAGTTTTCAGGGTCTCTGGCCAGAAGCTGACCTGACTGAAAATTAACATTTTGGAGTTTGTTTGTTTATTGTCAGCAGGGCTACTTTTTCCAGTCACCTTGTATCTTATGGGAGAAATTACTCTCTTTAGAGAGTATATTGTTGCCAGATAAATTCCACTGACAGCCAGACATGAAAATCCATTAGGTTCCAGAGAAACCACATAAGAAGGATGTTACCCATACCTGTTAACACTTCATGACTGCTAAGGAGGAGGGTGGAAATAGGCACATATCTTTGACTGAGATGAATATCACCCTGGAAATTGCCTTTTATTTCCATTTTCTCTTAAAAAAAAAAAAAGAGGTGAGAGCAAGCAGATCAAATGTACTTTGCTTTCCCTAAGTTGGCATGTGAACAGACAGTGGGGTGGTATGTCTCTTTTCTCATAGTATTCTGCTTTTTTCTGCTTCCCAGTTACACTTCAAATACTTTCAGGTTGGATCTATCAGTCCCCATTTTTTTAGATGCCCACACTGAGCAGAAGTTAAATGTGCAACCAATTAAAAGTTAGATTTGCAAGTTTAAGCTGTTCACCCTCAACTCTTTTTACAGCAAATGGAAAGTCTTCACAAAACAGAAAAAAAACCCCAAACCTCAAAATCTATTCAAGCAACAACATGTTTCTTAAAACAAAGGTTGTTGTGAAGCAAAATGCCCAAGAAACAAAGAAAGATCACAATGCCAGGTGCTAGTTGGTTGTGATACATAGGAACCAAAAGTCCTACCTAGACAGGCTGGGAAGGAAAGTCTCTGGATGTGAATTGTGGTGTAGGCTTTTTTGGATTTTTGTCTATAGGATGGATGTAAAAGATAAAATGTTTGATAGATTGAGGGACACATTAATGCTAAAATAATGAATGTTTGAAGCAGAAATGCTCCCCCTAGCTATGGAAAGTAAAATAAAACTGAATTTGTCTTGGAAGCCAAATGGTGACTGAGCAAGTTCAGGTAACAAGCTGGGTTGAACAGAGTGGTGGATTTACACAGCTCAAACACAGGTCAGGCAGCTAAAACAATTGGAAATTATCAGTAGAATTTTCAAAAGCACTTTTGGAGCAGACATAGGGTTTTTGGTCATTTGCATGCTTTCCTGGCCTGAATATGAAGCAGCAACTTTAGCTAGAGACAGAAGAAGCACAAGCCAAAGGCTTTGCTACATCAGATACAATAAAGGTAATACATAAGCCAGTCTACTTTTTCTTTAGAGTAGGCATATTTTTATGAGATGTCCTTGATGAACTGCTGTAGGAGCTGAATTAACCAGGTACTAGAGAGTTTTCAATCAGCATACCCTCTCGGAGCCTTCCAAAGCAATCTGCAGGGACTCTTTTTAATGTGTTGTTCTGGTGTGCCAAAGGAAAGAAAAGCCCCAGAGAATTTAAACTGAGTAAATATGAGGCTGCACAAGTCAGGGAAATAAATCCGAGAATCCTCCTGAAACCTGGAAAATCTCTACATAACCAAATTGCTGATGACTAGAAACGAGATCGAGACAGTAACCGTGAGTCTGCAGAGTGTTGCATTAGCTAGCAAAGACACAGAAGCCGTGTAAAGAGAGGTATTCCTGAGGGCCTGAAGAACACAGCAACATCTACAATGTTCGAGCAGCAAGGCACAGCTTTGGAGATTCAGAGGCAGAGTAACATCTCTGATCAAATCCACCCTCACCTGGCCATAATTAGATTCTCAATCAGAGTGCTAGCTGAGGACTGAAGATGTTGACAAGGAGAAAAATATGTTGGAACCTAAGACAGAAAATCTGTACACATCAGTAGTCTGAGGGCTGGATCTGATATAGGGTTTGGGTGTGCATGGAGTAGAGGTTGCAGTCTCTAACTTCTAGTGCCTGGCTCCCAAAGTGGGCATGAGAGCAGGATGCAGCTTGACAATAGACTTAGAGCAATCTAAGGTCACAATGCTGCAAAATGGGCTGCCCCTCTACTGCCCTTCCAGAAATTCTCCTCTACAGTCATGTGTTCACTATTCCTACCCCATCTCGTGAAAGAATTGGTAAACCCGTGACCACAGTCACATAAAAATGCATTCCCACCACCATCTTTCATTTGATTTCCAATCAAAACCAGCACACAATGCTACTCCCCATATATTAATATCACTAACTACGCTGATAGAAGTGGCAAAGCAAAAACCTACCAAAACAGAAGCATCAGGGAGCAGCAAAGGCTGACTGCTGTCTAAGGCATGGGTGATCCCAGCACAGGCAGCATTCTCACCAACCAGGGCCACAGTCCCACAGCATCTGAACAGAGGGCTCCACTGACAGCTCCAGACATGGCAAGGGAGCAAACCAGGTGCAAGGTCTGTCCAGAGGTTCAGCCAAAAGCAAAATATGAGGCAGAGACAAGTCTGCAGCCAGGTGCACCCATAACATCGCTCAAGACAAGCAAAAGCCCAGGCCTCAGCTTAAATGGAGATCTTGGGTGGAGGTCCCAGGTGAGGCTGGTCAGGTTAATTAGTGCCTAGTGGTACCTTGAAGGCCCTGACAAGGACTTCTACAGCAACATAGTCTGAACACCTGTATTGTATGTAGGTGGCAAGATTTTGGTAGACAGGGTGCTGCAGGGTTGGCCTCTATGGAAAGAGATCAGGGGCTGCCCTGTACTGAACACAGCCAGCTCTGCCATGGCCTCACTGCTGGCCAAAGCTGATCCCATCAGCCATATGTGTGGTGCTGGGAAAACATGCTTAAGGAAAGGCAGAAAATACTAGACAGGCAGGACAGGAAAAAAATAGAAGTGAGAAAAAACAGGAGGAACAATAAGGTCAGAGATGGAGGGGGAGGCGGTGCTCCATGGTGCTGGAGCAGATACCACAGTGGTCAGTGAAGGAGACACCACCAGAGCAGGCATCCACACTGCAGCTCACAGAGGACCCCATGTCAGAGCAGTTGGATACTTCCTGAAGGAACTGACATCCGTAGAGAGCCCACACTGGAGCACATTTTTTCTGAAGGACTGCAGCCCATGGAAAGACCAGTGGCGGAGCAGGGGAACAGCACAAGGAGGAGGGAGAAGGAGAGACAGCGTTACACATTGAGCGCAACCCCCCTATCCTTCATCCCCCCTGCTCTGCTCAGGGTGGAGGGGAGTCAAAAATGAATGACTGAAGTCGAGCCTGTGAAAAGGGGGAGAAGGTGTTGTTTTAATGGGTTTTTTTGTTTTTCACTACCCAAATCTGCTTTAATTGGAATAAATTTAAGTAATTTTCCCCAAGCTGAGTCTGTTTTGCCTGTGACTGTAACTGGTAAGCAGTATTCCTGTCTTTATCTTGACCCATTAGCTTTTCCATTCTATTTTCTCCTCCAACCTGCTGAGGAGGGGCAGTGAGTGAGCAGCTGGGTGGGCACCTGGCTGCCAGCCAATGCTAACCCACCACAACACCAAAAATCAATTGCCTTCTTATCCCCAAATGCTTTCCAAGTTTACCAGCCCTGTTCCCCAAAGCCTACAGTTTGTGCAAAGAACTAAAAAAAGCTAGTTTGCACATAATGATGAGCAAAACAATTATTCCCTTGGGAAATGGAACTTAAAAGGTAATTAATTTCATTAATTAGTTAATATAATTAAATGTATTAATTAGAATAAAATTAAGCAACAAGATTAAGACCCATGAACAAGCATCTCTCTCTTCAGTCTAGAGTCCCAAATCCTCTCCTGCAAATGAGATACAGCTACATGTTGAGAAAAAATAAAAATACACTGAGCAAAGGCTCACTGTGTTCTTTGGAGAAACAAGACAATAAGGTGTCACCATGGGCTACCTTTGATTGCCTCCTTCTTAAAACACTGAGCCAGTGAACAGGAGACTGAGGTCAATACTTAACTGAGCCTGACAGGATTCAAATTTTTATTTTCTGCCTCCTCAGGGCATACCTTACCCACTTGCTAAGTATAGCTAAATGAGGGAAACTTTCTGGACACTCTGGGCCGCAGTGCACAGGAGAATGTAACAGTCAGCCCATTAAGCTGTGCTGGTGATCATGAGTTCTCCTTCCTCCTCCTGTAAAGTCACAAACAGAAGCATAATCCAAAGCACAGAGTTTAGGATTTTTCTCCCAGATGAATGCCCCAATCACTACAGCAAGGCTCCCCTTGTTCTCTTTCTCTTTTGATCGGACTCTTACATTCTCAGTCATATACTAGTCCAAGGGAAGGCAGCCTGTTTCAGGCTGGAAAAACAGCGTCCACACAGCACTTCCCCTGCTCTGGTGGGACAGTAACAAAAGGTAAAATTCCTTCAGGCTGAGGAAGGAATTTATCCTGGTCACACACTCTCTCAGTATGTGTTCTAGTCAATTACTCTGTAATACAGAAAATGTGTAGGTAGACTGTCACACCACTCTCGCAGTTTGGCAAGGCTGCGGTCAAATCTGCTGCTTGTGAAAGATTCTCTGTAAGCAGGCATTGACTGAAATCTGCTTGATCTGGTTAAGCTCCTGAAAGCTGGAAGAATGACTGCCCATTTTCAGAGCTGTTATTACACTCAGGGAACCTTGGCGCTAACAGATCCAGCTTGGGGAGAACAAAGTTCAAAAACAAATCTAGGTCCCTGAAACTGCAGCCACCTGTAGGGAGAGATGCTTAAACTCCTAGCTCTGATGGGCTGTGCTTTTGAAAAGGAATTGACCCTTACGATCCACGCTTCTCCAGCAGTGAACTGGATGATCCTGTTCAGTTTACAAGCTGAAAAAACACAACTTCTTTGACTGGTTTATTAACCAACTTGCTTTACTCAAGCATAGTGATTGTTTATCAGCTTTCCTGTCTGTCATGTACTAACCTTTCTGTCAGGCAGTTTAACTTCCAAAGTTCTTTAAAAATTGCATAGTCCTCACTCAGAAATTAAATTACACAGTGTGAGCGTTCATGATAAGCAATATGCCCACCTGCATGCAAAAAATTCCAGTGTTAAACAAACAGCTCTTTTATTCAAAGGAAGGAGCAAACAATGAAAACTTGGAACATCCAAATAATGAATCAGATACTTCAGCAGCAGGCCAGACCCTAGCCTTTCCCTCAACATCTGCAAGTTGCTGCTAGGCCAGTATTAGCAGTTCATTAAAAGACTTCTCTCCTAATTATATCTCACTGACCAGGCTTGGAAGAGTATAATTGCAGGCAGACCTGTCTCTTGACACAGAGGAAGCCCACACTTTTTAAGTATTCTACTACCTATCCCAGCAGAAGCAATCACAGCTCTGACACTGAGCAAGAAGGCCCTTGTTTGCAGGATGTTCTTAATGATGCCAGTGTAGGCAGCAGGCTCAAGGTCTTCACAGTAATACCACTCTCCTCATGCCACCCTCCACTTTAATCAAAGCCCTCTCACTTCAGCTTATCAACCACAGAAACACCTTCATTAGAGACTCAGAATTTTAGACATGCATTCTTCTATGATTCTTTTGGCATTTCCAGCAGGTTTTGCCTTCCATAGATACATTTTCTGCCCACATCCACATAGCACATCAGGATAAGAACAGGATCTGCATCGTTTCCTACTGCTCCCTGGTATCCCTTGAAGGAACTCAGGGGCATAAGCAAGGAAGGAGCCACATGCACTCCAAGATCTCTCCCCTGATCCCACACAGGGCTTTTAGGGATCAGTGTTCAACTATACTTGCACTGCAGAAGACAGTCCAGGACAGTATGTCTAACATGCCTACTGGCTTTCAAAGCAACTTCATCCCATCACTTCAGCCTGTGGCAGAAGGGGAGAGCCCTCCACTTGGGTATGTAAGGAAATTCCAGACTTATACCAACCTCACCTTCTAAATCAGTTTTTGTCCCAACTATTTAGATCTACCAGAATCCTAAAGGGCACCTGGAACACTCTCTATGCTCCTTCATCTGTGTTTGTCTGGAAATCTCATTTACTCTTGTCTATACTCACCACCAAATCTCGACACTGATTTCCCCATATTTTTTCTACCCATGTTTTAAAGGAACATCACGGCTGAGTCTAAGGTTGCTGAGGCTCTGTTGTCTCTGTATTTGTCATGATTTTACTTGAAATGGCTGCTGTTCTTTGCATAAAAATTTAGTTTAAACTACTCAGCATGTTCACGTGTGTCCATGATCTAACAAGCGAAGGCCAAGTTGCTTGTGAACTAAACTGCCAATTCACGATCAGAACTGGGATGAATGATGATGTTCCTAGTTTTGCTTCATTTCAATTCAGGTTATCTTTTCATGCAATTGCAGTCTACCATACATCAATTCAGGAAGTAGTATATGGATATCAAAGATAGCAAAAATGCCCAGAGAGTATTGGTACAATGAAACACAGAGGAAAAAAATCTCTGCGGGAACTACAGCCGGCTGTACACAAAACCAGCTTGGGTTCAGCAGAGTTTGCCAGTCAGATCTGGACTATCTCCACAAGCCACAATGTTGTCTCTGCTCCAGGCTACTCCTCCACTTTCTAACAAGACCCATTAGCTTATGCATGGCACTGGGTGACACCCTTGAGTAACAGGCAAACCAGACAGCCCATGCAGCAGGCATGAAGATCTCCCTTTTATGCTAGTAGGCAAGGAACTATGGTAACTAAACAGTTAACCTGGACAGTAACTCACTAAAATTTTAGGTGGCTTCCAGACAGCTAAAGAGGAATATCTCGGCTTTTTGTTTTTTCCCTGGGCTTCCTTTTTTTTAATAAACAATTCACTGCTTGGACAGTGTTCAGCAAAAATTAATCTTTAATTAGAATTTAACAAAATGCATTTCTTATGCTGGCTGGCTGGACTTCCCTAAACAGTTTCATTATCCTTCCTTGATGGAGTAAATAGCACTGCTACAATTTTCAGGAGCAATTTAATATTTTTCCTTTCACTACTAAAGGTGCCTTCATGTTCGTTTCCTAGCTTGGAATCAATGCCTGCACCACAAAGACAATGGAACTTTCCTGTAATAAGGCTAGTCATGCCTGTGATGAATTACTTTTGGGTCTTAATGACTCTCAGCATGGGGTTTCTTTTCCTCCTGCTTCACTGCTTAGAACATTGGAATTTTATTTTTTTCCCTTTCAACTGATGTCAAATATCACTGCTTTAGATCTTAATTAAGGCACTTAATTGTTGAGCTGATTTTGTTCCTTGCTAAAGTGGGACAAGATACTGTTGGTCAGTTATTAGTCCTCTCTTTTTCTTTTTTTTTTTTCGATCTTATGCCTTTTAAGAAAGAACTTTCTCATTGCAGACATTTACCTAGGGTTTTTTCCTATTAGGGCTGGGTTTCTTTTTTCATCACATGTTCTTTTCAGTGGTTCCAAATATATTGTCTCTAATCCTCCATTCAAATCACTTCAAAAAAGATTCCAAGCAGTATCTTCAATTAGAATGACATGACTGAAAAATAAAAATGGAAGTTTAATGATCTAGTTATAGCCCATGGCTGTCTCAACTCGGTTATTTTTGGTTCTACCTTCATGAGCCCAACTGTATTTAATCGTTTGGGCCACAAACTGTTCTTGCTGTCATCTCTTCATTAGTAAAAAAAACACCACCACCACCACCACCACAACAGCAAAACCCAAACAAAACAAAAAAGAAATAAGAGGAAGGAAAATAAAAAGCAAGATGTCTGATCATTGATGTAGAAGAAGCTGTCCTATAGAAGCAACACATCCAGTCATAAGAAATGACAATGACATGGGGAAGGGGACTTCACATTGATCAGCGTTTATGAGAAATATGAGTTAATCCCTCACTTTTCACCATACTGGCTCTTTTAAATCAGCACAAATGAATCACTCAATAGTCCCTGTCCTAGCACATAACACAAGTCACTGCATGGATTCTAGCTACGCTTAAGAATACAGTGGTCTGAAACACTGCTTGCCAAAATTAAAATACACAGACCCCCATCTCACAAATTATTTCCTTTTTGTAACCAGCAGCCTCAGAAGACATAGCACACAGATATCCTGACCTGCTTATCATTCAGACAGTTGATTTGCATCTTGCAAGGTGGTTATGATTATCTACCAGGTTATACTCTGGCAAGAAATCAGAATGCAGAGCTGTACACCTACACAGCTTCTGGCAACAGTTTGCAATGGGATCACCAGGGAGAATAAAAGCACATTGTAATAGAAAAAGAGGACTTTCTCCCATGGCTATGTATCTTACAAATATCCAACTATCATTAAAAGCTATAAATATGACTACTCAAAACAAAAGCAGAAAGGTTCAATGCAAACTAGAAAAAAACCCTGTTCAATGTGTTGGTAGTTAAAGGACAGACCAAATAACAAAAATTAAACATGGGGATAAGGGAAAATTCATTAAATGGCTGAGACAGGTGAGTCATCAAGTCTGTGCTATGCTTCTGAGGTTTCATGAACAAGGTGGAAAAAATCTCAACTGAAATAAAGTACCACTGGGGCCTCCCGCCAAATATAACAAACAGTGAAGGCAACAGTGGGAAAATCACTCCTCAACAACAGGATATGTGCAAAATGTCCAGGGCATGATACCAAAAAAGCTGTGTGTAACCAGAAAACCACAGGAAGTAAAACAATCTACCTTGCTAGAAGATGTTAAAACGTCAGCCTTGACATAAACTGAAAAAGAACAATTATTGTTAAGGACACAAGAAACTGACTGACACCAGCTTCCACAGTACACTGAAATTATCTAGCCTAGCTTGCCTCTGCATTTTATTCACACTGGTTATTCATAGCAGACTGGTGAAAATGTTATTTAAGGCATTGTAAGGATAAGAGTTAAAGGGATACAACATGGATACATATGCCAAGTCCAAAAAAGCCAATGATGTTGCCAGAAGGGATGTGGGACCACAGTGTGGAGCACTGAAGGTGTAGTAGGTAGTGAGAAGTGTGTGCCATAGGCATTATGAACCCTCACTGCAACTCCGTATTATGTAGGTTCACATGGGCTCCCAAATAGCTTATATCATGGGGATGAAACTCAGCTCTGAAGAAGGAATTAGACAATTAGTCTATGGTAAGCAAGGACTTCCTGGAAATCAGAACATATTATACATGCTTTTATATATATATATATATATATATATATATATGGCTG
>JAVJGI010000040.1:75704210-75718977 GCA_035590275.1 Ibycter americanus | reverse complement strand
CTCCCCCCCCCCCCCCCCCCCATATATGAAATATATATATATATATATGCTACATGTGTTTTTATAACATACATATATATGTGTTGCTTTGTTGTTGAATAGCTACAGTTGCTTTACCTCCATAGTACTTCTTGAAGAGCAATCAGGATCATCCTTTG
Source organism: Ibycter americanus (assembly GCA_035590275.1). Lineage (NCBI taxonomy): Eukaryota > Metazoa > Chordata > Aves > Falconiformes > Falconidae > Ibycter > Ibycter americanus. Next base: position 75,718,819 of record JAVJGI010000040.1, on the reverse strand, counting down.
TGTTTCACAGGCAAGGAGATATGGCTAAGCACCTGCCCGAGGTCACGCACAAAGTCTGTGGCAGGGCTGAGTACTGAACTCTGGGCAAAAAATTGTCTTCTGCCTGTTGACAGAAAACCCAGAGCATTCATTTTTTTAACTCTTAGTGAAGAACAGGTGTTGCACTGATGTAGGTTTGATAGACCAATCTATGCCAGGAATTACAATAAGATTCAGATGCAGGCCAGGACAAATCATGTCCTGTCTACAGTTGTCAAGGTAACAGCAGCTTTAGGCATTCTAGCTGCAGCGAGCTTCAGTAACTCCAAATTCTTCCCTTCAGGAAGTACCTTGTGGCTGGTTTATGGTCACACTGTGATATACTCACTGATCCTGGCTCTGCAGACACTAAGTATGTTCAATTTTCCAGAGAATGGCAGCACTGTTGAAAAATAATTCACAGAACATATAGTGTAGCTCAAATAAACTACAGACTGAAGCCAAGAGTTACATGTATATTTGAGCAGCCACACAAGGGAGTGCATTTCTTGGTAGGAAAGCCTCTAGTTCCTTTCCATGTATGCAATGCCAAGGAAGAATAATGAAGATGACAGAAAAGTTACAAGGCTAATCCTCTCTGCAGTCAGAGAAGAGACATAGCTTTCTTTACAGGATCATTTGGAGGTGAAGGCAGACACTGGTGAAATGGAGAAATGAAACAAAGGGTAGCAGCACCAGGATACCAAGAGTAGTCATTCCTTGCAGTAGCAATATAGATATAGTACCACTACCAAATCTCTCAGCTCTTTGAAATAGGAAACTACAGCTCTGGTGTCTTTCAAAGCTTTATTCACCCAAAAGACACGGTACAATTTGCTAGGGGAAGAGACATCAGGTAAGTGTAAGGTAGCAAGATGGTAGAAGGGCCACTTTACTAGGTGGTGACTCTGGCACATACTGTAACCTCAAAGGATTTGCTTGAGCCTGAATCTTGGAGTGGAAAGACCTCTCCCTAGTCCTAGTGCGGCCCTGTGGTCCATCCTGCATCGTATGACCAGACACAGCTGCACAGCTGCTCAGCGGAACATAGATCAAAGAGCAGCTAGCACAGAGCTGGGCTACAGCACTGCTATTGACCTTGCAGCAGGATAAAACAAGACCAGGGTTGACTCTGGGATGATGATGCTCATGCACAGCATCTGGCTTATCGACACCACAGGGAGGATGGGAGAAGTCTACACCACTGATAGGACAGATCATAGGAAATGGTTTTTATTCATAAACTGCTGTATCCCATATTCCCTGACACTCACACAGTGAGACAGGACTGTAATACTACTGCAGAGCAGCAGTGGTGTTCAAAGCCTGTTACTCTCCAAAAGAGAGTATTACTTTCTTCTTCTTCTTCTTTTTTTTTTTTCTTTTTAAACTGACTGCATTTCTTTCAGCACAGACACAGAAAATTCATTTTACTTCTGTTTACACTTACTGTCAACATCAGGTCACCCAAATGCTTTGGGATTTGGGTTTCCACACAGTTCAGAAAAATGCCTGCATGTTTCATTTATTTTAAAATGAGAATATTTCACCACCACCACCGCCACCACTAGGCTTAGTATTTTTTACAGCTTATTTATACAAGATGTTAACAATGGGTGAGATTTAAGCTGACAATGTCTCCTTAAGTTAAGACTAGTTAATTCTACAGTCTAATAAACTTCAACATTCCTATAAATATATGAACTTCTCCTTCATACCATACTGGCTTGACTTTGGCAGTCTTTGAGAGAAGGTTATCAGGTCCCTTTACAAAGCTGATAACAGGAATGGAGAGACACCCAAAAGCAGGACTATACTTTGAAGGGGATCTCACAGATATGATGAAAAGGAGCTGCTTTCCAGTTAGCATCAGTATGAACGTCTCTTCCTCTCTTGCCAATATAATGGCAGTAATTCTAGTAATATCATTCCTTAAATGGAGACAGTTCAGTGGGTCAATAGGGAAACAATCCTAAAAAATAAAAGTGGCTTAAAAGCTAACAAGAATATGGTTGATTAGGTAGACTGAGTTACTAAGATAAAGCTGCTGTTTAAATATGTCTGAAGAGAAACTTTTGGGGGACTACCTTTATGCTGCTTTAATGTTAACAGACTTTTTTAGTTTACTGCCATCATAACTAGCAACGGCATTTCTGCATTCATCCTTCATGCATGGATCTTTCACAAAGGAAGAAACTGAGACAGATGGGTCATGCAAGGCCAGCATCAGCAGTGTAAACAACCTAAGCACCTTGTCCTCACTCTGTTCTCCATCTGCCTGGTACACTCCATGCCTCAGGTAAGAGCAAAGAGGGGCCTGAACTGGTTACGGGGCACATTGCTTTTCTTTGCATCCAGTCACATAGAGCAGAAAGGCTACCATTGCCTGTTACTTCTTGCCAGGTAAATACTGAGATGCTATCCTTGGCCATTAGGGCATAAACCGTTCAGGTGACAGTACCCTTTGGCTGAGTCCTAATGTTTTTGCATCCAAACCTGTCATTCCAGTCTAAATCTTATGTGCAGCTGCCTACTTCAGAATGAATCATCTGTTTTAACTTTCCAAAAATAACTATTCACATCCTTTAAAAACATCTAAGATATTTACACTGCCAAGGCCTTTCCCTGTCTCCTTGACATCTCTTCCTGCATTGGGATGTAGGATGAAATTCTCTGCTCCTTAGAAAGGACTGGAAAGAGCTAAAATGCAAGGAGAGGAAGGGGAGTTGTTTCTGGCTGCTTTAAAGGACTGTCCCCCAAGTGTCTGTAATTTGTCCTTGGGTTTGTCCTTGCTCTTTGCTTCCAGTCCCCTCTGGCTTTAGCAGAGCTCTGCTGGAAAGCTTCCAAACACTTACAGGAATGAAAAGTTTAAAAATAAAATAGGAGCTTTGATCAAGAAAGAAGTTCAGCTAGAAAGGAAAAAGGGGAAACACAAGCATTGACAACTCAGGCGGAAAGCAAGGCAAAAGCAGGTTCATTATGAGCTAACAGATATTTCTATGCCTGCTTGGAAAGCCAAAACCCTCCCTGCTGCTCATTCTTCTTCAAAATGTTCTGCATTAAGAGTGAAAAATATGTTTTGTTTTCACCTCTGGGTTTCTTCCATGTGCCAGCATTCTTTGCTCTTTCAATTGCAAAACATTATTTTACAGGAGCTGTCAACTGCACTAAATTCTCTCTGTGTGTGCATGCACATGTATGTGTATACACACGTGCACACACAAGCATCGGTTCTTCAACTTCTGTTTATTCATAGCCATTTCTCCCTCCCTCTCCTGCATATATTTATGTAGTAGTGTGCAACAGCCATGCCAGCTGCTGCTAATAGAGAGATTTCTTCATTATTTTTCTACTACAAAGGAGGTAACAAAGCTGACATGAAAACTCGAGAGTACCAGCCTCCTCCCAAATTCTTCATGATACACACAAACTAGCACATTTCGGATGACATATAGTCACAAAACCCTACCCAAAATTCTAAACATCCAAAACAACCTCCACGCAAGCACCTTGTTTGCATTTGTGAAGACTGAAAAAGCTTGATCCATATATGCAGTCTGCATCATTCAGGACCTCCAAAAATATCAGTGATCAGGGTATACCCTAAAATGCAGGCAGGGTGAAGAGCAGAGCAGCTCTGGAGAGTGCACTTCCAGTAGTTGGGGTATTTATACCACGTTCACTATGTGGGGGTGGGTCAACTGGCTGTTGGCAGAAAGGTGGTGAATGTCTGCAGAATAGGTCTAATGAGGAAATCCTTGGGCAACAGGTAAAAGCATTCCTATCAGTACATATTATTTAAAAAAAAATAGAACCAAAGCTATTGTAATCCTAATCTTCATATTTTCTTATCTTAAACAAAAAATCAGCAAATAAACTCTGAGTGCCCCATCTTGAGCCATTCAATTTTTTCAAAAAGACAACACAATAAGATTACTGCCACATCAGTTAAAAGCACAAGTGACTCAGAGGAAGATTTCCTCAAAGTCACAAAACTACTGAGCTCATGTGACTAATCCCTTTGTTACACTTTCAGATCATGTTTTGATATTGAAAGGAAAACAAGCACACATAAACCAAAATGAACACACTGCCCTTCAGAGTCCCAGTCTCGAGACACTGGAAGTATCCCTGGAAGGATGCCCTTTCTTCAAATTCAAATACATGATTTGACCTGTGATTTTTTTTTTTTTTTTGCTTGTTTTTGTTTTTTTACATTATAATGAAAAACCCAAGTTACAAGAAAGCAAAATTTTGGCAAAAATATCAATGAAAGCAACTACAAGCACTGGAAACATAGATGTTTTTGAGCAATATCACATTTCCACTTTGACTATTACCTTTATGCCCAAAGGAGAATACTTTTTACTCCATATGTAAATTACATCAATAAAAATTGCAAGTGTCTCCTCTCCACTATGTATTTTGAAAAAATGTTAATTATTGTGGAAATATAATCTACTCACATAGTTCAATATTTACTATTTTCAAATTACTGCATGCATACATATGGATGAAGGGACCCATTATGTGCATAGAGCTCTGTGTTTTACAACCAGAAATGACTACTAGATCATTTACTTCAATCTGCTATCCAATGAAAGCCTGTCAAGCCTGCTTCAACCTGACAACTTATATTTTGCTATGGTATATCTTGCAACAAGGCATCACATTCTTTTTTGAAAACTTCAAGAGCCTGTCAGTTTATCCCAGTAGTTAATCACTCTTCCCGTTAAAAACATGGGCACTGTTTTCCAAACTCAACTGTTTCTCTCTCAGATGGAGTTTGTCTGGCTTTAACTTCCAGCCTTTGCTTCTTGTTATGCTTCTCTCCGCAAGATTAAAGGGCCTTTTAAGAACCCAGCACTTTCTTCTCATGAAAGTACTTGTGAAATTCACTCATCTAGTCATCTCTCTGTGCAATAAAGCTGAACAAATGGAGCTCTGGAAGTCCTTCACTGGGAGATGTATCTTACAGTTTTCCAGTCAGGCCTTGCAACTCTTTCTCCCCTTCTTCAATGTCATTCTTGAAGTGCACACAGGAGAACCAAGCATGCCATCTGAGTATGAAGCCATTATAATCTTCCGTATGTCAATAAACTCCCACCTATTTTAAAAGTGACAAACCCAAGGTATTGAACAGGGCTGGCTCAACTCTTTGAAGAGCAACTATTAGAATGAGGATACAACTACAAGAATAATCTGCTCACAGACCTGATTCTCATGCCTTATATATGCCTAAAACTCATGCCTCTGCTACAGTGGCTACTAAGTAATTTGGTACAGTGATTCTTTCCAGCATTTGATGGGTCTGTATTACAGATAGTAGCAAAGAAAACACAGAAATAGAAAGTTAATTACTTTCCCTCCTTGTTAAGCTGCCCAACAGAATAGTGCCTACTATTAGCGAGAGACCAGGTACATTGGGCTGGAGTTCAGGAGCAGTCAAGAGGTGGTTTAAAACCAGCAGCTCATTCCAACCTCCAGCAGGTGCCAGCCCCCAGCCTTCCCCCTCTTGCACACTGCTGAGGAGTTCCTCAGCACCTCCACCTTCCTGCTCCCCAAAGCAGCATGAGACACACTACCCTGTCACACTCATTCTCATGCCTACACCCCACCAGATTCAGTCATCTATATCTAATCAAGAGACAGCCTCAAAATATGAGACCACTTTCAAAGAGATGTAAACGGCAATCATTCAAATCTCACATTCAAATCACCAGATTTACAGAGGAAGTTTTCCTAATTAAAAAAAAAATACCACAACTAAACAAAATTCAAATACAGAAAAACATGAAGTAGGAGGGAGAAAATTGCAAAATGGAAAACTTCAACCTAACTCATTATCCATTATAGAGAAAAATGAGGTAGTCACAAAATGCCTGTCATTAGACTCAACTCAGTTGTGCCTAATTAAGATTAAGGTAACAAGGAAACTGCACATGTATGGCCAGTTGTTTGCAATCCCGTTTACTGCCTGTATGTGACAATCCAGCACCTGGTTACATTCACATACTGTTTATGTTCAGACCAGGCAGCTTCCACAGGAGATAGGAGAGCTGCTAGAGAAAGCTCTCACAGCTGAAGGACACCACCCAGCCCCCACACAGAGATAAAGAGCATCACAAATGCGGCACTTCAGATTCCAAGGGCAATCACTCTTGATTTTTCATGTCTTTCCTTCAGCAGAAAATAGTATTGCAAGGTAACAGTGCCCCGGTGCAAGAATAGACCGTAAATCCACCCACAGCACTGTTGCTCTCCAATTTTCCAACATAAATGCTCACTGAACAGAAATTAGTCGGCAGCTAAGTATGTGCATGCCAGTTATAATGTGTTAATTCCTCAAACTGAGCAGCCTTAACACCAGGGGCTTTGCTTGGTGTTTGGTTTTTTTTTTAAAAAAAACCAAACCAACAAAAACACACTTGGCCAAGTTTACATTCCATAATCAACAAAAGAAGAATGTATGTAATATTCTCACTACCTTTTTGCTACAGGCATTCACAGCCTGCATTGGTATTTGTGGCTGCAGTCCAGAAATTGCTCCTGCAACTTAGCAATTGTACAACTCCATGGAGAGCTGATATTCAATTTTCTTTCAGCCCACACTGTTGGATTCTTTACTCATAGCTATGGTAATTGCTGTGCAAAATCTACAATGGATCTTTGCTTCCTTAGATGTCTACTCTACCCTTTCCTCCCCAACCCCCACATCTCTCTGGCACACAGAGGACATGGTTGAATCCTGCAATTATAGAAAAGGTTATGAAATGGGCTGTAGGGTTGGTGGGGGGGGGCGGGTTTGTGGAAGCTCGTCTAAGTGGTGGAGAGAAAGACATTTAGAAAACCATTACCTTCCTCTTTTGAAGTCACAGGGTCATAACAAAAATCCTTGGGAGTTCACTGCTTGCAAGCCAGTGATGGGACCGGCACTCCAGGACACAGATACACATCTTTGTAAGGCAGGACAAGCCATGGGAATTTAACCTTCTGCCAAACAATATGTAAGAAATATTTTCTTACAAGGGTTCAGAGAAGAAAATAAAGCACAAAGAAGAAGGTGTCACTGCAACACGCTATACAGCCTCACAAAAGCAAAAGATAAGCAGTTAAAAAGATAATGTCATGACAACGATGATGTGCTGGCATGCCTCGCTTTCCGTTGAAAAGTCCCCATTTAAGACCTCACCCTGGATGTTCTGGCCTCGTTGAAACTTGTTTACAGGGTTCAGTAGCATGATGTTTGATGGAAGTAAACAACATTTTTCAGAAATGTTTGAAATTATCTCCCCAAATAACTGCCTCCGGCCTAGGGAGGAAGCCATGGATTCTTCCCAGCATAGGCTACAGACCCATATAAAGGCCTCTGCACAGATCATGGCACTTACACAAATAAGGGCTTGGATCTCCCTCTGCAATGGTGTCTCACCGATTTCCCCACTTGGACAAGTGAGATGTTGCCCAAAGGCACTCCAGGCATACTGGAGACAGAAATGAGACTCAAATCTAATTCCTTTTGCCATATTACTTTCAGAACAAACAGGCTGTATTGGGTTTGCATGGCAAGGTTTTGGTAGCTGGGGGGACGCAGCGGTGGCTTCTGTGAGAAGCCGCTGAAAGCCTCCCCCATGTCTGATGGAGCCAATGCTCACCAGCTCCAAGACAGACCCGCTGCTGGCCAAGGCCGAACCCATCAACGACAGTGGTAGAACCTCTGGGATAATGTATTTAAGAAAGGGGGTGGGGTGGGGTGTGTGGCATGGGGAGAGAGAAATATCTTTGCAAAAATACTGCCGTGAAAGAGAGGTGTGAGAAGCTGTGAGAGCAACAGCTCTGCAGACACCCAGGTCAGTGCAGAAGGAGGGCAGGAGCTGCTCCCGGCACTGGAGCCGAGATGTCCCTGCAGCCAGTGGTAAAGGCCACGGTGAAGCAGGTTGTCCCCCTGCAGCTCATGGAGGATAACAGTGAGGCAGATATCCACCTGCAGCCCATGGAGGACCCCACACCAGAGCAGGTAGATGCCTGGAGGAGGCTGTGACCCCGTGGGCAGCCCAGGCTGGAGCAGTGTGTGAAGAACTGCAGCCCCGGGAAAGAATCACTTTGAAGAAGTTCATGGAGAGCTGTCTCCCATGGGAGGGACCCCATGCTGGAGCAGGGGAAGAGTGTGAGGAGGAAGGAGAGGCAGAGACGACATGTGAACTGACCATAACCCCCATTCCCCATCCCACTGTGCTGCTCAGGGGGAGGACACAGAGAAATCGGGAATTAAGTTAAGCCTGGGAAGAAGGGGGGGAGGTGGTTTTTTCTGATTTGAATGGTAATAAATTAAACTAATTTTCCCCAAGATGAGCCTGTTTTGCTCGTGACAGTAATTGCTGGGTGATCTTCCCATCCTCAACCCACGAGCCTTTTGTTATATGTTCTCTCCCCTGCCTGGTTGAGGAGGGGAGCGATAGAGGGGCTTTGGTGGGCACCTGGTGTCCCGCCAGGGACAAACCGCTACACAGGCCAAGCCTACAGACCTGCATATGCTGCAAGTCTTGTGTGTAAGCACTGCTCCAGACACCACACTACACCTTGCCAGAAAGCGAAGCTGCTGTTTGTGATACAGTGTTTGAAAATATGCTGGCTACCAGACTCCCTAAACTTAGAGCCAAAGTTTAGAGGTACATCCTCTACAAGCACGCCACACAAGAGAAAAACCCTGGTCTGTTACCATAGTTATGTTAGCTTAAGTGATAGAAGCCTAGGACACCTATACTGTGGAAAACACGGTATGTTCTAGAACTAAGGGCTGTGACTATGCAAGCTGATCCATGTTGGAATAAGGACTACACAAGTAACCTTTCCTCTTGCATTCAGAGTGTTCAGCTACACAATTTCAATGTCCTTTGAAAAGTTACTGGTGTTGTCCCAAGGGCACCGCTGTTCACCTCAGAGCCAACTGTCCATGCTTTACCTGTTGCTCAGGATTAAATTCTATTTCCATTTAGGCCAGGTGGTGGCATGCGGATGCAATATATTTTATCTGTTTCAAAACTAGCTCATCATTGCACTTCCCAGTAATTAACACACTGAGCAGAAGAGACCAGACCTATAAGGACTATGGAGATTAAACTAATTACTGCTCCTAAGAAAATTCCTTAAGCGTCCCCCTCCCCAGAGGCATGTTTGCATATTTATGTATGGCAGTCACTTTTTCTAGCTGATCTTCTTCTACAGCGCTATCAAGAGGACATCTCTTACCAGCATTACATCCACACTGTTAAATAAAAAGGGATAAGTGGAGAGATTTATCATTAGTGCAAGAAGGGTATTATCTTCTGATTTTTATACCATTTCACACACAGAGATGCACAGTAGTTGTCAGCCAATTACTCCAGGAGTATTTTTCTGTGGCTTGCAGTTAAATAAAGAGGTTCCAAACAGTTCTGGAGGTCTCCTTAAGCAGCTTCAGAGAAGCTCCTATGAGATCTGATCAGCCAGAATGAAAAGAGAGGCCATAGATGATACAACAGTCAGAAAATACATCACCTAGTAAACATATATGCTGGTGTTGCAGGTTCACCTTACCCGTAAAATCACTGCAGGCAGCTTTTTAAAAAGTAAAGTTTGTCCCACAAAAGAGCCTAACCCACATCAGGCTTTGTTTCTTCCATAAGATCAACAAAAGATAAGTCACAGCGTTGTAATATATTTATCTTTCTCTCCAGAAAGTTAGATGTAATTAGGGAGGGGGGAACAAAGCAAGACACTGTAGATTGTAAAGAAAATTTCTAAGTACTGCCATGTTTTAACCTTATTTATTTCTATGGCCCCTAACCAAAAGTTAGACTATTTGCCATTCCATCAGTCTGATCTTCATTCAGACTGATATAATCCAAAGCCTTCAGGAATATATGGTTGTTTTTTTGAATCTTTATTTAAGCTGCAAGGTGGTTGTGAAAACAGGGAAGTTACATTTCTACTTACCGGCACAAACTGCTTAAAGATGGCACAACACTTCCAGTACATTCATAACTACTCTCAGGTAGGCATGAAGTTCATTCTCTCACTTCCCTTCAACTAAAAGTAAGTATGTGGGAAAAATTAGCATACCTCAGTGGATGGCTGGTGAGTGGTTCACTAAAGGTTGTTGTAGTTAAATTGCAAAAGCTCAGACTTAATTCAAATTTACACACGATAATTGAGCAAGTAAACAATATTGATTTTAGCTCAGTATCTTCTTTCCATCAAAGGGCAGAGAGAAGTGAGACTTGAAATGTTCTGACCAAATGAATTTAACGTAATTAGCCTTGAAATATCTCTTTGCCATCATGTTGTATCATGATAGTGGGAAAATAAGACTGTAAACCCAAAGCATATTATAGAAAAAGATGGTCATGCAATACAGATATTTCCATCACAGCTAGATGCAGCACTTGGGCACACACTTTTTAACAGCCACATAGTTACCAACCTGTCAGTCCTCTCCAGAAAAGTGTCACAAATACCTTTAGAAATAGTACCAAAATATCTACAGAGAGTGTTTCTGAAAATGAATGCCTCACCTGTCAAATTTTCCAAGTCTCAGAAATAAATATTTTTGCACATCTCTTTAAATATATATAAGACAATAATTTATGTCCTTCATTTTGACCTTGGGAGGAAGCCAGTAGTATCTCAGAGCATTATTTTTATGGCAATTAAGGCTTACACAGATGTGTGTAAGCAACTTCCTTGTCAAGCAAGTTTTTTTGTTTTTTGGTTTTTTTAAAGAAAAACCCAGAACATTTAAGTTGAACTTCTCAGAGAAAGTAAAAACAGTCTTCCCTGATCATGCCAGAACTTTGGTCTAAATTAAATAATTCCCTAATCCAAATAAAGTGTAAAGAAATGCATAAACAGCTTTTGAGTTATCCACCATGTAACAAAATATACAAGAGTGATATTTCTGATGGTGACACTGAGAAGAACTTATTTGGAGTTTCTGAAAGCTTTTGATAATGTTCCTCACAGAAGCTTTATTTGGAAAAGTTAGTCAAGATTCCTCTCATTAGCCTACAGTATGGGACCAAAGCAGAACAGTAACAGAAACTAAACAGATAAACAACCAACTTCTTGAACTTGAGCAAAATCAACAGCAAGGCACACTAGGATGGTCACAGAGACAGGAGGTAGTTCATATACTTATTAGTGAATCACAAAGAACATCAAATTAAGTATTTGGATGACATTAATGTTTTCTATTTGTGAAACACTAAGAAACTTTGGGAAAAAAACAACCACATTGGAACAAAAAACTGAGCAAAGTGGCAGAAATATTGCTTTTTTTACACATTTATAGTAATTAGAGCACTATCAAAGAACAAGCACTCTTCTCACGCATGTTAATGCACTTAGAATTTTCTGACAATCCTCAAGACACAAATGTGGTAGCAACGGTAGGTCATTAAGAACATTTCAGTGAGAACTGTGGAAGATGAACACAACTTTAGTCTGAAAGCAACTGGGATGCTTAAGTTGGATAAGTGCACTATCAATGCAGTATTAGAAACAGGGACATGAGCAATGAAGAGTTGTGACAAAACATGTTTGTAGGGTTTGCAGAAGTGAGCTACCCTCACTAGAAGAGTGAGATAAAACAGGTGAGTAAATAGCAAAGGTGAATAAGTACCATTTTTAAAACTTAGATTAGATTGGAACATGTTCGTACCTAGATGATCTACACAGTGGAGGAGCAATGAATAAACAAATAGAAAGAAGTCCGAGGAAGTCTGTCAGCAAAAAAAGAAGCCTCTGACTAAGCACAGTAAGGTCTGAATAGCAGGAATGATGCTTGCATCGGGAACTGCTGGCATTTTGTTTAACAGCAAATAAGAATGTGTTGTGAGAAACACATTAAGGCTCTACAAACATTCAAGACAAAAAAGACAAGCAAGAGAAAAGCAAGACACTATAATCTGGAATCCCATGGGCTGCTGACAAGTCAGGGAAGTAATACTGAGCACAACTTGCAGAGGAAACAGCAGTTAGAAAAAGCCGGACAGCTAGAGTGCGTTGTAAAGATGTCATCAAAAAGGGACACATCTGGACAATCAGGTGACACCCTGAGATGAAAGATAAAGGGCCCTGAGACTCAAGAAGGTCCCAAACAAGCAACAGCCAAATATTGTGAACTTATAAGCAAAGAGAAGCAACGTTGCTGTCACAGGAATGCCTGACTGATCCATGGAATAGCGTATGAGCCACATACAGACGGAAATAAGATGATTAATTTAGGGACTGCTCATTATAATTCCTACATTTTATTAATTGTAACATTGCTTGTAAATTCTCATTATTATCACTGTTTGCCTGGGAAAGGAAGATACACAGAACCGTGCTTTAATATGCTCTTTGCAGTCAACTAGAAGCAGCCAAAAAGCCCCGCAAAAACCAGCCACCACTGTGGCATAACAATCACAAGAATGGGTAACAATGCCTGCTTCAGGAATGGAAGAAATGCAATTGCTTGGGCTGGATCTTTCCTTATTGACTTTTTTTTTTAACCTTGTATCTGCTACGTTCTACTTCCACGACTATCTCTATTTCTGTCAACTCTATTACAGAGATTTTGTACATATGATTTTATTATTACTATTATAAGGTCACAAAATCAATCTGCTTCTGCAACCTCAAAGAGCAGTTTCACAAACCCTTAAAAGCCTCACCCATCCCAAGCTACTCTTGCCTTTGAAAAGGTGTATCAAATGTCATCTCACAGCATTCCTCAAGGCATCCAAGTCTTCCTTTTGTGCAGAAGTGGAAGACTGAGGCACTGAGCACCCTACTGTGGATAAACCCTCAGGCAAAGACTAAGCCAAACCAAACCTCCTCTCCTTCTTCCTCTCCCATCAGCATGTCTTATAAATTCTGAGTCATAGAATACAGTACTTGTTACATGGATCTACAACACCTTCCCTCCCCTCCTGTTCCCTGCTGCATCTAGCCCTCTATATGTACTGAAATGCCATTAAATATTGTGTTTGGTACAACACAAAAAGATATCACCATTGATGACAATTTTTGCTTGAGGCTTAATATTGGTTCCAGAAAACTCAACAAAAGCCAAGCATTCCTGATGGTCCTAACTCCTCTAGCCTGTAATACAGAAAATTTTTCCCCTACCATATAAAACAGAGAATTGTAAAAGACAAGCTGTTTTTAGCAAGGTACTTTCTACATAATGGTCGGTTTATGCTATTGCTAGAGATGTGAGGCATCTGCTCCCCTAGTAAGATTGACATATACAGCTACCCTAGATGCACCACACTGAAACTTGCTGTATACAAAACCTGGATTTCAGCTTACTCGAAAAACAACTGCATGTCACATATATCTTAAAAAATCAAACGTTTTAGTAAATATTATTTAATATTATTAATATTATTGTATATATCTTATTAGTAAACATTAATTTATAATTATATTTAAAATACATATTTTATTTATTATAACATTTATAAAATACCCCACAAGCTTTGCCTTTGTTCTTCAATTCTAAGGATAATTCAAAAATGGTCTGTTATTACAAAATCCACACTTTTTCCATTTTTCCACCTCTAAATCCTGTATTTGCCTCTTGCTGTGTATGTGTTTCCTCTTTTCTGATCTCCTCATCTGTTCCACTTCTCTCTCATCATGCTGACATGGTGAAAATAATCACATATTGTCCCTTGCCACTGCTGCCACATCACTTTATCCTTTAACTCCATTATCAAGGTGCTTTTGCAACTTGCCCAGCCTTAACTAATCATTCAAGGCTCCCCAGTTACACCAAAAGCATACCAAAACTCATCTTCCAGAAATCTTCTTACACTCCACTGCATTCACATTTAACTCACCCCTTCCAGTCACAACTCCGTGAGGTCTCCCCTGCTGTGCCCTTGGGCAGTGCTCCCACCAAGCTTCAGTTCACCTTCCCTCATATCCCGCATACTCAGACTCTTTAAAGTCATCTTGATCAGAATACGGGCCATCACACCACCTGGAAGATCCACAGGTTTGGAATGCAAAGCAAAGAGCAGGGGAATCCCATGTTCAGGCCACTGAGTAACAGCCAGTTATCACTGAAAGGGGGTGAACTAAAGAAATGCTTCCTCCTCAGTTTAGCACACTCTGCTTTCAGTGACACCGTCCTCACCCTTCTCAAATGTAGCATTGCCTTGTTCCAACGGTACAAAACAGACTGAAGAGGCCTCAAGGGCAGTGCTCATCTTGCATCTGAAAAATGTCAAGCAGATCTAGACCACAATAGGAGGTGAAAGGTGACAGAAAAAGATGTATTTTTATTTAGCTCCAATTTAAGTATCTTAAGACCAAACTAACACAGAAGTCTAAATACACGTGCATGTTTAACGAAGAAGCCACTCTTCATAAGAAAATCTATCACTGATCTCTTGTCTTCCCCTCCACTTGCTAGTACCTCTCTTCTCAGTACGCATTTCAAACACGCTTGCCATCCCAGTATCCAAGCATAAAAGCAGCACACTGTCCTGGTTTCAGCTGGGATGGAGTTAACTTTCTTCTTAGTAGCTAGTACAGTGCTGTGTTTTGGCTCTGATGTG
>JAVJGI010000040.1:75676803-75694880 GCA_035590275.1 Ibycter americanus | reverse complement strand
GGGCACCCTGCTGGCTCATGGGCACCTTGCTGTCCTCCAGGACTCCCAGGTCCTTCCCGGCAGAGCTGCCTTCCAGCCGGTCAGCCCCAGCCTGTGCCGGTGCGTGGGGTTGTTCCTCCCCAGGTGCAGGACCCTACACTTGCCTTTGTTGAACTTCATGAGGTTCCTCTCACCGCAGCTCTCCAGCCTGCCCAGGTCTGGCTGAATGGCAGCGCAGCTTTTTATTGGCCACTCCTCCCAGTTTTGTATCATCAGCAAACTTTCTGAGGGTTTTTGGTTTCCCCAGGAGCTCTGTTCTGTTAATGAGAAAAATATACCACAACTGCAAACTTAGGTGACCTTAATTAACATTATCAGAACATGATAATATTGATTGTCAGTAAGGACTATGCATGTTAAATACCAGCCTTAAGAGAATTCTTATGACATCACTTATATCTGTTTTCACTTACTGAAGTCTCTGCATATTTTCCAAATATATTTCAATAACCAGTCATATTACGCTATTTCATATCAACCATTGCACTAATCATATGCTGCTCCTACAATCTTTGCTTACAAGTAACTCCACCTAACGCACATAACTACTCATATTTAATTTCTAATAATTGTTTTTTCAACAGTTTGTTTAAATACCTATTTTAGCTACTGTTCCAGATTGGTCTGAAAAGGTATCCTTGAATGAATTTGTTGGTTCATAATACATAGATATTCCTCCTCTACTGCTCACCGCATTCCAGACTAGCATATTTTAACGTTCTTTACTTGACCACACAGTATTAGTCTAGGTCAAAATAATCAGGGTGGAGTAAAGCAAGCACAGTCTTGAAATTTCCTTCTTTCTTCAGAGTCTGCTTTAGACTGTCATTTAAGTATGAAACCGTATGCTGAACATCTCTCCCATGGTCAACAGCCACTACAGTAATACACAGTAGAACTCCCTGGCATTGGTACTTTGCATTTGCATTTTGCACTGTTTTCCTAGTGTTTCACTTCCTGTTTTAATCAAAACTTACTTTTGAAACACCAGATTCTTTGCATGATGATCATCTTTTCTAAAGAACCGCAGCTCCTAGAAAGAATGTGAAGAATGTGGTCATCAGCACCGCTGCAAATAGCAACATCAGAACCCACGAAACATGAAGGTCTTGACAAATTTATGTTACATAAGCTGCCAAGTAGATCTTCATTAGGAATTTCATTTTTAACTGTGCAGTTTCACCCCACTTTAAGATGGTCTACTCTTCCATGAAAACAGATCTACTGCTGAAAATGGGGTATACGACTCAACCAATGCTATGATGCCACTGCTTTTTTGGAGAAATGGCTATTATTTGAAGAGCAATGTTTGGTTTTCATTAAGTTCTAACTCATTCAGGAACCTACCAAGCAGATGTTCTGGAAATGGCAAGTTAAATGAGTAACTGCTACAGAATTCAGAATCATACCCTTGGGTTTGTTGGTTTGTTTGTTTGTTTTTTTTCCCATTCTCTTCCAACAAGGACAGACTTACTCTGAGCACTCTGTACTAGACAGTCATGGCAAAGATGTGTTTGACATCCATTTTTCACTGGTGCTTAAGCAATCTTGCTTGGCACCATTGGGGCAACACTTTTTGGCTTAGGACTAAAAGATTGCGACCTCCTAAAAGCATGTTTCTGATGGAGACCAGCAGGGAATAACTCTTCATATCAAGCAGCCAAAATGAAGAAGGGTGCATCCATCCCCTTTTTACCCAACTGTTTGAACACCTGCCTGAGAGGATTCAATACTCTTTTCTGTCTAAAAGACTAAAACATTACTCCTTCCTCCTCACTGTTTCCTCCATCTAGAGCTGGGAAGGCAGTTTCCTTTCACAGCTGGAGCTGTACTGTTGCACACTGAATATTTAAATAGCAATTAAATCAGAGTGAGCAGCAGGCTCTAGCCTAGATATAAAAATAAGTTCACTTCATATGAAGTCGCTACCAGAGCAGCAGCAAGGAATTAGAATCCTCTTCCACACAGGCTGCTCTGAGGAAGACGACTAAGCTGAACTTGCATCCCCGATGAATATTTAAGATGCCAGGCTAATTTACAAAGGGAAAAAAATCCCATATATAACGCTGATATTGGCCATGCTTTGCAATACCATAGCAGTCACTGTCTGTTGGGCCAAAAGCCCAAATTCAGACATGCAGAGCAGGTCTGCTGAGAGTACGTGCACTTAACAGAAGCAGAGGAACAACACTCAGTTACAGGTTTGGGAGAGCTCAGGTGCATGTCTGTTACCGAGCTGCTCAGCTCTGCCAAGCTGATGGGCTTCTTAGGCTCATCCAGATTTTGGGGAACACAGTAATAAAACCAGTAATCACACAAACATTAGCTGCCTTGAGGATTAAAATGAACTCAATAGTTCATCGTAACAATTGTGTTACTGGGCATATAAATCCAAATTCCCTTTCCAGACCTGACCTTTAGCCTGTGCCTCCATTCTGTGTCTCTGCGTGAATGTGTATCAACACACAAAAACCAGCTTCCCTTGCTGGCCAGTATTTTATACCCGTTGGCACGCAGAAGTAAAGGCTGGAAAGGAAAAGAGGAACAAACCCCAAAAGATAATTAACCCCTGTGAGCTCCTGCCGCTGCCAGCCGCGGCCCTGGGGCGCAGGGAGGGCAGGAGAAGCGTGTTCCCTGCCACACGTCTCGGGGAGATGGCACACACCGTCTGGGGACGCGGAGGTGGCTGGCGGCGAGAGGGGAGGCTTCAGCCAGTTGCACCGAAGGGGCTCCTTCACCCCCTGTAACAACACACCTACCCAGGTCGCTCGGCGCCGTCTCACGCAGACCCACGTTACCTGCTGCAGAGGTGACGTGCCGGAGCCTGTTCCAGATACAGCAGCTTTGGTGGCAGCAGGCGTGCGTGGATGTGGCAGACATGAGATGTATCCTGTGTGCAGGTAGAGCACATGGGAAAACAAAATCCCCGATTCCTTGTACCACTGGGCCGCTGGCTTCCTCCGTCTCCGACGCAAAGCCCGCAGGGTGGGATTTGTCACAGTTACTCAGTACATTGGTTTAACTCTGATGCCACTCAAGTATCCGATTAAACTCCCACTGTTTGCAGTGAAAGCACAGTTATATCAACACCGTTTATCCTACCCAGAATTTCCCACTACCTCATTGTATCTGTGAATAACCAACAGTTATCGACAGTCTCCCACTTCTCAGTAGGCTGAGATCTGCTACTAACAAATTACCCAAACATCCTCATCTGCAAAGAAGTGAAAGAAAAAGAACCATCCGGCAGCAGGAATATCCCATCCTTCTCCACAAAGGCCTCTCTGCATCAGCAAAAATGTTCCACTTTTTTTTATTTCATAAAATGTCTGGATTATGAGGGGAAAAATGGTTGTAAAGACAACAATTAGTCATGAGCAAACAGTACACGAAAAGGGTCAGTCTACCAGAACAGCACCAATGTCTCAGTATCACTTAACTGATACTGATAAAGAGGCTGCAGCCAGCAACAGTTTATCCAGTTCCTCTTCTGAACTGGATTTCACTGGGAGAAAGAAAGTCAACAGTAAAAGTAAGTCAGCGCCAGTGGGACTTTCCTATAGTTTTATCAACTCAGCAAAGCTACAAGGCCATTCTTGTGCACCCTAGAGTTAAGAATTAGATTGCTGCTTCACTAAAGAGCCATTAATACTTGGAGGATAGGTGGACATAGCACGTCATTCCAGAAAAAGTACTGACTCTGGAAGAAAATGAAGCAGCACCTAAGCAAGCCAGAAAAGTTGACAGCATTTTCTAGCACCACAAAACACACGTTACTGTTAAGAGAGATCAAGGCAAGGCATCATTTTTTTAAGGAGGGGGGGGGGGGGGGGGAAACCAGAATGTTTTTTCACTTGACATCACAGATACTTATTTAGAAAACGTGAAAGTCAACAAGCTAACATCAAAGTAAAACCACACAGAGCTGGAAAAATTTATCTGGCTTCAGCATGACTCATGAACCCATTTACACTCCTAAATCCCCAGTAAAATGCCTTTTTGCAACCACCAGTTTTGTGTCACAATAAAAAGATACATTAAAGGACAAAGATCAGTAGAATGCAGGGAACTATCATGAAATTTCAAGCGCTGATTTTGCAGCTGCCAAGACAGCAGGCCTTGCTTATCTTTGCAGACAACTACAGATGCTTGAAGTACATGAGGGGATTTAACTGAATGAAAAATTCTGTATTTTAGGCATTCACAGAATTTTGTGACACAGGGATTGTTCTAGCTCCTTTTTTCCATCCTACACAACAGAGGCCATAGGATTTTTTCATTCAGAAGCTCTGTTGTCCTATACAGTGTAATAAAAGATTTTCAACCCTCAAGGATGACTAATATCTTAATCACTGAGATTCTTCCATTGGTTAATTAGTGTTAAAATATGCACCTTAACTCTAGGTCCAATTTGTTAGAATCAACTTCCAGCCACCTGATACTGACTTTTTTTCCTACTTGAAACGAGGACCCTTTGATTTTTAAATCTGCTTTAAGGAGTCACTGGCTTCCAAAATATAATCCTCATAACAGAGGTATAATTCTGAATGCATCACCTTGCATTTGCCTTTATTAATATATACATTGTTATAATGAGACCAGTTTGACAAGTAACCGAGATTTCTCAGAAGGAATTTCTACCTGCCATTGCAAATGCTGAGTTATTACATTTAACCTTCAAATAATTTGAATTTTTCTTCCTATCTTTATGTAAATCAACATTGTGATAGACCAAGAAGAGTTTTTCACAGGAACTTACTGCAATGCTTTCTGGAACAAGTATTCTCATTTATGGTTTCTACAGTTACTTGACTAGTTTATAATCCATCTAGTTTTCACGTTACCAGTTTTTTAATGTTGATGTTATTTTGACATGGCATTTGTCAGCTCTCCCAGGAGTCTACCAGGTCAACAAAATTCTTCACGATCAATCAAAATGGAAGTATTTCCTTAGGTAAGACTTGCCATGTGTATGACTGCCCAGAAAACAGGAATCCCCTTTATCAAAGGACCATTTCAGTTTAGCCAAATAATTATTTTTCATATTTTATTTAACTTGTATGAACGTTCAGAGCACTTCTACTTTAAAAGACGGGACATAACTGTAGAAAAAAGCTGCTGTATCCAGGAAGAAGCAAGCACCTTTGCTCTGTGGCCATGGATATGGTGGATTTTTCCCAGCTGGGAGAAGTTAACCTCAGAACCATTTTCTTCAAATATTTATTCCTGAGAGATAAAGAGAGTAATGACATTTGAAAGTGCACAGGCAAATCTGATGTTTTCATACTGAGAAATTTTTGTTTAGCTACTTAGTAACTACCAGTGCAAGGTAGTTCACTCTGACCAGAAAATTAAATATATTGGAAGTTTTTGTCACCACAGGACATTAATTTGCTATCATAACAAAGTGGAAGTGCTTTGAAGGCAAGCTGCTCAATGCTTGTAAACCAGTGGTGATGGCAAGCAAAGAGTTCAAATTAATTGCCATCTCTGCAGCTTTATTAGGAACATGTAGGCATAAGGCTGACACTTCTCCAATAAGTATGGCTAGGAGAAGATATGGGACTTCATCAATTTGCAATAACTGGCAATACTCTAAAGAGAAAATCAAATTTATTTCATCCTTGAGACAAAAATAGCTTTAGTTTAAATCTCCACAAAGAAATTTGCTTACAGTGTAGTGGTAGCTTATGATTTCTCAGGATCTATCAAAAAATAGGAGTAGACTAACCACTGCTAGAATGATTGCAATAGTACAGCAATGACAGACTAGCTACAACTATCTACTAACTGTATTTCATAAAGCAAAGAAATAACTTATTACATGTCAGTTACAGACCACTGAGAAGCATACAAGAAAATATTTGACATTCCCAGTGTGTAAGCTTTTCAATTCCCCTGCCACTGTCTCAATTCTTGAAAGTCTACAGCAAAAACAGCATTTGATGAAAGCCAGCAGACTTGCTCTTCACAGAACAGAATTTCTTTGAAAAATTCTGTAGATTAACTTAATGAAGAAAAAGAAAAAAAGTCTGTCTAAAGAAAATCTGACATTGCTGCCTCCTGATGGGGATATATACTGGCTATAGGCTTTTACTCGGACGTCTGAAAGGAAGCTGTGATTTTTACCTGGTTGAATTGAAATGAGTAGAACTGAACTGCCTTGACCAAGAAAGTGTTTTGGAACACCTCAGGGAAAGATTTTTTTAGGATCTTTCTTTGACAGGGATCTAAGCAATCATTTCCTTTGATAAAAATCAGATCTAGATTCCCTTTCTGAATTGTACAGACTATTTTTTTGAAACACATCACATTTAAGCAAAATCTTCAAAACAGAAGCTCACATTGTCCCCTTGGAGAATCACGCTGTTCTCACTGCAAGATCGATATCCCCATTATCACAAAATACTGCAGCAAATTCGCAACCAGCAAACATAAAATCACAAAGTTACCTTTAATTATCAAACAATATTATTCAACTCTGTTGTCCTATATTTGGAGATCCACAGACTTGTAAACTCTAGGTGGACAGTTCAGTCACTGGACACGTGTTATCTTGACATGTAGCCTAGAACACCTCCCCGTCATCAGTCCAATGCCAAAATCCTTGGGATGGTTCTGGCTGGCAGGGCTGTCATCTCCTAACTTTGCCATCATTAATTTCAGTTCTAAAGCTACAGAGGCTAGGTCTTGTCTTGAAAATCCCCCTAGTTTGATAAACCTACGTGGATAAAATCTCCCTTAAAGAGTAATTATATACATATACATCATTATAACTCACGAACTGTGGCCTCTTATAAAAGATTAATTATTTAAATTATAACACGTCTGTTTCCTCTGTTGGTAAAACAGAGGTAGAAGAGAATTATATGGAAATACTTCTTTACCACAGTGCTTCTTGTTAATCTAGTGATCATTAACCTGTTTGCACTATTAGTTACTCATTAATTTCTAAATCTCCATATCAAACGCTCTTAGCCTTTCAATCCATAATCCCAGACGGAGGGCAGCAAGTTTAGCTCAGCAGCATAAGAGAAAATGCCCCAAGAAACTGCTAAAGTTCAAACAAGCCAAAATTACCAAAGTATGCCTTTTCTGAACAAGCCCAATTACATTCACAGCCCTGACAAGGAAATTTTTGTCTTTGGAAAACTGAGACAGACAAAAATGCAAAACCTGCAACCCAACCTCTCTCCAGTTCTTAGTGCAATCACACCGGGCAGTCAGCAACAGCAGCACTTTGAAAAGGATGTGCCCAGTAGGGTCATGCAAAGGATTTTAACTAAACTTTTTTTCTCCCATTAAAAAAAAAAAAAGGCAGCCTTAACCAAGGCCAGCCAAGATTATGTGTGAGTTTCCCTAAAACTTGTCAGACAACTTGAGCTGAAAAATACTTCTCAACAACTTACAAAAGCACTGAAGGTTCTTGAAGTTTTATCACAGGTCTTTTCTCTGCTGATTGTCTTCTTAAGTAAACAAAAGCAGGTGTTTGACCAAGATAATTTTTTATTTTTATTAATAAAAAAGATCAGATTCTGGTAAGAAAGGCAAAATCAAAGCAAAGAGCCTGCTTTAGTTATATATATCAAATATAAGGATTTGATTCCACCTGTGAACCAAGAATGCAAATGTGCTCACTGTTCTAAGTCTACAAGAAAATAAACAAGACCCACCCCGCACAGCTGTTGGTACATACTTGGACCTCAGCTGTCATCTGCACACCTTGCAAGTACCTTCAGTATTTCTTAGAACAGTTATACGCAAGGAAGGAGGAACTAGCTGAGGGAATGGATGGAGATTTTTATAGCTGGAGATTTTTATAGCTATTACTACAACACAACGAACAGTGTAGAAAGAGTAGAAGTCTAGTGTCCTTCCTTTTGGTTGTGTATTGCACAGGGGACAGATGCAGTGTATTCCTGCCAGGCAAACCATCAGCTCCACTGCATGTGGTCACACAGTTTTGGATGGGGTGACAGCAAGGACAACATCTCCACAAGGAGCTTTCAGTAACTGCTATTGCTTCTGGGCATTTCCACATACGCAGCCTGGTCTCAGCACTACTCATGTTCGCAGCTTCCCACTGCACTGGTACGTGCTCCTATCCTACACATCCATGCTCAAGCTTATTCTAGTCTTAGCACTAGGGAACACGGCACAAATTAAGAACATAAAATAAGGAGCCTAAGAGACTAGTAAGGGAGTTTGGGAAACAAAAATTATATTATTCATTTGCTTGATGGCTGCCATCCTGTGTTTTTCTCTGCTCTGTGCTAAGGCAGTAGAAACACATGCAACACATCACAAGACAGAGCTCTAGAATACCCAGGACAGCTGGGGCTTTGTTTGCTTAAGACAGAGAGTTCAGCCCCACATGAGGCTATGCACTCCCCTGCAGCCACCAAACCCAGTAACCCTCATGGCAGGTCATAACTTTCAGAAATACACTCCCTCTTTCAGTTGAATAGAACCATGAATTAGCTGTTTCCTACCATCCTGCACCTGCTAAACGCATTTCTTGTACCTTCCTTGCAACCATCTTCCATCCACCAACTTGACCAAAACGTTCACAAGCGTGCATGCTCAGAATTTCAGGGAAGTGGAACTGGATCCTCAAGGAAGTCATCGGGGCCCATCACAGCACAAATGGCAACATTAATACTATAATTTCAAAGATTACCTCATATAAAGAAAAAAAAAAGGAACTATGCTATGATGTGAAACATGAACTTCCTTGTGAAAAGTAATTAGCATGCAGTAGTTCCTGATTTGGAATTATAGAAAAAAGCTACTGTTTGATACAAAGCTATGTCAAAGGACTTAAAACATCTTTCAGTCAAGAATGCATGAGATTTTACACGGCAGCATGAGATACCATCTCAGGGTTATCATTCATTGTGTTTGGATTTATGTCAACTAGATGTACTTGAATGTTCAGGCTACCATTTTTCTCAAAATGCCAATTGCTATTTTCACGAGTGGTAAAGCCAAAAGACTGCAATTGCCTTGTGAACATGGGACTTTACTGTTCATGAGATTGAAAAATCAAAAATAAAATAATCTTACCAACTACTACTTTTCAGTGCTGTTGAATTAAAAAGACAAACTCAAGTGTATCACTACAGTCTTCTGAAGCAGTAAAAATAAAAACAGTTGGAAGAAATCTTTGGAAAATTTACCCGTGTTCAGTGAAAGTTTCAATCTGATTTTTCAAATGGAAGGCACTGGCTGTGTCTACTAACTGTCTTAAGAAGATACTCCAACTTTACAAAGCACACATCTTCACAGCCAATTGTCCAGACCTGAAGCTGGATAAAACTGTTTCTTACCATCATCAATCTACTCTAATGCAACCGAACTATATGCTTTGAGTGTACCTACATGTAAACATGCATGGACACACAAAAGAGGGCATTTTAATATAGGCAGACACGGCATTTAGTACAGCAGTCATTTGCTCTGGCCTCACTAAACACGGAGATGAAATTCATGTGTCACTGTTCATCTTGAAAAATTCTGAAAAATAATTAGAAACTAACCTAAGATAAAATTTTGTTCCAATTTAGAATACATACAATAATTATTTTAGACTGGATGAAAAAAATGCAATATAAGGTAAAGTCTACTCTTCCAGTTTTAATTCCCACCAGTCCCAAAAAACCAACAGGTTTATCTTGCAAGTACCAGTCAGCTACTTGCCACAGATTTTTTTCTCACATTTTAATTAAATGCAAACAGCTGAAACCATCTGATGGAGGGGCTTTTACCACCCCTTCCCCAGCAATTTTTTTAAATGCTAAACAAATTGCAACAAGCACAACTCAGGAGGGGCATCAGTATGAGAGAGAAATTAATCTCTAAGGAAATCTACTACATTATAAGATACTGTACTAGAAAATCTTTGCGTAGATTAACAAGGTAATTGAATTCTCCAAAGAATAAATTTGTAGTTTGGCAGTGATGAAGTGATGATGACTTCTTACAATGAAACCATTATTTTTTAAATTTTACCTCTGGTCACGCTCAAAATACATCAGTAACATATGTCTTTCAACACATTTTTCTGCCTATGTATCTGCCTGATAACTTTCATATTCTCTATCCTCCCACCCCCAAAATATTAATGAATGATATCAGGCATGCACCTCCTGAATGACTTTGAAGGAAGAGTTGAGGCTGAGCAAATAGGCTGTTTCACCGGTGCTACATCGTTATAAAGCTGCTATGAGTGCTGAACAGAACTACTTATTTTCTCTTAAGTCACACACTGTATCTGCACATTATAACCACTAAAATGAAAAAAACAAATGAGAG
Organism: Ibycter americanus; assembly: GCA_035590275.1. NCBI lineage: Eukaryota > Metazoa > Chordata > Aves > Falconiformes > Falconidae > Ibycter > Ibycter americanus. The sequence goes on along the minus strand of JAVJGI010000040.1, from coordinate 75,684,527 downwards.
TTAAGGAGTTCTCACAGAACTGTATGTGCTTTGGGCTGCCTGATTACAGATGCATTTGTGTTGGTTCCACCTTAAAAGGAATTCTAAGCATCTTGGAAAACTTGTCCCAATTTTTTTTAAAAAAATCATTATTACATTACTAGCATCAATTGCTAAAAAAACCCACCTTGTATGCACTAAACTAAACAAGGTTTGATCCCTTCAGAGAACTAAAGAGATATTAGCTAAGATTGACCGTGCTATATGAATGGATTCAAGGTGATGAGTCTGGTCACAAAACAGTGAGAGGGATGAGAATTGGAACATCAGCCACATCCCTCTTTAAAAGGTGTGAGCAGTCATGCAGGGAGCATTTGATCACTTTTGCTTTATAGTCAATAGAATGATCTAAAATTATGCTTAAAACACTAAACAACCATTTCCACTTCAGAGAGGAAGCCACAACAGCAGTAACTTGAATTACCTATGGCTGCCAAATGTAAGCTTTTGTAGGGTCTGGACACACGGTTGTGTTACTGCAGGCAGTGCAGCAAGATGTCAGATGTCAGCTGAACCATAGTTACTGTTGAGACACATGTCCTTCCCTACCCTGCTGAAAATGTGAAGAAATAAAGAGAAGTACAGCTTCTCTCTGTGAAATAAGTTATACACAGGGACTCCAGATCCACAAACATACTTGTACTTCGCCTCCAGCAAACCTGTTATTTCACCAGATTAACTTCTGCCTTTGTGGCTCATTCCAAAGATCCCATCGTTCAAACCAAACTCAGTTGTCTTTACATTAACAGCATTTTATTTCAAAATATATTAACCATTCTGTGCTTACAAAGGACTGCAGTGTGAATACAATATTAAGTGAAAAGCTTCTTAAACCTGCTACAAAAAAATGTTTTTTTAGGAAGAGGACTAGTGCATACAATCAAAATTATTTAGTTTAAATACCTCTGCAGTCTACATTAATATTTCTCAGTCTTAACTCACACATTTTGTTCTGCCACAGATGGACATAGGGGTTACATTTTCAATATTATACATGCAAAACCAGGTACTGTACCAAAACCAATTATGGTAACATTACTTTTGAACATAGTTCCATTCTGAAGATGTACCACATGTACATTTACAGATAAAGTTTGTGTCAACAGACAATAGAAGTTATTGCTCCAAATCCCCACAGGGTCTGGGCAGGAATGCACGCTTTAGAACAACCCGCACCCTCTAATGCAAAAGATCTGCTGTTAGGTTTGAGTAGGGTGTAGCCAGTCTTAGGACTAGTGTCAGAAGCTTCTTTGGATTTGGTTTGGTGAAATTTACCAAAGGGGAAAAAGACAACCCACTTCCCTAGTCTTGTGACCAAAACATCAAACACTAGTTAATATATATATATAGGTAAACACCTAACTACTAGTATAAAAAGTTGGTTTCCAACCATCACTGAAGCATACAAAATTTGGTTTTAAAGGTAACTGAACAAATTGTATGCTTGCAGAATACACCAGTGATGACAGAAGAGGGAAACTTAAAACACTGATCTACACAGCCAGTAAGCTGTGAACACCACAAAAATAGTTTTTACTGATACTTCTTGAAAAAGCTTCAGGTTTGGGCTTACAATGGCAGAAAGAGGGCCAAAAATTTGGATTTTGTTTTTCCAACTTCATAGCCTGGATGTCAGTTCTTAAGCTTAATGAACTTTTATTCTGTGGCTAATTTATAGCTTTGTGATGCCTCTTGTTCTTAATCTACACAAGTACCATGAAAAGTCACCTTGACTTTAGGTCCTCATGGCATCATTGTATACAGTAGTCTAGTGGCAAAAAGTGAGGCTAAGAAAAGAAATCAACATTTTTGCTTTAAAACCATCACGCTGAAAATTCTTCAGATATATACCTGGATTCTAGAGCACTCACTCACTCTGCCTTTATTAGCTTGCAAATGCATCCTGCAGCAAGCAAATATGCCCTGCTTCTAACTCAAACCTAGCTTTGGTATTGCCGCATGGTGTTATATTCAAAGAATAATCTCTAATTCAATGCAACATGAATTAATTATGTTTGTCCAATTCCATCCATATGCAGAGCACATCAAGGATGCACTTACTTGCCAATTAGTAATTCCTTCCTGAATTGGACATACCATTTCAGGATGGACATTCAAAGCATGCCCTTCAGGTCCTGGAATCCATTTCAAAAGAGGATGAAGAAATAGTCTCATCTACTAAACCAGATTCAAAACAAGATACCAGACAAGGCTAAGAGACTAGGGAACTGAAGACATATTTCATGACCTATTAATTTTGGCAGCTCTTTAGCAGATGTGTGCAAATACTTCCAGGAACAGTAATCTCTTAGCAATGTATTACTAGATGGAAGAACAGCTTTTCCCTGCTTTCTATTAACTACAACAAAACAGTTCTAGTCACCCTACCAGTATTTGCTTGGCTCTTCTCCAACCTTTATTAAATAAACATTAATTCTAGAAAACGCTGCTTGTTTTCACTATATACAAGCCGTATTTTGTCCTCAGATCTTTTAGAAAAAAGTAGTATAGGACAAAATTTCAGTTGAAGTCTGAATAGGAGACACTGTTTATATTTATATAATGCTGCATATCAATATATACATTTACAAACCCAACATAGAATCCCTGAATATGCTCATCACTTCTGGCATTGTTTCTGGTTTCAAAATACCAAGTTTGTTTTCCACATTGCGATTTTTATTTATTTTTTATTTGCAATTTTATCATTTATAGGCAATTTTGGAGAATTTTACCATAAAACATTAAGGTATTTTGCTAAAAGTGACAAACAGTATCAGGTTAAAGATCAAGCCTCCCTAAGGTTTCTTAAGTGTTTTAGGCAATTCTAGTTTTGTAGAAATAAGAAGGAAATTGCCAAAGTATGCTTCACCAGAAAGTGTAGGAAATAATAAAAATAATAATAAGAAACCCTTTGAAATACAAGCCAAGATAGTTTGTAAAGATGATGCATTAATGAATTTAAGAGATGCCAACTGTCACTCAGTAAAGATTATTTAATTGGAAAATCAATTTTCACTTGTAAAATTGCAGACTTCAAGGCAAGCAACTGCATCTCTAGAAGAAGAACATCACCTGTAGTATTAAATATAATGAACGCTAACTGCAGTCCCAACAGCTTTCAGCACCTTCTGAAGGAAGCTGTAGCCACTTTCAGAGGTAGTATCCATAAAGGTGGCACTATATGCAGTGACAAACTTAAGCCAATATAATATAAACACAAGTGTTAAAGGCAGTTGTGGGAGCATCTTCTACGACTGATGCAAAGCTATAGAGTCCCAGTAGAATAATGGTATTTTCCCATGCTTATTGTATCAGTTCCATAGGGAAGGACTCTGCACTCTGCAGTATTCTGTCACCAGTACCAGGGATTAGCAGCATAGCAATTCTGCTGCTACTTTTACTGGGGAAAAATTTTATCCAGTTTTGTATTTTCAGGTTTTCTGAGAAACAATGTTTTAACATTGCAGCCATACACCTATTTCAGAAGTCACAACGATATCCACAATGTATAATACTGGAGACAGCAGCCAATTTTCCCTACACAATGCTTTTTTCTCATTTTATTTAATTAAACAGACTATAGAATTCCTAATCCAATAAACACAAGATATACATAATTTCCTCCCAAAGCCTTGAAGAGAAGCCACATGGTCCTTGAAATCAGAAAAGCCTAACCGTACCCTAGATGAACTGCAAATACATACCACTGTGCACGGAAATATCTGACTGCTGTCTCCGTTATTAGATACATGGGTATCAACTTAATTTCTGAAAAATGTATATCGTATGTATGACTATAATGTTAAGCAGTCTTTCAAAATAAGTCATTACTGCTCCCAACTGGTCGCGGTGCATCTCTGTAGAAAATCACCATATTGTAGCAAGGCTGGCAAAATGAATGTGTGCCAGATTCTTGCCCACTGCAGTCTGTGGCTTTACGTATTCAATCAAGCCAGTATTTACAGTGACCTGAAGTATATGCTGGGATGTAAACTAGCACACATTCACTTCTGCTAGACTTGTTACAACACAGTAATGTTCAGCTAAGCTACAAAAAGGGGAAGAAGGGCTAACCTAAGACTCAGCGCAAGAAACAGTTACCACTAGTCCTTTGGCACTACACTTACTGGCAGCAAGCCTGATTTGCTAGAAAAGAATGATAAAACCCAGCACAGTTGTATTTTTCAATATCATGAGACTACACTGTCTTGGATTACTACAAGCAGTCCCCTCTGAAATCTAAATTGTTTACGTTCAAATTGAATACTAAACATACTAAACACAAGTAAATACCTGCTCCTAGAATAACTGTTTACAGTAAATCTAAAAGTCATCAATTTCTTGCCGATAATAATTATGAAAAAGATGGCCTCTTCTAAGAAAGCTGTAGCTTAATGCTGCTGGTTGCTTTTGCAGATGAAGCAATACAACCAGAACTGGTACGTTACAATGACGAGAAGTCAAAATAACCAGTTTGATTATTTTCACATTAACACAAAGTTGATTTAAACTCATCTGTTCTTAAAGAGGCTGAGTCTTTTCAGAAAAGACTGTTAAATATGCAAGGACAAGTTCTTCTATTTCTACTGGTAATTAGACACTTAGTAAAGACAAACTGTAAATAATCAGAGTATGCTTCTTCATAAGGTGGTCTTTTGTTGTCTGTTTGGTTTTTTTTAAACATGCCAAAATTCAGTGACTATTTCATTTTCTAAGAAGGTATTATGGAGGGTTTGTTTCTTCTTTTTTTTTTTTTTTTCTTCTTTTTGGCAGTATACTGTTACTGTACCACCGCTGAACCAAACAACTGGTTCCTCAATCCGGCACAGCACATAGTATGAGCTCCATAAGCTACATGTTGTGAGAAAGACTGTACTACAGATGGTTCTTCATGGCAAGTCTTAGCTGAATTTGAAAAAGGAAGCATCAATACGAAGCCTCATTTCAAAGGAGGGCGAACTAACAAGACTACATGAGATGTGAAATCATTTTGTATAGAGGATTCACTTCAAATTGGGAAAGGATGATTTCAAAATAGCAACACATCTTTTCAGCTTATTTTACCGATTTGCCATTATCGAAGATAACTGTGTCTGAAATACCGTTTTAATCCTCACAGCAGAGACCCTTCTTTGATCAAAGAAGGTTGGGTGAATTGGGAGGGAGAAAAGGAAAACTTAACAAAAGAATGCCTTATAATGACTCTTTAAAATGACTTATGCTGAGTACTATAGGAATCTGAAAGATTGTCTCAGAAATAACTAGGGTAGCAAACATGAACAACAGAAACATCTTGACCAGCGAGCAAAGAGGAGCAATGGAACACTGGAGATCTATTAAACATCAGTATTTCTTGCCAGTAATTTTCTTTAAATGCTGTCTGCAAGAAGCTATAATGAGAACACAACATTTCAGTGCAAAACTGAACTAAAAAAAGCAATATAACAAAGAAGTTTCCCAACTATCACAGTGGTCTCATTCAAGCTGGTCAGAATGCTGCAGGAGTACATAGGGAAAGCCTCAGGCTCTTTGTCATCCTCTACTCCAGCCAGCAACAATTATAAAAATGCGTTTCATTAAAGATTTTCCATGAGCCACATAACCAACGAAATAAACACACAGGACAGTTACTTAATTCAAGCAATACACCCTTCCTCTTCAGTTAGTTGGAATTGATGTGGAGGTCTTTCTGAATTTAAAATAATAAGTGGCATGTTTCTGTATTTCAATGAACTTGAGTCAAACCACTAAACTAAGCCTGAGCCTGTCCTCCAAACACACACCTGCAAATTTGCAAGTGGAAAAACAGCATACCTGAAACCCCCCATTTAAGCATAACATTTCATCAGTAGAATTGCAGCAGCTAATTTCAGAATCTGAGGAGTAGGCTATTTGTATCTTAATAGGCAGCCTGGTTATTGCAAACCTATGCCAGGACTTTCTTGCTTAGTGAGTATCAGATTACTTTCCAATCACTTTCTATGGCAATGTATTTTTAGAAACAATGTAAAAATACATGCAGTATCACGAAAATAAGAGCCTTCCACATCTATCAGCACTTCTGCAACTTGACTAAAACAAACATCTACGTTACTGAGAGCTGTTGTACACAAATCTTAGACATCCTTATCCCTGGATAAGGAGAGATTTTTGTTCCAACACTGTGTTATCGTCAGCAATAAACGCAAGACATGCCTGTATTTTGCGTAACTCATTATCAAACTGAAATAAACTCAAGAGAAGTTACTAGAAACTGAAAGGTGGTTCTTTGGTTAAGCATGTGCATCTGCTACTTTGTAGCCAGGGCCTCACCATATTTGGGGAAAAGGTGTTCAATTATGAAATTTCTACCAAAAAAACCACTTCCTATTTATAAAAAGGATCCATTTATAAAGATCCATTGTGTCAAACTGTTTCAACAATCAATACAAAAGGCCTTAAATGTCACCAAACTGCAATAAAAAAAAAAAATTACATATGAAAGAAAAGCACTAGAGGAGTCTGATGCTGTGACCTAGGCAACACACCATTTCAGGAATTTAGGAGCTCTGTTTATTATTATCTTAAGATAAGATATATCTTAATATATTAAGATATTTGGCCAGAGGCTTACAGAGGAAAAAAAAAAAAACAAAACCCTAAACCAAAATCCATGCTATCTCCTCTTCCTCTTTGGAAACAAACTTAAATTTGGTTGAAAAGTTAATTGAACTCAGCCACAGCATTTGAAAACCAGCATTAAACAATCCCCATTCAACTTCTTCCTATTACTGCAACCAGACATGACAATCATACATTACCTCTGCCTGAAGACACTTAAGGCTTTTGATTAAATCTATTTGACAAGGTGACTCCACTGGGATGGTGGATAAACAGCAAAATACTATCAGATTTCACTTCAAATGAGGGCAAGATTTAAACTATTTAAACAAGTCCTCCTATTTCAATATGAGGAAAACCCATATTTAACAATTTGCGTGTCTGCTTATTGCAGGAAGATGTTAGAAATACCAGTCTCTAACAACATTACATTTCAGTGCATATAAAACTATAATATTTAAGTGTTATTAAGAGCTATGGATGATGGTCAAAGCCTCTAAGAAATAGTCTGAGGAGCAGCAAATAATTATATTCTACTTTCATTTAACAATGAGTGGTTTACACCTTTTTTGCCACCAGACTGAATAAATATTTTGGAATTAGCTTTCTTTAAAGATACTACAATTTAATAATATAAATAACCCAATAAATAAAAGCCAAGTTACTCATTTCAGCAGTTAAGATAGTGACTCCAGTGGATATACCTGTCCTCTTAACCATTCCATTTATGAAGACAGAAGGTCTTCAACAAGGCAGTTGAACTCTGTTAGTATGCAAAGCCATGGGAAGTAGACATTCTCTCTTGAAGAGGCAAAGTGCGCAATAATGTAAGGCCAGCAGATATTCGAGAAGTGTTTTCACCGAAAACCCAAGCTATGCTTCCCTGTGAGCTGCCCCTAGACGCAGCTGGAAAGGGACAGAAGGCCATGGCTGTTGTGAACTCAAGACAGAAGACAGTGATTCTCCCATGTTGCATAGCTGCAGCACAGCACCTTCATCATTCTGCAGCCATTTTCATCTCCTCAGGACTCTCTCTAGATGACCTGGAGGGGGGGGGGGGGGGGGGGGGCGGGGGGGGGCAA
>JAVJGI010000040.1:75663922-75676793 GCA_035590275.1 Ibycter americanus | reverse complement strand
CCCCCCCCCCCCCCCCCCCCCCCCCCCCCCCCCCCCCCCCCCCCCCAGTAAGACTCAGATCTCTTCAGTGATTACAAACACCTAGTTTCCTACAAATTAAACAGGAAACAAACACGTGCAGATTGTTGCGCATACTGAGGGAAGGTCTATCTATTGCGGATACAGTAAGTCTTGGAACATAACTTCTACAAATTAAGAGACTACAGACAGGTCCAATTAGTAGCTTTTCTCCTAAGTTACCCATATGAAAGAGAACAACATTATTCATGTGAATGAAGCAAAGGATTATCTTTGACAAGCACAGAATCCTCTTAAAGAGGTATGTATAATGAGCTAACCTACATAATTTAGTAAGACAGGAGAGACATTACAATGGCTACTGTCATTAATAACTTCATGATATGATTTCCAACTCTAATTAAATATTCAATTAGGAGTTTATCCATCCCATTCCTTAACAGTACAGTTTAAATATACACTTCTATATACCATGTTTGGTAACTTCAATAGATTAATCAAGCTCAAACTTATAATGGAATAATGGCATACCATGTTATCTCATTTTTTACATTCAAGTATATTTATATTTTGCAGTATTGTACAGTTACACAGAAAAATGCAATATTTGCAGGCAGGCCTCTTATTAAGGACAACGAATGCTGACTATTAGATATCCATGAATAACGGTTTTACACGGAAAAAAGGATGTTCAGTCATCTCCTAGGACAACAGCAACATATAAATTATATGGTACAAAGGTATTATCAGAGAATGCTCTAAAACAGCCTTCTGTAAGAAGCTGAGGGACATTAAACAAACATTTCAAGTTTAGAAGTTCCGGGGAGTGTTTTACTTTACCACAATTTCTATTTCTAGAATACAGGATAGCTGAATCCTCTCCAAATACTTCAATATGTGTGTAGATGTGTATGCACAGCCATATATAAAACTCACGCACACATTCCCCACCGTATGTATGCATATATACACTGATCCATGTGAAAACATAATGCATACATGTAAGGCATGTATAACTTACCGGTAAATCTGTAATGGCCATGCTGCTTGTGATGGAGTGGGCACTGAATTTGTTGGACTCACCAACATGGCACTATATATGTTGGAAGCAACCACAAGTATACAAAGTAGAATTGGTCCTATGATGGCTCCTTCCAGTCCCAGGTAATATGCTCCACCAGCTACTGCAAGACCTGTCAGGTAAGGATGACCACCTCTGGAATTATGGCACAAACAGAATAAAATTAAATTAAGAACAATAAAAAACCATACTATCATTTATGAAACGTGAATTAATCAATGTTTTATTGAGCTTAGAAAATAACATAGGTAGCTATAGATACCCGTATTTACACTGTAAACTGCTGTTTGAACGACTGCACAAATATTCCAAGCTGTATTCTCCACTATATTCGCACAACAGATTAAACAATGTATTGTAGCATAGAACGCTAGTCATATCCACAACGAGGCAGCTACTTCACAGACATCTGCTGAAAAATGTCCGAAGAAGTTAATGGCAAAAACGTTTCCATTTTGAAAATGGTGAGATGATTGATTACAAAGACTATTCGTGCTTTATGGTCAAGAATTGTTACATTTTAAGACACCTAGCAACATGTACTATGAGCATCCCTGAGCAAAGACATTAATTTACACAATGATAGCAACTTTCATCCCATCTTTCAAAGAACAGTTAGCATATATTCTTTAAATAAATAGTAATTCCTTCTCTTTTTTTTTAATAAACAACCTCTCAGACTGTTTGTTATCATTAACTTTTAATGTTTTCAGATGAAAAACGAAACCAGATTTTTATAAACAATATTTACTGGAAAGCTGGGGCCAATGGAGCTTTTGATAAAAAGCTATTATGCAGCAAGTAAGCCACGCCAATTGTCTTTTCCATGTTACAGTTACAACACAAATCTTAATCAACAGCATTTATACAAAACCTGCTCATCATGCCTAATCTTTATAGCTAAAATAATGATGGTAATATGGGATTATCTAAGAAAAGCTACGTTGAAACACAGCATCCAATTTTCAGAAAGTTGCTCTAAACTGTGTGTGTAATGGAATGAAAATACCAGCTAGTCGGTTTAGAGCTCAGGCAGTTTCTGTCAGGTTTCTACTATGGTCTTGACTTCTACCCAGCTCCCACACTGGCAGTCTTTGTCTTCATCACAACTGTGTGTGGAACAAGACCATGAAACTTGACCTATTACATCATAAACATCTCAGTCATGTCTTACCTAGATCAAATTTAACCTACCGACAGGGCCAGATTGTTTTTCTTAGGGGACAAACTCGACCTTAAAGTTTTGTTTCTCCAACAGCAGACACGATTCATTTCTAAATCTTTAAAAACTTCAAATACTTTTTTCTAGCATTTGCATCAAACATTCTTCTGGCTAGTTTACTACATTAAACAACAGATCACCTGATGGAATAGGGCTACAGTATAAATTTAATGCATCTGGAAAATCCTGCATAACATGATTATATCTATTTCAAATAGATTTAATCTATCTGCAAGACAGCATCATGCTTACTGCTCTATTTAAGGGGAAGACAGTAGACAGATCCTGCAACCTCTCCAGTCAAAAAAATGTATTCTAGTAAGTAGAAGAATTATTGGCTGGTTAAACAGCTACTAGCTTAAACTTTCACCACGATTTATTCTTGGAAAAAAAATCCTAATTTGATTATACTTCACCTGTTTGCTTTAATTCATGCAAAATAACTAATGCCATGGTCTAGGAAAATTATTAATAATATTGTGCATATTATCGTTAGGTTCTCTCTGTTCGGTGTAATTGTATTTGGTGAACAAAAATATTAATTTCTAACAACACAGAACTGAAACACTTCACGTCCTTATTCTGCATTAACTTTACTGTAATAAAAATCAGCACAAATGAGGGACTAGTACCAGCACGTAACTAAGCCTGGATCATCCAGTCCTCAATTCAAACAGTTTAAGTAAGAGATGATCAAGACTGAAGCAGTAACTAGAGGAGTACAGCTTTCTATCTGTATTGTACATGGTTGTGAACATGTCTTGCACGTATGAAACTTTACAGTTCATATCTTTGCCAGCTCTGTTAAACAGTGCTGCTTTATCTTCTAGTCTTGAATTGCATAAAGGAATTCACTAGATATTTCAGCAGCAGACAGTATCAGTGGACATTTAAGTTGCACCCCATATACAACTGCAAATGTTGACTTTGTCTCCACAGATCGGAGTTAGTTTGTGTACAGTCTGGAAGTTGAAACCTGGAGACATTTCAAGTCAACAGAGGCAGCGAAATACCTAGCAAGATTTTTCAAGAAATATGTGCCTACCTCTCACAACAGGAAAACAGCACTGGCTACTGTCTCAGTAGAAGCCCACTTCCAGTTTTGCAATTTCATCTGTCTCAACACATTTCAAGATCAATCCATAATCAATAATTTTTACACTGGGGTATGGTGACACAACACGAAAGCTGGCTTCAAAAAAATCCTCAAAATTCTCACAATCCATTCTGGAAAATGAAAGTTTTTTTTTTCAAGTCCCTAAATAGCTCATGGATTTCTTGTTTGTTCTGTAGCATTATCTGGCATTAGGTGATGTAAAGGAAAATGCTACACATCTTTAGTCAATGATTAGATAAAGAGCAAAGGTATTCTTAGAATTATACCAACGAAAACAGTTGATTTTGCTGACTTCAAAAATGAGTTCAAGACCTCTGAAGTGACAAAGTTTACAGAAGAGAGGCCTGGGAAAATGAAGGCACTTAGGCCAGTTATAAGGTGGTATAACTTCATCTATTCCTATGCTTGAAGATACTGTTCTGCATGCTTCAGAAAAGTAAGTTTAATTAAAGGTGTTGATGATCATTAAGCATTTTTACAATTTTAATTTTGAAAAGTCTTCCATGTACTTACCCTGATATATCTGAATAAATTGCTGTATCTACAAAATAGGTTGGCAAGAGGTGAAAAACCAGGAGCAAAATGGCTTTGCATCCCTGTCCTTGCACAAGCCACAAATCTAGGACCGCAGGGATGGCTGCCCAGTACGTCCCCAGAAATGGCACTGCTCCAAGGATTGCTGCTAATGCTAGAGCACACAGAAGCAGAGGTGTCAAAAAGACCAGAGAAACATATTTCACAAATATATTCGTAGTTAAATTCTGACACTTTTGCCACACTGGCAGTCCCACTTCTATCAACTGTTGTAAACAAGACACTGAAGAAGTGCCACATAAGGCTCTTGGTGTTTTATAGCTGTGGTTTAGGAAAAAAAAAGAAAATTACACTAGTCCCCATATATAAAAGCTTCACCAGCTGCCAGTCATAAAGAGTTACTTCCAAAAGAGGCATCAATTCATAAAAAATTAAAGTTCTACCAATCATGCACATTTCAAACTTTTACATAACTACAAACTAGCAAGTATGTGCAAGAAAGCATACAAGCAGAAGTCTCATTGTAACTTACTGCATCTCCTGCAGTCAACCATAATAAGTAGGTAGTAGTGTGAGAAACTAAGCAAATATAAAATCCATGACATGTATTTCTCTATGCAGATGTATACACACAGACATACACCCTTCTGATTATACAAATACCCACTGTAACCTAAAGTGATGCAGCACTGCTGTCATTCTAACTAAATGCAACAGGAATGAACGTAATACAAAAAATGATTTTTTTTCTCTTTGGTGTCATTAACCTGAAGGAAAAACTTTTTTAAGATTTTGCATGTAGCTGAAAGAAAAAGAGCAATAACCTTCTAAGTAGGTCTTCATGACAACCAATAGCCTCTAAGGTAGTTGCATTTTATAACATAGTCATTTTCTGTTATATGGGGGTTTGTTGCTTGATAGCTTCCCCTTTTGTTCCCTCATACATGAAGGTACAACATTTTTAAAATTACTATAATTAATATTATTTTTAGAGGAAGAGAGGCAAAAGAGGAACAAAAGAGAAGATTTTTCAGTAAAAACTGTTCAGACATTTCCAAAGCTAAGATTAAAAAATAAAAGAAAACTAGAGGCTGGTAATACAGTCAGGCCACATTACTGAGAATAAGCAGCATGTCTCTATCATGCATTTTCATACCACATCTTCCTGCATTTAGGCATCTTGAAAAATCAGCACCTGCCAACTATGAAAGAAACAAAAGCCAAGGCAGGCAGAATGAAGTTAAAACCTGGAACGACTTGGACTGAATAGGAGGGAAAAAGAATTATATCCAGCAAAAGAAACAGACAGAAGTAAAATAGTTGGCAGGGGATGTGTTGTGAAAACAGAAAAAGGCAAGGCTCTGAGGTAATATAGTAGTCAGGGACTTCTCTCCACCCTACCCATAGTCATTCTCTAAGAATAACTTCAAGACTAATCTTATCAGCAACATTTAATCCTACTGCTCTTGTACAATAAATAATTATGTTGTATTATTTATAAATAGATTATAATCGTTCAAATTCTTACCAGATGGTATGAAGACTATGTTAATCCCAAATATAGTGTGAGTCAGCCAAGTGTAGAGTCCATAGAACCCAGCCATTTTGAGGGAAGCATCAAATACACCTCTAAAACAATCAAAGAAACTCTGTTAAATTTTATTGGCAATAGGATTCTGGGAACTATAAAGATATATACAAGCTGCTTTAAAAAACTGCAAAGCCATTAGTGCCACAAATAACATAACTCAAAATGTAACACTGAACCCTTTATGCATTTGTTCCCTACGGAAAGGATAAGCATCCATCACATCTGTCATTTAAGGCATTTAGATGCAAAAACCCCAGACTGTTCTTTGCTGTACAGTGAGTTCCAGGTATAAACTCCTTGAAAGAAACTGCTCAAGCATCAGACCATATCCTCTATCAAAGATAACATTTTATTGAGAAGCAGTAACATTCTAAGTATGAACTACTTTTTATTCACCCTTTCCCACTTCTACCTGTTCATTAATTTTTTTTATCTGCTTACATTTCCATACCTGCACATTCTCATCAGATTAAAACCACTGGTCTATTAAGTGAAATTAGACTGCTTAAACTCTTGCTTTCCTACATACTTACTCGGCTTTCCGGATGAAAATAATTAAGCACCTCATATTTATTACTGGATTTTAGCCTCAATACCTTTATATTCCCAGGTTTTAGATTGCTTACTAGGTTACATTACTAAAAACCAAATAGGAAGTCTGGTAATCTAATTCAATCCTGCTGAATCTATGTCCAGCTTGCTGGCCACAAAACAAAGTTCTCCTCTCTTAAGTGTGACCACAGCTTCATGAGACAGCACACAGGCAGCTAAGTGCTCCGTCATTCTTACAGCACACTTACACATGTGGAGCATCCTATAACTGAAGACCTGTGCTTTAGGACTACAGTCACAAAAATCATACTCTAAAACTGGTATATCTCACCATTTCACTATGCCAGTTTCTCAGTCTTATTTGAGAAAGGCATGAAGTTTACTGAAACCGCTATTTTAGCTTGGATCTAAATAATCAAACTACCCCTGAGTTCCTCTCTCCCAAACAGTTCTAGCAGTTACATCATTGCAGAAGTGGTGGCACACACACCCTCTTAAGCAGAGATAAATGCAAAGTTTGCTGATGTTAACTTCCCATTTTACATGTCATGCTTTTAGTTACGCTGCTTGTGTCTTTGCAGTTTTGGGAACTCTGGAAGGAGGGCAGAGAGGACAGCAAGACATGTAACAGAAATCATGGAGCCAGATAATTAGTGGAAAGGTTTTCATTGCACTTCGAAGAGTAACACAGTCTGCACAGAAAACAGCCCTTTCTGGAACTAAAGCCTCTAAGAGCACACTTTCTCTCCTCTGTTGAATCAAGAAAGCCTTCTAGAAAATAAACCTTCTCTGCTATTAAACTACTAGGTAGAACCTTATCTTCTAAACTAACAGCAAGACTTCCAAGACTCCCAGTTTTTGCTTCTTTGGGCAGTATCCTCATTATTTTTTCCATGGGCAGTCTGCATATTTTTGCCTTCCTTTCCCACCTAATACCACACATAGATACCCAAATGACTGCTGCATCAAAATTATCTTATTTAAAGATAATTTTAATTTAAAACCCAGTGGACATTATAAGTGCATAATAAGCCTCACACATCAACACTGTTGTTCAAAATGTGAGATTCTCTTAACAGATTAACTAGGAACAGCTGTTGTCAGTCATTTCCCCCCCTCAAAAAAACAAGAGGGAAAGGGAAAATATGGAAAATAGCAAGCTGTAAAAAATGACCTGAAACAACAAATCCAACCTTTGACAGACAAATATTATGTGGTGTGTGAAGAAGAAATATTTACAAGTGTGTGGTGGCCTCAGTGAAAATAGCCTGAATACTTCACAGTTCAGATAAACTTGTAGAATATTAAAATGGGAAATCACAGACCAAAATACGTAGAATCTAGAGATTTTGAAGAGTGAAATACTCACCTGTACTTTAGTTATAAGTAATATAAAAAAAATGGTAAGACTACCCCAAAAACCAAAGTCACATTAAGAATGCTAAATGTGAGTTTGCATTAAAAACCTCAAGATGTTTTCATACTTTAGTTACTCAGTCTTAAATTTTCTGCATTTTCTCTGACATTTAATTCATGCCTTTTCTTTCCGGTATGAAAGGAACATAGTATTTCTGTAACAAGTACCTGTTCATTAATTGATTCTGTCTGCCATCAAGTATAAACAAGTACAAAAAGGGGGGAAAATCAATCACTCTATCAACATTTTGTTTAAAGATGCCTTACAAAAACAGGCTAAATACCACTTTAATCCATACGTGCAAGTTATCTGTGGTTAGATTGCAAGAATTTAGAATATGAACAATTACAACAGGGTCTTTGGCAATGGAAACCTCCAGGCAGCTGGAGAGATGAAGTGCTATCTGTACTGCAACAATCATAAGGATACAACAAAAAAACCCCATCACTTCTGCTGGTTGCACTAAAGATGCATTTATTCCCACTAAACCCTTACGCTTTTGTCAAGCCAACTTCCTCTGCCTTGCTGGTCTCTTAAATCTTAGACCTGTCTCACATAAACCCCTCTGCACTATAAAGAAGGTATCCCACAATTTCTGAAACTCTTATTTGGCAACACAAAGTTTTCAACTTTTTAAAGTGCAATTTGCTAGGTCCTTCCACAACAAAACCAGAAAGAAAAAAAATCCCACACATCCAGAACAGTTCGTAAGAAGGAAGCATTAAATCTAAATATTTAGTAGTATCTGTAAGAACCCAGATTTCAACATGCCATAATTAAATCTTTAAGTAAATCTTTTTCCTATCAATCAAACAGGAACTGCGGCACAAATACATCTCGGTTGTCAAAAATATTTTAAAACTGTCTTTGAATATCTTCCTATTTTCCACATAAAGATATTTTCTGTACTGCAGTAAAATTAGCAAGATTTTAACAACTTTTGTAAGTATGGCCCAAAACTACATGTCAATATACAGGGGGCGAAGCAGGCCTCTGGCTTGATGCAGGTATCTGAAGTATCAACTTCATTTGAAATTAAAATATCCATCTACAACTACAGAATAGACTTTTTAAACAGTCATTTCAGATTTTCTCACAGAGACTACAAAAGAAGAGACGACGGTCTTATCATGGTAACCAAGAGAAAGACAACAACCCAGAAAAATTATTTCATCAGCCAGAATTAGTTGCTGTGAATTTAACTATGTTAGGGTGTAACTACAAAATTGTTTCTCATTCATAAGAAACCACACAAAAGTGCCATTCTAATTTACACAACCTTAACATTTCAGTTCAGACAAGCATAATTTTTATCCTCAGATTGATTTTATTTAAATTTAAATGCAAAATCTGCCATGTCTTTTGCTGATGTAGTCATGCAGTTTCTACAACAATTTTACACCTTTAAGCCCATTACTCATTACAGATGCACGAATAGAACAGCAGAAAAGTTAACCACAGACCAACAGGTATGTTCTGGTCTGATGTCATCCTGCAAGCTGTTATGTAGTACATTTCAATACCAAAATCGCATATACCTCTAAAAGACTGTAGAACAGTACAGCATTCTCTCTAGCTGCTTGCACCTAAGCACGCACAACTAGTAAGCTGAAAGGAGAAGGCGTCACACAGTGCTGAGCAGCTGCGATGTGCCAGTGGTCAAGCAGGAAGCGAGAGGAGGCTATACCCAGTTTCACACTCCTCCTCTCCTCCTTTCTGTCTGCCTAAACTAGGCAGAAAAAAAAGCACAGGGGATCCTACTTTGTGGCAAGTGTGGCCCAGGAGAACTCTCAAGTCTCTGAAGACTCATGTTTGTTACTTCTGTCAGAAAAACTAAGAATCGTACCTTAAAGTCTCTAGAAATTCTTATCCATTTCACTTAATGGTTAAGGCAGCTAAAAAAAGTAATGCTGAAAACACTAATCAGAATCTTCATCAACAGTATGCTTCACCTACTCTGCCTCTGCGATACCAGAACTTAAAGATGATGTGGTATGCTAGTTGAAATGCTGAATGAATTTATTACCATCCATAAAATGCAGACCTTCCTGGTGAAATTATGACAGTAAATTAATTTCATCTCTTAATACCTTATTGGCATACATACAGCTTCCTTTTATATACAAGAGTAATTATACATTTCAGAAAATCCAACTGCTGCTCATGTCTCACTTTGGCACTGTATCCAGATGAACCACTTTACCTGCAAGAACAGTCATCTGCAAATCTGTAATTTATGAGCACTTCATGGCAACTTGGTGTAAGGCATACTTAGACATATATATTCCATTTTACTGAGCTTCGAAATGCATGTAAAATTAAAAAACAAAATTTAAAAAAGTATCAGAGGACATGGGTCATACTTCACATTATTCAGATTAAAAATGAAGAAACTTCCATCAAATTGTCAAATGTTTCTGCATAGCTGGCCTAAATATTTTTTTTGTTAAAGCTCTTTCCACTTCACTGAAAAGCTAGGGAATTTGCTTGTAGATTTCACAAGGGAAAGTGCCGTCTTTTCATTTTATGGGTTTTGCGGGTTTTAGTGGATTTTTTTATTCTCTTTTACTGATTTACTGAAAAAAGTCTACTGCTTCCCCTTGCTTCTACCAAAGTTTACATTAAATGTATGTCCACCTGAATTTAGGTTCACTTCACATAGCCTGCAGGTAAGGTCTGTTCACCATTAGCAACATGGTGAAATTTCAAAAATTTCAGCCTAACACTGCAACAACCCCAGCTGAAAGGAAAGAGGCAGAGAAGTGAAGACTCCTGAGATGCACAACATACCTCAACCTTCAACTCAAGAGCGTTCATTTTTTTACCACTGAGTTAATTTTATTTTCTAGATCTCTCTGTTCCCAGAGCACTGGAGGAAAAAAAGAGCACATGGGCTGAAATGATGAGAATTGGGAGTTTCCAATAAGATTAGAGTAAGCATAGAGTAAGTTCAGAAGACTTTACTATACTAAATTTACAATTAAGGTATATTGACCCTGGCCGCTGAATGGGCATATGGAATAAAAACTAAACAAAAGTGGTATTTGTCTTTGGAAACATTTGCAAGAATTCGCATTTCCCTAAATACCTTAAAAAACACTTCACAAGCCATACAGTGGTTTACAATCCAATTAAAATGTCAGTTTGATAAAAGGAACACCTAAGCCAAAAATACTATTAGAAAAAGACAATTTCACTTTTTTGTCATCTTCTTTACCCCACTGATGTTTTGTATTTTCCCATGTTCTCTAAGTAGACGTTACAAGGACAGTACTGTATCTTTGTTGCAAAACCTTCCTGCATACAGACCCAACCAATTCAAAATCCTGCTGTAAGAAACTCCAGCTACTCAATTTCTTTTCAGAATACAACCTTCACATCTTAAAAAGGGAGAGTTCAAGGCATAAAAGCAAATGCAATGCATTTTAAATTTCACAGCACAGTTTCACAATTTATTTCAAATCAGATTAACTCAGAACTGCCACAAGAAAAGAGCCCTCCCATCCCCATGTTCTCAAGCATTCATTTCTGCCCCAGACCACCATTTCTCTGACTGCCTGCCAGCACTTTTATGTGCCACGACAGTTTTTACAACGAATTCAGCTAATAATTATTTTTTGCTGGGTTAGTTTTAACTAGCTCAGCTCTCTCTCCCCATCCAACTCACAGAGCAGTGGCATAAATAGCTGCGTTGCCACCAGGAAGGAAGCCAGCACATGCACAGCTGGAGGGCAGGAACTCTTATCTGTACACTAGTGCTGTCTTATCCCAGCTGAAACTAACAGCCTCCGTCACCATAACTTCAAAACCAAGTAACTCTTTTTCTTCCTTCAGACATCAAGATTTGTTGCAAAAGACAAGCTACCAGCGGCAATCAAAAGACAGCTATTATCTTAACAAGGGCTGAAGTATTTTTCTACAATGATCCCCAAAATTTCAAGTGATCACCAGAACAGTGAAGAATGAAATAACTCAAAGAAGTCCTTTTGCAGGAAAACTCTGAAGCTGCTCCTTGACTCTCTCTCTCTTTAAGGGTTCTGTTCTTCTAGTAATGAAAATGACCCCCATTATTTTTCAGTTCCAAATTACACATAAAAATAAGCAAAGAGCACTAAGATATATTCCAGCTATGAATATAACAGATGCATTTCTTGACAGAGTAAGATCATCTCAGGAGCCATATAAACATGCAAATGATTTTCAGAGAGAACTCCACAATGAGATTTCAACAGTTTTGCTGTTGCAATGAATTTCTCCTTAGGAATAATACAACTGAACAAAGAGAGGTAACAGGTCCAACATATGGAGGCTAGTAATGACACTAATCAGATAAAGCAAGGTAGTCTTGAACAAAGCATAGGTCCTTGCGATGGTGTAACTGATGCAAATATTACACCTCCCAAGGCAGCACAGGGCTCCAGTGACTATCAAAACTTTAGACTTTTAAACAGTGGTAACTAGTTCAAAGGACACAGCAGCAAACAGACTTTCTTCTCTAACAAAGAAAAGTCTACAATTTTCTGGAAAGGAACAATTAACATGTAGTACAACCTGTAAGAAATTCTACATCTAATTATTTCTTTGCAATACTTTCGTATTTGTAATATTAATTCTTTTTAATCACTAATTTGGTCTGGTTTAGTCACATATACCACAAACTTACAATTATTCTTCTGAGAAGCACATTTGAAAGCATTAGTTATTTCTCAATCAGCTATTTCTAACATTTTAGATCTTTACCATGAGCAGACCACAATGGTTAAAACAGATCTTAGAGCTTAACAGAAAAAGCCAAACTAGTTCAGACCAAAGGTCTGTCCAGCCAGCATCCCATCTCCGGCAGAGGCCAGAAGCGGATGCTAAGGGAACAAAAGAAATAGGACAAACACATTTAAAAATCCCCCATTCCTCCAGCCTCTATTTCCGTGTCAGGGGATATCATGAAGCTGATGCAGGCTGTCTATTTAGTAATCTTCAATTAGTTACGTATTCTTAGCCCTGCCCAATTCTGCAAGTTGCTGCAACTTCAACATTCTTTGGCAAGACCTTCCCCACATCTACTGCCTGTTATGTGAACCAACACACCTTTCTTATTTTTTGAAACTGCCTGCTTGCTGTTTCATGATCCCAAGATTTTATGTTGGAAGAGACCATGAGCCATCAAACCCCAGGCACCCTTTTCATACTGGTTCTGATTTTGCAAACCTGAACTCTGTAACACCCTTTTTCCAGGCTAAAGAATCCTAACTGTAGAGGAACTACAGAGGGTTAATTAACATTGATAATATACAGTTGTGGGCTTGCTTCTGGGGCAGTGGGTTGGCTGATGTGGGTAATGT
>JAVJGI010000040.1:75651633-75663822 GCA_035590275.1 Ibycter americanus | reverse complement strand
CAAGAAGCAGGGTGGACTGGCCTGAAGAGGAAGAAGAAACAGCACGGACAGTAGATGAACCTTTGAAACCTTGTGTGGGACTGATGGTGGTGCCGAAGCATGAGAGGGCTGGTATGGGACAGTAAAAGCCTTGTTGCAGCTTAATAGTTTTTGTTAAGTGCTGTGACACCTAGCTAGCTCAGTCAGTCCTCATACAGAAACTGACACATAGCTTCATATCTCGAATCAGCCTCTTTGCCCTCCTAGCTGTCTGAGATGCAGGAACCAGAACTGCACTCAGTAATTCGGGGTATAGCCAAACCATAGATTCATACAATGGGAGGAATATTCTATGTTTCTGCTGTAACAAAACTTAGTGTTTGATATGCCTGGCAGATGTCTTCAAGTATTACTGAACACTGAGCTAGCATGCCTACCTGAAAATATAGCTCCCAAACACTAACAGTCAGCACAGAGGCCATCATTTTATGTGTGAAGTTAGGATGGGTTTTCAACTACACGTGTCACTTTCATCTACACTACGTTTTATCAGTCATTTTATTCCTCAAACACTGCTGTCTGAGTTTGTATACAATCCTGATGCAATTCCACACCAGTCTTCACCCCTACTAGCTCAAATAGTTTTGCAGCATCATTGAGGCGTCCCTCTCTACTTCTTTCCCAGGACAATTACGAATAGATAGGACAGTACAGCTCCCTACCTCAACAGCATCATTTACTTCTGCCCTCTGTTTCTTTTTAACTGATTATTTATCTATGCAGAAATGTTCTCTATTATCTCATCACTACTTAATTTCCTTGGAAGTCTTTGGAAAGAGATGCTATAAAAAAGCCTTTATGAAAATTCAGCAGAACATAGCAGCCAGATCGACTTCTTAATGGTCTTGCTTGCTGACCACTTCAAAAACTGGAAGAGTTAAGGAGTGAGGCAGAACTTCTCTCTCTGAAAACTCCATTGATTCTTTGCAACTAAATCATATTCACCATGGTGCTGGTATGTCCTTAACTTTAGTTCCTACTAAGCTGCACAGTACTAAAGTCCAGCTTACGTGTCTACTTCCTGGGTTCCCTGGAACATTTTTATTTTGCCCTTGAGTTTTCTCTAGTGAGTTTGTATCATCCACTCCCAGCAATCTGCTACTGCTCATTTTGTCTGTTTCTTCCACAACCTCTTCTACAGTCACTGTAATTTCTGAGAGATGCTGCTGCAGCTCACCCATAAGAAGGGTTTTGCAATGTGACTCCCTCCCTTCACAGCAACAAACAGTACAGCATCAATTTACCTCTCCCCTGCAACAGCTTTTTTGTTGCTGAGTACTCCTTCTCATCCCTCAACCCCCGAGTGCTTCTTGCTCCTGCTGCATATGAAAAACAGTATTTTGTTTCAGTAGCATTTTGTGAAGATTTGAGCAAATGAATCAAACTCCTCTTCCCCTCCACTTTAGGCCTATTTCTATCTGCTAGAGTTTATGATCCTTCATTTAGCCAAAACTTCAGCTTTTTAAAGGCTAGTTTCCCACTTCCTTGGCCTTTGTTAGTTTGCTGTTCAGCTAAGCAGTCAAGTCTTCCCTTTAGGCATACTCAAGTCTTTCTTAGCTGTTAGCATGCACTGGCACTGTACACTGAACATTAATTATTCTCCACAGCACTTGTAAGATGTAATTCTTTTAGATCCCTATTTTAGCTTGAAAAGTTCATGAATGACAGCAACAGCTAGCTGGACTCAAAGTTCAAGATCCATTTCAGTCTTATATTAAGAAACTCCCAGTCTGTTCAGATTACTACTATTATAAAAATTATGAATCACAAGCATAGGGAAGAGGGTATTTTGATTGCTTATGCTGGTGGAAAGAACAAATAATGGATTGACCTTATATTCAACCTAATATGACAAGAAAGCTAAAGCTGTGATGTTAAAGTCTTTGAAATGTCAGGAAATCCTGAAGTTTTATATCAGCCTTCATGCTTTCTTCTTACATTACAATAAATCTATATTTTAAATAGCAGAAATCTAACCAAGGTTATAATAATATATACTGCAACCTTAAATACACAAATTCTATGCAAGCACAGAATCCTTCAGTATGTTCTATTAAAAATCATTTTCATTGTATCCCAGAATTCTTAGAAATGCCTGATAGAAGATCTCTTCCCTGTATATTTTAATAATTCTTTCAGCAACCCTTGTCTTTCCAGCCCTCCGAGTTAGCTACTAGGCCTGCCTTAGAAGCAGAGAGAAAAACTGACTCTCTGAGCTGAACTCCAGATGCAAGTAAGTGTCAGTGTTTTTACTGGTACAGTCTGTGTCACGTAACAACTAAACTTTCATTCAAATAAAGACTGCAAGTTCTGACATACAAATAACCATTCAAAAAAGTTGGTGCTGTAGCAAAAGCAGCATATATACATATTGCAGAAGTGCAATCTGTAATTAAAGGACTAGTATCTAAGACGCAACATAGTTACATTATTCTTAAAGATTGCACACTAATCTGCTTATGTGTTTAAATTTGTGCACGTGCACACACACGCACGCACTAACCCACACCCTCTATGTGTTTACAGATGCCTTCAGTACAGATGACAAACTGGACAGTCACAGAATTGCAAACCACAAAAATGGACAAAGAAATTGCTGTCAGAACATACAGAACGTGCCACCTGGAATATGACAGAAGGAAATGGCAGGATATTGGCACTGCCTGATATAAACTAAGGAAGCCCTCAATAACCCATCAACATGTTTGAAAATACACTATAACAGTCTGCATGGTGTAAAGAACACAACTGTTCGTTTCAGCATCAGCTTGTACACTTACATAATCGTGTGAATTAGGGGTAGTAAACTGTAAAATTCCCACAAACTTTGTGACATGCTTGACCCAAATTGTGTGTGTACAATAATGAACGTTTTTTTTCTAGTTTCAGGTAACTTTGGAAAAAGAGTAAAGATTAAGCATGAACAAATCAATTATTTTCTGAAATTTTCTTTGAATTTCAATTCTTTCAATTTTCTTTCAATTATTCTTTGAGTAACTTTATATATTGCTTTATGTACACATGATTTTAAAGACAGCTGTGTTTAATAACAAGTACTTCTGATATCAAAGAAAAAGGAAATACAGGTAAAGATAAATAAGATAAATCCTTTTTTTTTTTTCATATAGGAGAGTATTTAAGACTAGAATAGTGGTATGAATGATCCATGTGGTTATTGCTACTAAACCAATTAGCTTATAAACACTACTATCTATCCCACTAAGATAATCAGGTTACAGTTAGTCAGTTTGGTTCTGCAAATGTACTGAAACACTGTGGCATCTTTTCTTGATTTATAGACTACATTCTACTTTTTTTATCAGTAACTTAACTGAAGCTTTCCTTTCCTCCATGTAATTAAAAAAATATAAAAATAATTATCTGTTATTTCCGATTTTACACTAGGATATTATGTCATTAAGACAGAATAATTTTAAATTCTATTCCCACCTCGCAATATACACCATAAGTACAGCTTCTAAAATTTCAGTAAGTTAAACAGTAATCCTGTTAAATGCATTCCTGTGACAAAAGAGCTTTCTGCAGGAGATACTCCTACCACTAAAGAACATACATTGCATGCAAAAATTCAGTCAAAACGTGATCAGTTAACAGTTGTTGAGAAATTAATCTGAAAGACATTATTAAGGTTGCAGTAAAATAAACAAGATCACACATTTTGCTTTTTCTAAGCATTAGCTTAACATGCTGGAAGATTATTGTTTTCTGAGGGAATTGTATCACCATCTCATTTTCTCCATCATTACTGCCGGGATGCCACAGCAAACTAGCCAGATGCTTAAACAGCTGAGATTTCTTATTATTTGTTTGCATAGTCGCTCATTTCAGATCTCTTTAAGTGTTAATAAAAAAAAGCTAAAAATCCAGTACAAACCTATTTCAGCCACCAAGGCGCTATAGGTTTCCTTCATATCAAATCTCTCTTTGACTTTCTGGCAAATTTCAGTTAAGGATATGATTGCTATTTCCTCTTTAAGAACACCTAGTATTTTGAGTAACTTTTATATAGCCAATGAAAAATCTGATCAAATTCGAGGTGTACATGGCAAGTGAAGAAAATGAAGCAAATAATGATAACCCTTCTCAAACTGAAAACAAACTGTACTCATCTTCCTGGCATTACAGAACAAACTTCCACTAACGCATGTTTCAAGGCACCGCTCAAAATTCTGATATGGGTTTAAGACCATTTCACAATGTAATTAGGCCCCACCAAAATTGAAAGCTGCAGTAACTTTAAGCCACAGCCATACCCGTGTGCATGCACTCATGTGAAAGTATCGCACACACTAAATTGCACTGAGGCCGTGAGAACATGCAACTTAGTAATGTGCAATATCTCCACCAGAGCAAGCAGAATGGGAGCTTCAGGGAAGAAGGGTATGGTGCATTCAGGAAGAGAACGACATGCTGCTCGGGGAAAGGAAAATGGTTCAGGCAAAGGTGTGCATGCTACTACTTTGGAGACCTGTTAACTGGAGAATTACTGTTTCATCCAAGACAAGAGTACCACCTCCCTAACTGAGGAGTAAAGGAAAGGATTTTCCTACTTATGCAGTGAGGTAGGTGACACGTGAACTAACTTGATTTTACAGAACCTTGCTGAACAAAGCGTATCTCACTCTGGTATGTGCAGATAATGATTTCCCCCCATCCTCAAAATACTACGTTATTAATATAATTATAATTACAATGAGAAATTTCATAAACTAGTATTGAGAACTAGAATTGTCTAAATACAGTAAACTGGTCCAAGTGGTTCTCGCATTTCTAAAGCAAGTCATCTTCATAACCCTGACTGACGGTGCTGCAGCTCAACCCTTCTGCCACAGTCTCCAGCCCCCTCCCTGTTCCCCTTTCTCCACTGGTTCCTGTAGCTGACTTTCAGTAGTTTCAGTGAAAGAAATCATGTATTTACTATACTCACAGGCTACTAAACATCACTGCCAGTCAAGGGAGACTCTTGCACACAATGAAGGTGCTATGCTACCTTCTTAATTCATGACATTTTTGTGATGATACCCACTTATGTAATACAGAAAACAGGAAAAAAAATTAGGGAAAAAAAAAAAAAGGACAGAATGGCAGGAGGGACAATAGCAAAGGGCAAACAAAGCATTTATCAAGAAGAAATAGTAACGAAGTGTGGCCACACCACAAAAGTTAAAATTGGATGAGAAAACCCCAAGACTGATTGCAAACCAAAGAAAAAGAAAACAGATAAAACAACTAGGCATGAAAGACCAAAACTATTAGAGAACAGAAGCTATTTTGCTACCAAGGCATTAGCAGTACTCAGGATTATTACCAGTTTCCTAAAATTTTATTTTCCACTTAATTTGCAGGCAATAGCACAAGAAATTCCAGCTCAGAACCTGACACTGTGAATTTTGAATTAGTTGCTTTATTTGAAGTAGTACCAGTACTTCATACATCAGTTAGAAAACCCTGCGGTCACACATGCCTTCAGCAGTGATCTTCCGCCCAGGCTTTTTACTGCTTTTTATAGAATCATCACGCAAATACTGATGTTCCCTCTCTTCCTGCAGATTAAATGCTGCCTTCCCCAAGATGCAACCAGTCAGGAGGAGCAAAGGTAACAAAGCACACACAGGCGCTTACTCTAAAATGACAGGAGCGTTTTCATCATAGAAGTTACTAAAAATCAGGAAAACTGATGCATGAACAATTTGCAAAACTAACTGTTCTACAGTCCAGACAGTCCCCTTCTGGAGGATTACTTGGAGGCCAGCAGGAACTACCTGTGAGAACTGGGACAGCTACATCAAAGGCAGGTATGTGGGGCAAAGGCAAATGCCCAGCTTACAAACAAATCACACTTTCAATACAGGGAAAAGACCAAACAAGCAGCAGGCCATCCCTTGTGTTTTCCCTTTGCTTCCTTGTCCCACTAGAAGCCTAGAAAGACTGAATTATGTTTCCAGGTTGAGAAGCTCCACCCTGACCTCTTGGAATCCCTCCCTCTCCTCTGAGTGTTGAAAGTCTTAAAAGAGCAAAAGCTTCTTGAAGATGAAGCCAGACACTCTGGGGCAGCGCAAAGAGTAGCAACAGATCAAGCAAAGATGTTAGAGAGACAGCTGTTGCCTTGGAAAAGCAGACTACAGTTCTGCCAGGAAGAAGTGCTAGGCTTCACCCTTAAGGTCCCTTCTAGCTGTTTCATTAAGAACTCTTTTCAAGACTGGGCAAGAAACCATTCAAAAAACCCCAAACAATAAAACAACAACAAAAGCTACAAATGCTTCCTCTCTTATTTGGCACCTTCATCTGCACTCCTCTGTCCGCTCCTGATCTCCACAGTCCAGGAAAGCTTTGTTGTGGGGTGGGTCCAGCCCAAAGCGTTTGAGATAGTATGGGACACACAAGGGTAGGCAGACAGAGGCCTCTGGTCTGCATCAAAAGGAGAAGGTTCAGGGGCATAACTGAGTGGTGACTACAGCTGAACGAGCAGCACTAGGCCCTGGAGAAATCCCAGCTAGATAATAGGGAGAGATTGTCACTATGAAGCCGCCCAGACAAAACATAGGGACCCACAGGGACCGCGAAGCTTCTGTCCTTGCAGGTACCCAAACGCAACTGAATAAAGTCACAAGCAACAGGATCCAACTGGGGCCGCTCTGAGCAGCAGCATGGACTGGAGACTGCCAAGCATCTCCCCCAACCTCAGTGCTTCTGTGGTTCTTTGAACATGAGCTGTCCTGCCTTCTCCAGATGGGAAGGGACACCCATAACCTTGCAGAAGGTGGCCTGTCCCATCACCACCCAGGCCCTTTCTTCAGACCATTGCCAGCATCAGCCCCACCACTGACCTGAGGCACACCACCACTAGCAGCTGCCCCACAGGTGGGGTTTGTCCTGCTGAGCACAAGGCAGTGGCCCTCCCACCGTGTTGCAGTCCCCTTCTCCTGTCCACACCTCACCCATCGAGATGCTGTGGGACACTGTGTCACAGGCCTGCCTAAAGTCAGAGCAAATGGCAGTCACCGCTCTCCTCTTGTCCTGCTAGGACAGTCACCTCCTCAAAGCAAGGCTCATGTTGGTGCCAGCACACTTCGTCCTTGGTGACGGTGTGCTGGGTGTTCCCTGATGTCATTTTGTCCTTCATGTGCCTCCATGCGATCTTCTGGCAGACATCCAAGAATGGCAAGAGCTTCTTCCAGGAAACCTGCTGCAACGTTCCAGCTGAGGAGCTGCCTGTGAGGCTCCCAACAAAAGGGGAGAACTCTTTGTCAGAACGGGTAAGCAAGAAACCACAGAAGTGGTGAGAAGCTTTGTCCTTCGTACTAGCCAAGAGAACAAGGGTGCACCTCAGAGTGAAACCACCCCTACCTCCAGGCCCCCGGGACCTCCCTTCGTGGCCCTCCAACAGCTCCTTGCCTTATGCAGGCACAGCAGCCCAAAGGACGGCAGGCCCTCTCCTCCCCTTGCGCAGGCCAGCTGGGCCTCCCTTTCCAGCCAGCAAGACATCTGGATGCTCTGTCACCTCTCAGCCACTGTTGAGAGTGGGGGGACGTTCCACTTGCAGGGTGTTGGGTCGGGGGGGTGGGGGTGGGGCGTCACTGAGGACCCCTGACTCTCCTGGAACACGACCACCACTGTCTCGTCAAGGGACCCCAGGCACACGATGAGGAGGGGGCTGGACCCCAGGGCTCATAAGAGGAGAAGGGCGGTCCCTGGTCCTTGGTGAAGCTGTACTGGGTGTTCCCTGATGTCACCTCGTCCTTTGTGTGCCTCCAAGTGATCTTCTGTCATTCACTGCTCTGCTGTTGTACCACCAGGCTAGTCAAGCAAGCTCTCAGGTCAAGCATGGCATGACTTGCCCTTGGTGAATCCCTGCTGGTTCCCAGCACCTGTTACATGCTGCTGGCATTCTGCCTGCTTTCCGTTCTGGACAAACAGATTTCCTATCAAAGGCCCAGAGGACATTTCATCCCACGGTTTGCAACAGGTTAACTCTTGGATTCCCTTCACAACTTCAAAATTACTGTGTCACCACAGCTGCCTATATTTTCTCCCACTACTCAAGTGCAAACTTAACATCTGAGGTATTGTAACAGAAAGAGTCAGATTCAACACTTGGCTCAAAATCGTCTGGAAAGCTGTTCTTACCCCAATACAGCTCATAAATCAATCCGTGTGAACAGAGAACTGTCACTGTCTTTGCAAATTCATCACCAAGGGACTTAGAAAAATATTTATTAAAATCAATAGTTACTTATTATCCAGACAACAAAAATCACAACACAGCTCCAATGAAAGCAACTGCTGTGGAAAAAGGTCTTGGTTTGATTAGGTGTTTGCTAGATAACAGCTTCAAATTAAAGGATTTCTTGAGCTACAGAAACCATTTGCTGACTGCCCTCCTATGCTTTCCCCCTTGCTCTTCTGCTCACAAATAAATGGCAAAGAACACAAAGGAACAGACTTCCTTGATTGTATCCAAGTTCCTCAGCACTTTTCACAAACATATTTTAAGTAAAAGAGCAACAGAAGTGACTGATAACATGGAAGAAGAGTGTTTTCATTTCATTTGTTCCACAGGCAACAGAGATGTAACTGCATCTCTTGCCAGGAGGATCCCTGCTCTCCAGACAGGACTAGTTAGATGCAGCCTTAGCTTTGTGCACTGCTATGCCCTGCTGAAGAGTGATGGGAGCTGGAATGGAGTTGGTGACTTTCAACCTTTCTATACTTTTGGTCAACTTGAATGCATGAGTATTTTGAGGCTGAATTCATGTTGTGTAATGCTGTCAAAGTCTAATAATAAAAGTAACTACAGAAGCTTCATTATTTAATAATTCATAATACAAATGGAGCCTCTTCCTCCCATCCTACCACCGAGCATTAACATCCATTTTGCATACTTTTTATAGATGAGGTGAACCAGCCATTTTTAGGTTCCTACCCTTCTAGCAACAACTCATCTTCAAAAACAAATGAAAGCTGCTACTTTGTGACAAAAGAAAGAGCTTGCAATGGCAATTGTTTTTCATATAGCAACAAATTAGGCATGCATAAACTCATGGGAATTTGTTACTATACTCTTCATATTGACATGCTGAAGGCCACAGCAAGTATTGAATGCAATGCAAGCTAATCTAGAAGCATTGCGATAAATCCTTTGGTACAACTGGACAACAGAAAGGAACTTCCGAGTACCTCAGAAGAAGCATTTCAAAGAATTCAAATAAGGCAACAAGTACAGACTGCTCCAAACAAACAAATATGACTGACTGATTCAGGCTACCTTAGTGAACACGCAGAGTTCCCTTGTGTATGACATTCACATTTCACATTCTCCAGACACTGGCTTCTTCTCATCTTATTTGCACTTACTGATGCATGCTGGCTCTTCCCTACTCATTTTCCTGTGGCTTCTCTAACCTTATTTTCTTTCTTTCCACCATTCTAAACTCTGACAAATGTCTTGGGTCATCTGCGCCACAGACCTATAAACTTAAAATTGCATTTAATACAATTCTCCTTGTAGAGTATCCATGCCCAGAGAAGCCATATCCTATTTTTTGACATTCCTCGCCTCTACCACAAGCTAAAGAGAACAATTCGCAAGACAAGTTTCAGTTCCTAAATCTGCTTACATTCTTCAGAAGAGATAGAACAGAGATAATAACCATATGATCAATGAAAACTCCACAGCAGTCACTCAAGAGAAGGGCTATTAACTTTTTGGCAGAATTACAAATTTGTTTTCTAGCTGGATTGCTGCTTCATTTGAAACGGCTACAGCAGTTATCATTGTTGTTCAAGATCTTACACAGCATGACATAACCCCCTCATTGTCACAATGTACCCAGAAACAGCTTAATTCCAGTACCAGATAACAACACTCACTTGTAAAGTACACCTAAGAACAATGGCAAACATTTGGCAATGAGTTTGGAAAGCATTTTTAATACATCATTGATTTAAAGTCTATTCAAGTTTTGTATGTATGTGCAAGATGACACAGAAAGCAGTGGTGCAAGAGACAGCAGCTGTACAGAATTTAGCATGGAGTCTGTTGACTCTACCCAGTCCAACTTTTTTAAGTGAGCTGTGGCTTAAACACCTTATTTAAAATCCATTTATTACATTACCAACACATGAGTGTTTCAAGCTGCTAACAGGTGAAAGCCAACAGTTTAATTCATTTGTGACGAATGAAATACATTACTGTACCACCCCAAAAATTGCTGTATTGTGAAATCTCAGTGAACCGTATTTAAAAACACAAAAAAGTCCTCCTTCTGTTATTGCAGTAGTTCAGAAGTGAAACCTAAGAATGGTAACTAAGGATGAAACATCGTGGATGCACGCTGGAGGTACAGCACAGTAGTGTTTTAAGTGTGGTAAGGACAGTGCTCCTCTGTTGTTCCCTTTGGTGTAATTTGGTTCATGGATATCATGAACTAGACTTCTCTCAGATGAAACTGAACTGGAAAATGCACTCCAGAAGCACATCAAATACACTCCAGATGCAAATGGGTACCTAGTCCCCAAGACTAGATTAAAAATAGTTCAAACTAAGTAACTCTGAAATGCATACAGCACAGATGTCAGGTCCTCCTTTTCAACTGTTTTGCTACATGAATCTGTTCCTACTAAGCTGCATGAGCTGTTAATGCCAACACAGCAGCAAACACATGCTTCCTGATGGGTTAAGGATGTCACGGGTGTATCAGTTTTATAAAACCCTAGTATTCACTATGGCACAGACCTCTGAAAATTTTTTAGGCAGGTCCAATCAAATTGCTCTTTTAACAATCGGGGGAGGTGGGGGTAGGGAATCATCAATGCTAGGTTCTTGAAAATCTTTGAGATTTGCAACTCATCTTTGAAACATAAGCTGTTACAACCGCTAAATATTTGTAGCTGAACATCAAATTTAAAAATGGATTTTCCAGAAAGGGCAAGAAATCAACAACATACCTTATTGCTTCCTCTACAGACTGGCCAACTATATTTGATGAGGGACCTGGCTGAGACAAAGGTGTCAGGCTTATCACCCACTTTACTGGCTTGTAGTACTCGTCACTGGAACTCAACAGGTAGAACAGCGTGGTCAGAAAAATCACCTGCAAAACAAATTTGAGTTTTAAATTAAAAGACAATAAATACAGGTATTGAACTTCACTGGAAAGACAGAAAGTACCATTCCACAAGCTTTGATTTAGAGAAACACACAGAGCTGGAAGAATAATTTTCTCCCCTACTCCACAAAGGACTTAACCAATATAGCTAAACATTATAAAACTTTAAGCCCTGTTCAGCTTCTTCTCAAAGTCACATCTAATTGGGATTTTTTAGTTTTTTTCCCCCAGCATGTTTAGCAGATCAAAGAATTGCTGAGTAGAACACCTATTCTTAAAAAAAAAAATCAAAACAAAACAAACAAAACCCCACCAAATAAATCTGAGTTGTCTCAAGAGTCATTATGCAGCTGAATATCAAATATGAATTAATCAAAAACTCACAAAGAGAAGATTTATAATATTTATTAGGCTGGCAATACTGTGAATTTGAAGCTGAGTCTCAGCAGAAGCAATGGCAGCTCCATTGTTTCAGTTTGAAGACCAAAAAAATACAATCTGATTGTATTAGCTTCCTTTATGTTGCAATTCACTACATTTTCCTTATTTTTCTGTTAGTGGGCTCAGCGACTTCTTGGGCTGTGCATACATCACAGAAATGTGTCCAGCTTGAAACGGAATATCTCAAACAAGGAAAACCCATTCTATATGCTCCAATGGTAAACTATGGCTTGTATCTGCTTCAACCGTACACTTAAGATCTTTTTCCTTTCTTCCCAAGATTAAAAAGAATTCTTTCACTTTCCTTATTTCCAACCTACGCATACACTAGAATAAACCACATCTTAAATCTCCTGATAAGCCAAACAGCCTGACTTCTGTAAGTCTCTTACTTTCACACTGTCGTGGTTTCAGATGGGATGAAGTTAATTTTCTTCTTAGTAGTTGGTGCTGTGCTGTGTTTTGGCTGTGATGTGAGAGCAATGTTGATGAAGTGCTGATGTTTTTAGTTGTTGCTGGGTGATGTTTATACTAAATCAAGGACTTTTCAGTTCCTTGGGTCCTGCCAGCCAGAAGGCTG
>JAVJGI010000040.1:75631651-75651533 GCA_035590275.1 Ibycter americanus | reverse complement strand
TTTCTTCCTTTGCTTTGCTTGCATGCGCAGCTTTTGCTTTACCTATTAAATTGTTCTTATCTCAACCCTTGACTTTTTACATTGTTTTCCGATCCTCCTCCCCATCTTCCTGGGTGAGGGGAGTGAGCGGATGGCTGTGTGGTGCTTGGCTGCCGGTCGGGGTTCAATCAGCACACAAGCATTTTATCCAGTCTGCAGACATGGCATGCCCTTTTCATGCATTCTCTCTGAACACGCTCAGAAAAGAAAAAAAAAAAAAAAAGAAATGCAGACAGCATAACATGCAGTATTCTATTACCAGTCTCAAGAATGCCATCCACTTGCCTCTGTTCCTAATTCCTTTCTACTCAGTGAAATGTTACTACTACTTTCTCCCACCCTCCTAGCTTTTAACTTGGAAGTCACATTCAGCTGTTCACCCACTGTGACCCCTTTCCAAAATGTCATATATAGATTTAGGCTGTATTCCATCTTCCCAGGTGTGTAACTTCTGCCTTGGGTGATAAACCAATCATTCTACCAAAACAAATCATTACATCAGCACGTTTAAACAGCACAATTAGCAATCATTTTGAGATCATTAAAAAAACACCAACCCAATAAACCCAAACTGAATTAGGCCTTGGTTTAACAGGAAATAATCCAGTGCCAGTAGCAATATTAGCTATATTTTGTTACAATTTCAAATGAGCACATCTTAAAACTTTAATCAGATTTTACCATCCTGTGTAATGCTGCATGTATGGTTATTTTCTCCTTGATAAGGCCTGCCATTTCTCCTAAGCTACTTCAGTATTTCCTTATTTCTCAAAACACCCTATACTGAAGCAGGCACCCAGGTTGTGTTTTGTCTTTCTTCCTCTGGGATCCAGCTACAGATCCTCCTTGCAGTGCAGTTTTCAACACAGAAAGCAGCATGAAGTACAATATCCACTCATCCTGACACTAACAAAAAGCAAAGTGAAAACCAGCTCCACTGGATCTTGTTTTATTAGGACAGCCTCAGTTAACTTCTGAAGATGTTGCCTTCTGAAAAGAATACAGCAGCCAAGGAACAAGCAAATTAAGTGCAGCAAACAGGCAAGGCTTGATTCCCTGTGGTATGAGAAGCATACACAGCTGACTGGAGGCAGGCTATGAATAAGAGCTGGGGATTAGTTCAAGTAGCAACACACACAGCACCTGTACTGACTGGAAAAGCTGGTTTTCCCCATTGTTTACAGAAGAAACTTGCTTTCTTAGGGAGTAACAGCACACCAACATACACATACCCACCTGAACTGTAAAAGCCAAAGTGACAGCTGAGGATAAACAGTAACAGAATAAAATGGTGTTAAACTGAACTACAAGCTAAGAAAAAATATAAACCCAGCTCAATTTCTGTTAAGACAAGATGCATGTAACTATAGCACCATTCAAAATCAACTGAATTTTAGATTATCTGCATTTTGGGGAATTAATATATTTGCTTTAGGCTCAATAGGTACAGAAAAGCAAAATGAAGCAGTAGTCACAGAGTATAATAATTTATTAACAAGTGGCTTGCTGACTCCTCAGGTAAGTAGAATAGCCTCAAGAGTACATTCAGCAGCAAAAAGATACATCCTACCCTATATCAACTGGAGTCTGAAAGTTTTCAGTCCTCTTTCACAGGATAGCTGAGATTTCAAATGTTTCCCAAATTGTTTCCTAAGCAACAATTCAAGAATCTGCTGATGACTATGAGGAGGAATTGAACAAAGATAAAATAATAAAATCATTCCACTGTTAAACAATCAATGGATTACTTTCTTGCTGTAGAATTTGTTCTGTAGACCAAATCATTAAATACTCTAATTTGGGATAGACTGAAATCAAGGAGAAAGCTACAGGTAAACACTTTATACTAAAATGGTAATTCAGCATCTCCCATTTCCACACTTATGGAGGAACGCATATCTTAATTGCTTGTGCATCAGGTCAATAGACTCAGGAATTATTTCTGTATCTGCCTTTCATACTCAATTTTCTGCACAAAAGCTTTGTTCTTGGCTGGTTTTTTTTTCCCCAGCATCAAAAATTTGCGTTTTTCCCATAGGACTGTGGTTGACCATCAGCCAAATGGAGCTCTTCTCTTCTGACCTTTGTAACAGAGTATGAGCAGAGAGAGTGTGTGCATGTGTGGATATACACACAATGGCAAATTATATACATCCATATGCATGTGTGCGCAGATGGGAACTTCTATTCAGAAGTGACATAGAGTTGGCAATCTTGTAACTAATGATCAGTTTCCAGATGTCTGTAGAGCATTTGAATACAGTCTTACTGGATCATGGATGGATATGCTACACAGGTAACTTCCTACTGAGTGTTTTAACGGTAGATGTGTTTTTCAAAATGGAGGTTCTGAACAAAGTATCCACTATTTCTGTATTTTAAAGCACTTTTTTTTTTTAAAACCATTTACCAAAATAAAATTTACTATTTTAATTTTTATTCAAGATGAATAAAACTGGACATAAATGCAGTCAGTTAAAAAGCTAAGCACTTCAGGAATTATCTTGTTGGAAAATTTAAATGAGCTTGTGACACTTCAAATGAGTAAAAACTCTTCTGTAGCAACTAAGAATCCCCCAAAATGAAAAAATCAAGAGTACAGTTAAAGCTGGAGTAGTGCTTTCCTATAAACACAGCTCTACCTAGACATAATTTGAAAGAATTCCTTCTGTTTCCCATTTAGAAAAGAACGACTTCCCTCAGTAGCCCATTAAATACATCTTTTGCCAAAACACAGACACGGCATTTTCAGAACAGTCAGCTTTTTTAGCTGACAGTGCTGGCTGTATCACAGCAACACACGAAATGTGACCACATGCTGCCTACCTAGCTTAGGGTTCAGTCCATTAAAAATGTAAACATTCCATTCCAAAACTGCATTAAAAAATAATAATGGGGGGGGTGGTGGAAATGTGGAAACAATATTGGGCCAGGTAGCAATCAAAGATGCAGCAACTAAACTAGAACAATCAAAAACTCCAACACTATTTGCTTTCACATTCAAAATGAAGACTATACAGAAGCTTTCTCTCATTTCTGGAGAATAGTGAGAATTTTCCCAGGAAGCCATGAACTTCTTAACTCAAGACTTCCCAGATGAGAGCAGAAAACAGCTCATGCTGAAGTCTCAGCTTAAAGAAACACTAAACTGTTAAAGATATCCACCCTTGGAATGCAAATTACTGGGCGGGGAAGAATCTCACTACAGGGAAAGATGGAACTGTTAAGGTCCCTTCTGGTCTTCTCCTTGTCACTTAGAGGGTGTTTTTCCTTAACTCTGAAGGAAGGAACTTGAATAGCAGGTAAATGTAACAATGAGATAGCACCAAATGGGAATCAGTAACAGTGCACATCACAAAAGTTAACAAAGCTGCAGTGATTTATCAAAGGCTCACATGGATTTTCTCTGCATACTGCATTAAGCTGTTGCAGCAGGGAAAGACAAAGAAAACCAGAAGGAAAAATTAAGAAGCAGTTATGTTATTTCTACATGGACTCCACAATAGTTCAGTGGAGTTATCCTTAGTACTTTAAGGTTTAACTAAGTTCTCACAATAACTAGCATTTTCATTTACTTCTTGCCCCAAATGGGCTGCATTAGTCTTCATTTAGTGCAGGCTATTTACTGAATATCCTCAGTTTAAGTCCTTTCTCTTTCACTCATAAGCTGCTAACAAACCCATATTAAACACTATTAACACAAGTTCCATTAATGTACTTTTTTGTGTTTTAAGAAAATCCATTCAGCTTTTGTAGCAAGAACCTTTGTGAAAGACTTTCATAAAGACGAGAAACTATGCCTCTGAATAGACACAATGGCCTATGAAATATACAGTGCAAACAAGACTAAGTTATAGCACTCTCCCACAGTGTTCAACAACATTAATAACTATTCCTCAGGCAGACATTCACATTTTACACCTTCAAAAGAGGTAGTGCATACAGTTACAAGAATACTAATACTTACATATTACTTTTTCTGTGCATAGAAATGGAAGCAAGCATATCCCTTTACCCTGGCGTCCTTGAAGTACAGTTAACAGGACAACGCTGTTCAGTGATTTTTTTGCCTTATTTCTTAAAAGTTGAAGTGCTTCTAATTTATCAGTTCTGCTGTTCACATTTCAAACTACCATTATCAAGAATCTACAGAAAGAACCTATAAATGTATTAAAACAAATCTTTCCCATGTATGTAACATCACTAGGAGTGCAAATGGAAGCTCATGGTCAGATCCAAGAAACAAGGAGTGCAGGACTGATGTGTTTTGGTGGGGAAAGCTTTATATGAGCATTTTAAGTTACACCTTCAACCTACAACAGAAGTGGAGGAAACAGCAGCCATTAGGGCATCTAATCTTTAAAAGTATTCCCACACAGCAATGTCTGAACTAGCTCTGCTAAACCAGCTGACTGCACAGTGCCCGAGCAAGTGGCAGTACCAACTGACAGACAAAAAGGCAGGATCATGCACCACAGCAACAGCATGTAATGAACTTGGCATAAGCCATCAGGTATCTAAAGGAGAATCTTGTGTCTGAGCCATGAGTGCATTGAAATCATCTGCAATTATTACCCAAACTTGTCACTTTTAAGTACACTAACCTCTCAGACACTGTTTTCAATGTGTCATCGCAGGTGAGTTGTGGACTAAGTAAGAAGAGAAATGAAATACTGCCATGAAATTTTTTCTTTCCTAACTGAAAAATAACTAAAGAACAACAAAATTAAGTGGCAGTGATTTTCTTTGGTTCAAGACAGCCATTCCATTGCCTTATTGTGATCTGTTTTCTTATATATTGAAAAGAATCCACACAGCTGCCTTGAAATGCTGTTAAACATTATTTCAATTTTACAGCTCTGTCTACAAAGACCTCCCTCCTGAGCAAGCATCAATGAAAGCAATGAAGTTGAATTGGCAAAACAACTTGTTTTCTAACAAATGTTTTTGAATTCTGAACTAAAAACCAGGACATGGATTTCAGGCAAGCTTCCAAGATCAGTATTTGTTTAGTTAAAACAGGAAAAAGTCCCAAGCCGGTCTTTTAGGAGATTTTTACTTTAAGTAACAGCTGTCACAGCAAATGAGACAAAAGAAGCTACCTCTACCATTATAAATTACTCCACACAGCTGTGGCATTTAGAAACAAAAGAAGCTATAAACATCTAGTTTACATAATACACTAAAAAGTAATATATCCTTTAAAGAGAACGCCTTTAATAAAAAGGTTTCAGAGACTACTAACTCAGTGTGGGCAATAACATTAATAAGAACTTTGTGTCAGAAGCATTCTACAATTAAGAGCTCACAGAGGTTAATAAAAACAATGCAACAACCCCTCAAAGATTTGCTGAAAACACTTCATTAAAAAAGGGAACATAAGGTAATCCTTGTGAAATAAATACTTTTGCTGACATTTCCCTGTAACAATTCTCCACCTCTTCTGAGTGCATTGCCTTGTTTAAGGATATGCTTATGAGGACATGCCGTAACATTTCAGTAGTTATGTAGGAAATCACAAGCTACAGCTCAATACCTTCAAGGCCAGAAACAAGAGCTTTCCATGAATGGAGCGATACGAAGACTGCCGGTTTCTTAACGCGGACGTTACACAAATCTTGCCCTTTGCCTAGAACACCTCCCAAAACAACAAATTTGAAAGGTGCGAAATCTTGAAGAATTTTGGTATTAGATAAGGTTAGAAGATGTTTTCAATGCTTTAGGTTTGATTTTTCATTGTTATAATGTGCAGTTAGGTTCCTTCAGTAAAACAGACCATGTAAACCGATGCCATACTACTTACCACTGAAAGCACAAAATTGAGAAGAGCTGTCCCACTATGGAAGAGGATTGTCACTAATGTTGTAACTGTAGTAAACAAGAGGCTCACATTGCGACTCATCACTATCCACAAAGACTCAAGTATCTGGAAAAGGAGGGGGAATTGAAGATAAAGTCAGGCATCAGATGGTATCAGCTAGGACAGACAACTGCTTACAGAGTGATGCATCTCCATCAAGCCATACAAAGACGACATTTTTAAAAAAAAACATCTTCCCTCACTCCTAAGTTACAGCAGGTAATGTCAAGTGAAAAAGTCTACTTTACCAAACACAAGTTTCTAGGTAGATGGTTACAAGGTTTTAGAGTTTTTCCCCCAAGCTCAAAATTATTTCATTATGCAAAACTGCAAGAATTCTAGATGCACTGACTCTTATTTATTGTGATTAACATCACCATCAATAGAAAGCAGGTCTTTTCTTGGGAAAGAAAGCTCATCTTTTCAAAGGCAGAAATGCTAAAACACGAAGAACAAGGAGTAACATTACAAGGTAGAAATAAATCTGAAGAGAGCTTCACATCAAGTAATAGAATTACTACTTCAATACATTTGTTTTAAAAATGTTTTACAGTAATGAGATGTATAATTTTTCTAATGTCTGCAGACAACTACACACTGTGATTGAGTAGTGATGCGTCAGTTAGTCAAGCAATTATAGAAAATAAACAATGCTATACAATCTATTAAATTTTGTATTGGCTTCAGGAACTGATTGCTTATTAGTTACAGACAGCGTAGAGTATATTTAAGATATGCCTTTAAACATAGAATACCCACTACAGTCAAATCAGTTTATGTATGGATGCAGACACATCAATCTGAATAGGGCAGCAACTTCATGAGACATTAAGGACGTAAAGGCACGGCACATGGAGGCACCCTAAATGCAATGCATAGTAATTTCATAAAAAAAATATTTCATTCAGACAGACTACAGTAAGAATGTATTGGCCAAAGTAATTCAAACATATAAAAGAAGCAAGGTTACAAACAAAAAGACATACTTTCTTTCAGACTAACTAATAAAACCAGAAAAAACTAAAAGTTCCGACACAAAACCCCTTCTCCAGGTTCAAAGCTGCAAGTGAAGACTTCAACATTAGCAACAGTTACTCTTGGTTTAATAAACAGCTTAACCAATTAGACTGAATTTAAACAAAAAACAAAACCACAAAAAAACTCCAATAGATGGCATTTGTAGAGCAGACAAAGGAGCATGAGCTGTGTGATCACCTCTCCTTTGCAACTGAGTGAAACATATAAAAGATAATTTATTAACCATGACTTGGGAGGGACTAAATGCTGGGGAAAGTGACAGGGAATTACAACATGTAATAAAACCAGAAAGATCCACTTAGTCCATGCTTCTTACTGTTTAATGGGAAATATTAATTTTAAAGCTCATTTTTTGAACAGATTTTATTAGTCTCTGGAGAATTCAAGTGAGGTTAGAAGTGAAAAGAACATTCTGCTGAAAAATGTTCTCTCACTGGTACCTGTCCCTTTCCTTCTATGGATTAAGAATTCATTCTTGGGGTGCAGCAGTGGTATAAGTTCATGCAGCCACCAGGTAACTTTATTAAATGTACATTACGCTATGAGGACTGTAAACACAGAGGACAATGATTTTTGAGGCAACATTCTGTAGCTAAAGCAGAGGCCTCTGGATGGTATTCAGTAAAAATAGTGCCGCCATTGCTAACAACAGGCCCTAAGTTGTATGCTAACTGTGCAAGGCACTCCAGTCCCCGATATTTATGCCTGTTACTAGAACTTGGTGTCACAGGTCTCCTATTGGAATGTGGATTTTGATCATGAACAGCAGCAAAAGCCTTGAAAACAGGGACATGGGTTGAAAACAAAGGCATTTGAAACACAAGCAGTTTATTGAGGAAGAAGATATTGAAAACGCACAACCTTAAGAGCTAGGAAAAGACTGCTTTTGCTTTAAGAAAATGTGGTAGCAACTAAAGAAGGGCGAAAAAACAACCCAACAAGTAGGCAAGGAACAGGACAAGGTGCCTGCCGTGACCTGGAAAAGTAATGCCTCTCCAAGTATCACACAGCATACAGTCCAGGGCAGAGGTCAAGGGGTGGGAATTGTTCAAAACCAGAAACACCTTGTAAAAGGACAAGCTCCTTAACTTGAGGGAAGATGATGTACTGCACCTAAGAGTTTGTCATGTCATTTGATACCCAGAGCATACTGCAGCTGAGTTAATGAGCTCACTTAACATGCATAAAAAATTTCTAACACCTTACCAGCTGAGACAAGTTCTCCAAAACACAACTAAGTGAATATTTATGCAATAATGATACTTCTAATATTACTGTTCTTAAGTAACTGAAGACCACACTTCTTTCCCCAAAACACTGCTTTATAAGTAGCCTTAAGAGACCAGTGCTTGTAAGAGCTACAAAGCTGTACAGAATTCAAGACTCCCTTATGCATCACACCATGATGTGTCACCATCAGCACCAGTTGCTGTGTCTTTCCAATCCTTAGCAGGCAAGAAATCGAAATTGCACTTAATGTTCTTAGCCATCTAAGGTGTCCCAATGGCCACTTAAACTGGCCAACACCTGAAAGCAAGGTTTAAAAGGTACTTGACCAAAACAAGTTATTTGCTGACAACTTCAACTCAACAAACTTCTGGAAGCCAGGTAAATTAATGACCTCTATAACCAAATTAGGTACATGAACAGATTTATAAAGGAATAAAACTGGACACAAAAATGTATTAGGAATAAAAAAACCTTATCCTTCTGTGTACTTTTTATTTTTTTCCTGTTCAGAAAGACATATCATCCTGACAACTCAAAAATGACAGCAACAGAACAAGTCAATAAACCTTTAAGGTAAAAGGCAAGCAATGGACTTTTGTGAAGAATAATACAGTATGCACAAGATCAAAAGCTCCCTGCTCCAGTTAAAAGCTGATTTCCAAATAAATGTTTACCCGTAAAGTTCTGGGCTAACCCTTCAGGGCTCAACAGCTTATTTTTGAAAAGACATCTTTGCTTGACCTTTACATGAAACAGAAATAAAACAGCCACGGAAAAAGAACTATCCTCCAGCATCTTGTTTTTGACTTTCTGACTGTGAAGAAATCAACTCCTCCTCTAAAAATATGCATCAGGTTGAATTTCACCTACCCTGAAAAAAACAACACCCATTACAAAGAAGAGAACACCAAACCTCTGAACGCTTACCTTACTAGAAAACAAAAAATGCACAGTAGTTGAATTATTACTGAAGAATGGACTGTATTAGTTATAAACTTCCAAGATTATCTGAAGAAATTCTCAGGATCACAGAAAACAATAGGATATGTGGTAACTCAGTGAAATATCTGAGAAACTGACTTGATTTGGAACACACAGACCAGTTGTGCTTAAAGGCAAGGATAGAGAAACCTAACTGAGCTGAAGCTCATGGTATATGTCTTAATGGAAAGTCTTCCGTCTTCCTGTCCAGGAAATCTATCAATGAGATACTGGCTGCTGGTGGAACAACGAATATTCTTGTGCAAGAAGCAGAAAGATCAATTTAAGGAGACATTAGCAATGTCTCATATACCATCAAGGAAGTTCCAAGTCATCATTCAGAGATTTAGCCAGCAGCAATTCACTTTTTCAAGGTTTCAAGCCTTCAAGAAATGGAGCAAGAGGGAATGAATGGAAAAGCAGGTGAGTGGGGAAGGAATGAGGCTTTTTTATTTTTCAGAAATTAAATCTTAATAGTCTAGCTATGTACTGCATATTTCATTCATCTGAAAAACTACCTTAGAATAGAGCATAGGGTGCAAAATTCAAGGCCTATGTGAGGATCCACTCAAATTCTCTCTCCAAACTAAAACCAGGATGAAATAAACCCCATTTCAGAAACATCACTGGATAAACTAGTTTATAATACTACTTCTAAAGAATACTGGAAAAACCCAAAGCTGAAAGGCAGCAATGCTCCTAATACCAAAGCTTTTAGAAAAAAGCAAACTGTTGATTTGGAAAAGCTTCTCTTCTTATTAAATCTTCAGGCAATTTACATGTTTATATAGTGAATTATTTTCAAATAATTAAGGTCTGTCTACACCAAACTAGACCTAGGCATAACTGTTATATTGAACAGTGCATTCTGAGGGGAGTACAGAAGTCTTCCGTGCTTTATCTGATACTCATAGTTAAAAGAACTGAATCGATACATATTGTTATAAATCAAATGAACGCAAGTAATTCCCCAGGACATCTATAACAGTGATTTAATTATATGCTTTCAACTAATATGAAAGTTTCTTCCACTACAGGAAAAACCCGAAGTGAAACACTTGGATCTGTCTTCTTTTAACATTTTTCTTACAGCAAATGCTCCTTCTCTTGCTAAAGAGGATGAGCATTTCCTAAGATTTCCATCAATGGAGAAGAGCTTATCTGCTTGTGATTGCAATATGACACTGTCAAATAGTTGTATTTTCAGGGAACACAGAGTCATCTGTACTATTCAGAAATATTTCAGAAAGCCAAAGGGCTAGCAAGACAGTTATTCTATGGTAAATTCTAGCCTCAATCTATGCATATGTACTTATTATGTGCAAGTAGTGTAATGTTTATTCTTTCCCAAATTGGAAGAAATCTCACTATAGCTGCATATCCACACACACTTCTTTCCAGTTATCTCATTGTCTTTAAATGGTTTGTGTTTTAAAAAACTGTCAAAGCAGTTTTGGGACTGTGCCGTGTCTTTGTATGCTTAAGAATTGCAGGTTAGCACTGATTTCAAGTGTCCAAATGCAGAAACATCCTACAGTTTGAATTGCCACTAACCTATTTAAACCTCTCCACCAACCAAAAAACAAAATCCCACAAAACACAAAAAAGAAAAAAAAAAAGCCAAAAAACCCCCAAACACAAACAAAATCCACCCAAAAGAAAAAAAGAAATGCTCAAAAACACGCCCCCTCAAAAGCACTCACATAATTTCAAATATTGATTCTTCCCACTTCAGTATGCCATTCTAATAACTCATAGTTCCTCTTCAACATACGAAAAGATAGATTTTCATGCTTTGATAAAAACAAATCCTGAATACAGCAAGTTTCCATTGTATCCTAGGGTAGGTAAACAACTTGCTTAGAAACACCAGACAGGTAAAAACCGTTCTTATTTTCATCATCTACAAGTTTTCATGACCTAAACAAGCAGAGAAATCAGATTTTCAATGGTTTTAATTTGCAATTATCAGTGTGAGTAATATTTATGCAATGCATTGTGGATGAGCAAGCCAGCAAAGAAAATGCTGCCTGCTAAGGATGTGAAATCAGGATTTAAGAGCTATATGCTGACTGATTTACAGTCTGTCATTAAAGACATGAATGTATGGAGAAAAAGGACAGGTGTTTCCCCACAGCTGATGAGTAACGAGTTCATGGAAATAACCAGGAAAGGAAGTCAACTGCTGGCACTCTTTTTTCCTGAACTTCTCAACCAGATTTTAGAAGTAAAGCAAAACATGCTAGCTAGATGAAAATTTTAATATTAATGTCTTTCAGCCTTAAATATTTCTTCTCTTTACA
The DNA here is from genome assembly GCA_035590275.1 of Ibycter americanus. NCBI lineage: Eukaryota > Metazoa > Chordata > Aves > Falconiformes > Falconidae > Ibycter > Ibycter americanus. The sequence continues at coordinate 75,640,082 of JAVJGI010000040.1, read as the reverse complement.
CTATTTCCTGCATTATTCTAGCCTATTTAGACTACTAAAGCACACTTACCACCATGGTTTCTGAGCACTGTGCAGCAATGCTGTAAATGACATGGCTAGCACCTATCGTAGTTTCTTCTTCTTTCACTCTTGCATAGAAGGAAACTCCATATTGATTTTAAACGATGATGTGTTGTGTATTTTTATAACTTTGCCTCAAGCATGCATGGTCAACTTTGAGAAAGTATTAAGCAAATTTCACTACTAACTGAAGAAAGATTCACTGCAATAAAAAGTTTCTCTCAACTTTTTCTTACTCACATCTTCTGTGATAGGAACTGTAACCACTTAAGCAGCAGTTGAGAGAGGACAGAAAAAGCACACATGTCCATCAGTCTAAACAAAGACCTGCCTTGAGGCAAATACTAGCTTTAATTGCATCCACAGAAATGTTATGTTGTCAGGTATAAATAATATTTTTCCAAAATGGATAAATAGTAGCCTGAAAATACTTCTAGTTTATGACAACAGCTTAAGTTAATCTTTAACTATATTATGGACTGACTCCGTATATTAAGCATTTCAGACTTAACATAATTTTCTAGAGAAACACAGTTGCTTCAGTTTGGATTGCTTTCATTGCTTTTTCTCCTCATGAGGTGAAAGGTCCAGTTCATCTATTCAGGAATTCACAGAGTGTAAAATATTAATTTCATTCTCCACAGAACTTTCATAAAAGACGACAGAAATCAGCTGCTTTCAACCCAATGAATAATAATTTGAGGGGGAAAAAAAGACTAAAAAAAATAATTTGTTTTCCAACCTCTTGATAAGTAGTTTCCACAATTACAACCTAAACAAAATGGTCTCATTTTTGAAAAGAGAAGACTACATAACAAAAAGCATTTAAAATCAGCTTGCAGGTGACACACATAATCCTACAGTAACAATCTCTCTCAGGAAGAAGTCTGGAAAGCCAGTATTAATGAAGATGTTCTAATCAGGAGGGCTTCTTCATCACAACCAGTTCTGTTTGTAGTATGGTCAAATCCTAAGTAGGCTTACAATAATTGCTTAGGTAATTGTAAGTAATAATAGCAGTGTTTATGTAATTTTCCATGTATTTGAATCCATAACCTTAATGGTCATCCAAGGAGGAATTGTTATCAGTGAAAAATGAGACCAATTTGGTAATAAGGGCAAAAAATACATACCGAAAGAAATGTTTCAATGTTATCATGAACAAATGATGCAACATCTTGCCAGTCCAGAATATCACCGAGCCAGCTGTTTTGACGGTTTATGTGCCATTTGTGTCCTCTGTGTCTTCCAGAATGCGTTACGTTCTTAAAAAGAGAGACAAAGACATAAAGAAGAGAGACATCTGAGTAACTTACAGATAGAAGAAAGTCAGAGATGAATGTTTTCTTAATGAGGAACAGATCCAACATGCATCTAAATACTGAGAGCTGCTTTAATTTGCATCCTCAAAAATACTGGAAGTACTCTGTACACTGGAAAAATTAAAACCTGACAGAAAACTGTAGTTAATTATCCCATGTAATTACAGTTCTGTATATAGCACTGATTCACCTCAGTTAAACATTAACTTTACTGCTTGACTGATACAATGGTATCTGTCTTGCTCTTTCTGAAAGTACACAAGAAACAGGCAATGATGTCAGTTACTGCCTACATAATTTACTGTTTACAACATACAACTTTTCCCAGCACAACCCACAAAGGAACACGCAAGCGAAAGCCAAAACAAGTAGTTCTCTCACAATGAGTGTCTACGTCTCCACTGGCAACTTCCAGTCGTGCAAAATCTAAAAGCTAAACTGGAAGCATGGAGGCTTTCTTCTGACAATGCAGCTTTGCAACTGCAACACAGCAAGACAACAGGAAATGGCCATAACCACAGCAGCCAATTCCTGAAGTGATCTCACCCTACTTATGAAGTTGCCTGTTGTCCAACTGCATCACACCTGATCACCGTCTAGTATGAGACTAACTCAGCCTGAGACTGTGACAAGTCTTTCAGGGAAGGATGCCAAAATTCTACTGTAAGCAAGTCTAAGCAAACCTGTTGACTACAATAGATCTCATCCTAATCTTTAATAACAAGAGACTTCTCAAGTTCACAACTCTGATGTTAACATAAGCATCCCACTACTTCTGTTAGAATCTTCCAAAAACTTTTAGCTTTATCAGCCTGCATTCAGAATGACAGTATCTTTTTTGACATACATGGCAAGTAGTATTTGAAGTCCCTGCACTGATTTATCTAAGAGCATTACATCTTCCACTTACTACCAATTCTCCCTAGATGCATTGTTGTACTTTATGATGCACAATTAGCAACATGCTTTAACAATCAAAACACAGAGATCTTTCTTCTGAGTTGGCAGTTTATTTAGAGCAGAAACATACCAGTAGTCAAAAATCCCCCTCCAATAGGCCTTTTGTATTTGTAAATGGTATCAAGAACCTATTTCCTGTTCATCTAGTTCTATTTGCAAAGACAGCTCTTGCCATTAACTAGCAGAATTAGATATAATTTGCAAATTTTGTAACACTGTTATTCATAAACATTTCAAGTTCATTGTTGTTCAGCAACTATATATATAATATATATATTATAGCACCTAAGGCCTCGGGTGTTGATTAAGAAATTTGAAGAAATTGTCAGCTGGTTCCTTTTCAACAAATTCACTGGATCTTAAGAGCAAAACAAAATCCCACACCTGAATGGGCTAGGAAAAGGAGATTCTTGTCCTTGAAAAAGCTTGATTGCAGAGTTATGCCATCATCTTCCAAGTGGTTTATTAGTCTGTTACTATTTTACTTCAATGGGTACATAGACACAACGGTAACTGATCTATCACCTGTCTAGAATCTTTTAAAACGTACACCATTTGCTACCCACTCATCTTCTCAGAAAGTAGCCAGTTAATGGTTGAATCCACATTTCATCAGTAATTCTTTCTCAACTTTATAGCTTTCATGGAAGAACATCACCCCAGCCTGGGTTCTTCAGTCACCTACAGACTAGAGCAACACCATGCAGGCTTCAAAATGAAGTATATTTATTATGCTCATACAAGTGAAATAATGGGGAGCTTGAAAGCTGTACTGAGAGTTAGATATGGTACAGTTGTCCTCCACACTGCACGATCACCCAGTTTACCAGTTTTCAGACACACTGAAGAACCACACAAGGCTACTGTAGTACTACAGAAGGAAATGGCCAGGTTGAAAGCACTCAGGTAAGACATCTATGTGGATATGGAGTGTAATAGAAGAGGCAAGATCAGAAACAGACTCTGGAGGAGTTACCTGCAGCCTGCAGATAATCAGCTGCAGCCCAGGAAGCCAACGGTAACATAGGATGTCTAGTATGCCAACAGCAGCCAGGGGAACAGGCTCCCAAACCGTAGGCTGCAAGCATCAGTGTGTTCCTGAAGCTCTTTCTGACATTTTGATTGCTAGGAAAGCTGTTTCTTACTCTAACCAGAAAAGCACCTACAAGAAAGAAGCCTCCTAGCATTCCATCAAATAACAGTTGTAGGAAAGAAATCACAAAACACGTGAACACAGACACAACCTGCACTGCATACTGCAGCAACAACAGTACTCCTACAGCACATGTAGTGACACATAGCCCTGCTGAACGATACAGTGCTATGGACCACCCAACACACAGGTTTATCAGTGCAACTATATCAAAAGTAGGCACTTTTGTTCAAGCATTTAACACTGATTACTCCCAAAGTGCTTAAGGCCAGCAAAATCTATTGTAGATACAAACTCTAATTTCTCCTCAGTGATCCCATATTCCTCAATAGCGTTACGTTGTCTCTCTGCACACTCTTCTACAACATTATCTTGTCAGAAAAAGAAACTAATTCTTTCCCTTTCTATTCTGACTGCTATACTGAAACTCTTGTTACAATACAGAGATCTTCTTGGAACTTTACAAGTACTTTTAAAATGACTGTATAAAGAGAAGTGTTAATATACTATAATTGCAATTACTTAAATAATTTCAGGGGTACAACTTCTGGATTTTGATATTTCCATTGCACCATGGCTAGCTAATTGCGTTTTCCTTTCAAAGGCAAACAGCACTGGCAGCATGGAAATGATTTAACTCTTACCAACTTTTCAAAATTCAGCATGCAGAACCCAGTACAGGAAGACTAGTACAGTTGGCAAAAATGCATTGTAAGAAACTTAGTGAAAGGACAATTTCTTTCTGAAAATTTCAAATTAATAAGTCACACAAATCATGCAGAACACCGGTTTCTTCTCCTAACCCCTCAAGTTCACAAAAATTCAACGGAAAGCTCTAAAACTATGAAATACTAAATATAAAATTTGAGCAAAGAGTAAATTAAATGGCATACATAAAAACATATGTAACTATTTAAGTGAAGGGCATAGCTCTAGCTGTATTCAAACTGTGACTGTAGAATGATATTACAAACCTGAAATCTTTACCAGCTTTTTATTATTATGACCTTTACTCAGCATTCCAACTTTTTGCTGATCTTTCTCAGAAACACATACTTAGAATAATTACCTCAAAGCACCAAGTGATAGTTTATATAAATACCATTTAAGTAAGTTACCTACCTTTACAAACCAAGAGTGATAAAGCCTGTCCCACAGCTCCAGCACTTGTTTTTCAATCACAGCAGTGTTATTCACTTTTTCTCCTAAAATCTTGTGGAGCTAAAACATGTAGAAATATTTTATTATACAGGACACTATGAAGCTAGAATCTACTGATGAACTCCAAGCTAGATGAATCATGTAAGACTGAGTAAAGGCATGGCTCAAACCAAATTATTAGAAGAGCTGAGTATCAGTATGGAATACACACTTCAGACAACATGGTTCACAACATGTAGATTTTGTCAGCAAAATACACATTCTGCTGCACCAAGATGAGGACTTCTTTCTACAATGAAAAACCAATGCTGTCTCTGAAATGCTTAATCCAAAATCCTTAATCATCTTGAAATATTTCCAATAATCTGAGATGTGTGCTAGATAGCAAAATGTATAAATAAGGATCTTGGCAAATTCCCCTGAAGAAAGTTAAATGAAATAAGTAGACTGTAATTAAATTTAAAAAAAAAAAAAAAAAAAAATATCCTGTCTGCTACACCCAGCCCACACAGAAATCAGAAGGGCCGGGGGGGAAGAATCTATGTTGTCTACAACTGGACAGCTAAAGCCAAATGAAAAAAAATTACTCTTCTTTATTTCACGCATTTTCACTGGCAATCTTATTAAAATGATGACAGGTTTTTCAGCTCTTAAAAATAAATATTCCTCTGAGCAGAAAAGACTACTGAAATCATTCCCACCTTTCCTTCAACTCACAAACTAGAGAGTTTAAAGAATAGATCTGTCAACAAAATGGTTAACCACACAGAAAAGAATCATTGACAAAAATCTTTTTACTTCTATGATATACAAGAAATGAAAACACGAAAAAAGGTGGGGGAGCTCACTCTTACCTTATGTGTAATCCATTCTCGGCCATATTGGTATACATTATTAGCTGCTGAATTGAGTGCCTTCTGAATAACCTGGGCTTCTGGGAGCCAGCTAGTTGGGTTTTTTTAAGAAGGAAAACAAAGTTAACTGCTACATACCTTACCCATTTCATTACATCCAAAACACGTTACAAATTAGCATTTTGAAACAAACAGTTAAGGTTAAATACATATAAGCTTACTACAACTAGAATATTTCCTTCTACATATCAAGGAACAGATTTTCTCATAAGCAAAGCACAAGTAAATCTAGGGCATGTCATTGAATTTAGAATTCTCCAAGGTTCCTGAAACCTTAGTTAAATTGGTATCTCAACTTTTTCAAGAAAGATCTGCTCTTCAATCTGTATGCGTGCTATTCACACTACATTCTTAGACATTTTCCTAGTGTTCTAGTTTTCTGAAAATACTATATGAAGCAGTCTTGTCTAGCTGCGAAGACAACCTTCGGAATTACAAGCTGAATGTAAATTGTTAATGTAGTTTCCCTGAAAAAGCGACCAGATGAAGCAACAGGTTTGGGCACTAGTTATTTCTAAGTCCTCACCAAACTATCTGCTCATGAATTTCTTCAGGGATTCAGGTCACTTTCAAGCAATGGACCTACTGAGTTGCCAGCATTTCAACACTCGTGAACACAGGGCACACATTTTCTGCTTTGACCTTCTTTCTACGTGTTAATTCAATGCCACATGTTGCAGCCCTTCCAAAACATGAACACATTCAGGAAATAAAACTGCTGCATTTGTTCTACTTGACTGAAGATCAACATGGAAACTCCTCTGTCTGTATAACCCTTCAGAAATGGTCTACATCGGAATTCCAAAACATTTCAGTCACCTCTAAACATAACGTGAGCATCAAGCTCTGAAAGCTGGTTAAGCCTGATGCATTTGGCAAGACATATACTTACTCCTAATGAATTAAAACATAGTGTTTGGATGCAAACACTGGAAGTAAAAATTTTAGATAAAATTCTGCTAATTACTTAAATAGTATTCCAGTATTTTCATTATGTGAATAAACTTCTGACAGCCAAATTTCCATTTTCCTACTTATATTCCATCTTATGGCAAAATGGAAAGGCCAAACGACACCAGAGATGACATGAAGGACTAAACAAACACATTTTAAAGTGCTTTCTGTTCTCTTGATTGTGATTACTTAAGTATTGCTAAAGCACTTATTTTAACTTTATCATTTTAGTTCTGGTTTTGAAAATTTCTCTTGCTCTTATAATAGAGCATGCACTTTCTTCCAATCCTGTTAAACCATCATCAGTTTTGTTTAGAAAGTGCCCTTGAAAGAAGTCAACCATTCCTGTCCAGGAGATGATTCTTTTTGCTAGTAAGTGCCTGGACTCATCTTCACTCAATGTCTGTTTATCTGAAGCAAAATGAAAGCAAACTGGAACATCTTCCCTTTCAAAATCACACTCTTCAGTCTTACCCATTCCCCCTCTGCTGTTCGTGCAATCACTTCTTTGCTTACCAGTGTGCCCTTGTTTTTCTCTATATGCATTTCTCTCAAAATCTTTTTTCTCCTTTAATATTTGCCTTGGCCCTTGCTTCAACCATTACGTAGACCAGATCTTACAAACTTCCCACTGCATACACTATACTCTTAATAGGAACAGCCCTTCCCAACTGATTCATACAAAACTCTCCCCATCCACCATTCTTTCCACCCTCGAACTCTTCTTTGGTTCACTCCAAAAACATTTTCTTCAACTCCTATTCCTTCAAAGGCATTCTGTAGCCAGCTCTCCACATTGAAAAAGTAATTCGGCTCTCATCTCCTAACTTTCTACAAGAAAGCATTCTTTGCCATTACTTTTGTTTTGCAGCTAAAAGGGAAAAGAATATTGACCTCTTTATTCTCTGCACTATAAAAGTTTTTTCTCCAAAACTGTAACTAGAGAAGTTTATACAGCTGTCCTTCTCCAACAAAGTCTGAGTCCTCAAATGAGATACCACACTGACAGTCCTCCAGAGTAATGCATAAACGCTACTGCTGCCTAGGAGTTTAGCTTTTACATCTGCCTGCGACAGTCACTGCCATATCTGCTCATCTAGGGGATTTTTTAAATTGAAAGCTATGCATAAGAGCACCTGGAAGCTTGCTCATCCACCCTATACTATTTGCTTAACTTCAGAATTCTTACTTTGCCCATTCTGGATGACTGGCTACTGTCTCATTGATCAAGCTGCTTGTGACTTGAATCATGTGAACACTCTCTTGATGTACCTAAATTAAATATAGAGAGGAAAAATGTTACATAATGCAAACTAGAACTGTTCCAACATTGAAAGGCTGCTACTTGTTTTTTTTCAGCCGGGGGGAGGGGGGAAAAGGACCAGTTTGTACTTTCAAAGAATAATTCTTCCAATGCAGACAACCCATTATGAAGAATGAAGCGCTGTTAACCCAAAAAAGCAGTCAATACAATAATCATCAGTCTGTTCTGACAGATTTGGTCACATATTCTGTGACTAGTAATAGCAAATAGAAATTTAAAGCTTATCTCATCAGTGGCAAAAAAAATTAACAGTAGAGCAGTGCTGTCAAGGAAAGTACTAAAACACAAAGCATAGTTTCAGATATACTTCTTTAAGCCACAGATCAAAGTAGTGTAAAAATTAATGAATGCTCAGTTCTAACATGACCAACCACACTATGAAGTGCCTCAGCAAATTAATTCTTCGATAAGAATAATAAAAGATACTTTTTATAAATATCTTTATGTTCCTTTTATGAATATAAGGAAGCTTTAGGCAGGAATGTTTGCACAACTTTTAAAGGTTTCAATTTTAAGTACTCAACATTATATAAGCCTACACTGGGGGGGGGGGGGAGGGGGGGGCGCAAAAAGATTGACATCA